>OX393550.1:115492629-115950129 GCA_947650365.1 Chamaelirium japonicum
TCAATTAGAAACCTATGGGTTTTGAAAACGAAACATAATTACTTTTAAGGAATAAATGAGAAAACTCATAGCCAAGGTAGTCTAGAAGTGCTACAACTCAGTAACTGCTCGAGACAACCACAGGGACATGTCTCACTATAACAGAGGGTGCAATTTCAAAAGATTATAGATATTCTATTAATTTTGAAATATTTGTGAACTTTGCTATCAGACTTTCTAGAGGAAGTAATTAGTCGTACAGTAGGAACTACCCTTCAAGTATATAGTAAATGATTATTTTTTATATGTTATTAATCATAATGGTGTTTTTTATATGTTACAACGTCAGTTATTGATCATAATGGTGTATTTATACATCCTAAAGAGATATATAGAAAAATCCTCCAAAAAAAATCTTTATTTTGTCCTCTTTTTTTTCTCTTATTTTTCATAATTTTTAGCGATATTTGACGATAAATAGCGATATATCCCCGGACAACTTGGCAATATTGACAGTGAAAACGATACTTAAAACACTATGTATAGGTCCTTAACTATTTTGCAATATTAGCCGAACGACACCATAATTTGCTATATTAGCTAAGGTCCCTACAAATATATATTCGTCTTCAGAAAGAGCATATATTCATCTTCATAATGTGTATACATTCATTTTAGAAAGAGTATAAATTCGTCTACAAAAAGTGTATATATTTGTAGGGAGGGACTTGAGCCATATTTTGAAATTAACGTGTCCTGCAACTAAAAGTTATCTCTCAAAAAGGACATATGTCAAACTTTCCCAAATTTATTCTCTTAATGCGTCAATATTTAGAGATTTCATAAAAAATTTGGAGACCTCTATTACTATGGTTAGGGTTAGGTTTTACGGTTAGCTAGGTTTATAGTTAGATTTCGGATTAGTTTTATTGTTAGGGTTAGGGTTATGATTAGGATATAACTCTAAACCTAACCAAAACCCTACCTAAACCCTAACTCTAACTCTAAACCTAACCCTGACCCTATAGCCCTAACCCTAACCATATACGCTGACAAAAATCTAAACCTAACTCTAATCCTTACCCTAAACACTAATTCGGAGTAGTGGGTAATCCTAGCTATCAATTGCTATTTATAATGTATTTACATATGAACTATTATTCTGTTTAAACCTCTCTAGAAGGGTAATCCCATCAATTACTATTTTTAATATAATTCAATGGTTCAATGTTCCGGTTAGTATAGAAATGGACGAAGTGATAAATTATCATTCTAAAGTCAATTTCACTGAAAAATGAAAAATACTATTTGTACCAAAACTCTTACCGAAATTATCATTTATGTGGGGGAAATTTCTGAGCAGCCTTGATCGAGAACCCCACCCCACAGCCTTGATTGAATGTTGATGGTTTGTAGAGTTAGAGATTAAACAGTAGGTAAAGAGAAAGAAGACACGTGGAGTTGTTGTCGAAGTTCGGTCTTACGACCTACGTTTCCGGGCGTGAGGTGCCACCTAGTTTCCACTATAATGAATATAAAGGTGGGGGAGTGTTCTCTCGACAAACTGAGAGAAGCTTTTTACAGTGGGGGTTACATAGAGCAACAAAAAAAGAACAAGGAGGAGAGAAGTAAGCTCTAGCCCTGGCTTTGAGATCCTCTCTTCCTCTGATTGAATGACCAATCACTTTTTTGAATGCCATGGGGGTCATTTTAAAGCATAGTCAAGTGCCCAATATGGCAGTGATGATGTGGCACTGGTTCTGGGCCTCCTTGTTGGGCCCTTATTGGGCCATTGTGTGGGCCCAATAAGGGAGAGGGCTTGAATTGTGGGCATTGCAGAGTGGGTCCACCCCGGACGGGCTTACTCACTTGGGTCGTCGTGCGAGCCCATGCGACTCTGATCCGATCCGATATAATTTTTGCACCCACAGTTACCCCCTCCCAGTCAGGTCAGGACCTCCTGGGTCGACTAGGATTCCATGGTGCAAATGCCTTAGGATTCTGGCATGGTTGGCTAGGGCCATCAGAGTCACGGTTCGTATTAGCAGAGTCCCGACTCGTGTCACGATCCAAGCCAACGTGTTTGTGTAGGATACTTGTGATGATCTTCTTTCCATATTTGTAGTCCTCCTGCTGCCATGGTCACGATTCTGCATTTATCGGTGCAGGCTGAAAAGTCTCGGTTTTATAAAGGGGTGTTTCCTGAAAAATAGTATGTTTTCTAACCGAGGCTTCTTCTTCTGCTGCCGACACTGAGGCCCTCTTGGTACGAGTCAGAAAGTCTCGGTTTTGTAAGTTGGTGTTCTCCAAAAACCAGTATGTTTCTCGACCGAGACCCTTTTCCTTCTGCCAATACTGAGACCCTCTTGGTGCGAGCCAAAAGGTATTGGTTTTGTAAGTGGGTGTTCTCGAAAAACTACCGTGTTTCCCGACTGAGACCCTTTTCCTTCTGCCAATGCCGAGACACTTTTGGTGCGAGCCAAAAAGTCTTGGTTTTTTCAGTGGACGTTCTCGAAAAACTAGTGTGTTTCCTGACCGAGACCCTTTTCCTTCTGCCAACGCCAAGACCCACTTGGTACGAGCCAAAAGGTCTTGGTTTTGTAAGTGGGCGTTCCCAAAAAATCAGTGCATTTTTCGACCGAGCCTCCTTTTCTTGCTGTCCTGGTTTTGCATAGGAGGTCCATGGTATTTTTATTTTCTCAAGAGCTATAGAAATCCAAATGACCTCAATTAAGATACAAAAGTTGCATCTTGGAGTGCTCTATATACAATCCAAATTTCAGCCTAATCGAAGTTCGTCACCAAAAATTATGGCCATTGTACCGAAGCCTCTCTAAGCAGATCCGCTGTCTAGATTTTACACCGAAGATCAATGATGTTTCTATTTTTGAAAGAACTATAGAAGTCCAAATGACTTTAAACTAGATGCAAAAGATGCAGATCAGAATTCTCTACATATAGTCCAAATTTCAGTCCAATTGGAGTTCGTGAACGAAAGTTATGGCCGTTGTATCAAAGCCTCTCTGAGCAGATCTGCTGTCCAAATTTTACACCAAAGATCAACAATGTTTCTATTGTTGCAAGAGCTATATAAGTCCAAATGATATCAAATTAGATAAAAAAGTTGCATCTCAGAGTTCTCTATATACAGTCCAAATTTTAGCCCAATCGGAGTTCGTGACCCAAAGTTATGGCCGTTGTACCGAAGCCTCTCCGAGCAGATCCGTGACCGACTGTTGTAGACACCGAGACCCCCTCCCCTCTCGGTTTTTGTCGAAATCAAGGGGTGGGCTGTTGTTGATGCCAAACACCCACCCTTTTGGTTTTCTGATGAAACCGAGAGGTAAACTATTGTTCATGCCGAACACCCCGACCCTCTTGGTTTTTTAATGAAACCGAGAGGTGGACTGTTGTTGATGCCGGCATCTCCTCCCCTCTCGGTTTTTTGCAAAACCGAGAGGTAGGCTGCTGATGGTGTGCCGTCACCCACTCCCCACTTATTTTTTTCTACGAAACTAAGGGAGGGCTGCTTGTTGATACCGACACACCCCCCCTCTCGGTTTTCTGACGAAACCGAGGGGTGGGCTGCTGATGGTGTACTGTCACCCCCCTCCCTACTCGGTTTTTGTACGAAACGAGGGGGAGGCTGCTTATTGATACCGACACACCCCCCCTCTAGGTTTTCTATCAAAACCAAGGGGTGGGCTGCTGATGGTGTACCGTCACCCCCTCCCCACTCGGTTTTTGTACGAAACAAGGGGGGAGGCTGCTTGTTGATGACGACACACCCCCTTCTCTCGGTTTTCTATCGAAATCGAGACATGGACTGCTGATGGTGTGTCGTCACCCCCTCCTTACTCGGTTTTTTGGTGCGAAACCGAGGGAGGGCTGTTTGTTGATACCGACACACCCCCCCTCTCGGTTTTCTAACGAAACCGAGGGGTGAGCTGCTAATGACGCTGAACACCCCCCCCCCTCTCAGTTTTCTGACAAAACCAAGGGGTGGGTTGTTGTTGACGCTAAACAACCCCCCCCCCCCCCTCTCAGTTTTCTAACAAAAAGTCTTGGTTTTGTAAGTGGGCGTTCCCAAAAAATCAGTGCGTTTTTCGACCGAGCCTCCTTTTCTTGCTGTCCTAGTTTTGCATAGGAGGTCTATGGTATTTTTATTTTCTCAAGAGCTATAGAAATCCAAATGACCTCAATTAAGATACAAAAGTTGCGTCTTGGAGTGCTCTATATACAGTCCAAATTTCAGCCCAATCGAAGTTCGTGACCAAAAGTTATGGCCATTGTACCGAAGCCTCTCTAAGCAGATCCGTTGTCTAGATTTTGCACTGAAGATCAATGATGTTTCTATTTTTAAAAGAACTATAGAAGTCCAAATGACCTTAAACTAGATGCAAAAGTTGCAGATCGGAGTTCTCTACATATAGTCCAAATTTCAGCCCAATTGGAGTTCGTGAACCAAAGTTATGGCCGTTGTACCAAAGCCTCTCTGAGCAGATCTACTGTCCAGATTTTACACCAAAGATCAACAATGTTTCTATTGTTGCAAGAGCTATAGAAGTCCAAATGATATCAAATTAGATGAAAAAGTTGCGTCTTATAGTTCTCTATATACAGTCCAAATTTCAGCCCAATCGGAGTTCGTGATCCAAAGTTATGGCCGTTGTACCGAAGCCTCTCCGAGCAGATCCGCGACCGACTGTTGTAGACACCGAGACCCCCTCCCCTCTCGGTTTTTGTCGAAACCGAGGGGTGGGCTGTTGTTGATGTCAAACACCCACCCTTTTGGTTTTCTGATGAAACCGAGAGGTAAACTATTGTTCATGCCGAACACCCCGACCCTCTTGGTTTTTTAATGAAACCGAGAGGTGGACTGTTGTTGATGTCGGCATCTTCTCCCCTCTCAGTTTTTTGCAAAATCGAGAGGTAGGCTGCTGATGGTGTGCCGTCACCCCCTCCCCACTTATTTTTTTCTACGAAACTGAGGGAGGGCTGCTTGTTGATGCCGACACACACCCCCTCTCGGTTTTCTGACGAAATCGAGGGGTGGGCTGCTGATGGTGTACTGTCACCCCCCTCCCCACTCGGTTTTTGTACGAAACGAGGGGGGAGGCTGCTTGTTGATACCGACACACCCCCCCTCTAGGTTTTCTATCAAAACCAAGGGGTGGGCTGCTAATGGTGTACCGTCACCCCCTCCCCACTCGGTTTTTGTACGAAACAAGGGGGGAGGCTGCTTGTTGATGACGACACACCCCCTTCTCTCGGTTTTCCATCAAAACCGAGGGATGGACTGCTGATGGTGTGCCGTCACCCCCTCCCTACTCGGTTTTTTTGTGCGAAACTGAGGGAGGGCTATTTGTTGATGCCGACACACCCCCCCTCTCAGTTTTCTAACGAAACCGAGGGGTGAGCTGCTAATGACGCTGAACACCCCCCCCCTCTCAGTTTTCTGACAAAACCGAGGGGTGGGTTGTTGTTGATGCTGAACACCCCCCCTCTCGGTTTTCTATCGAAACCGAGGGGTGGGTTGTTGATAGTGCCGACACCCCCACTCCTCTCCATTTTTTGCAAAACCGAAAGGTAGGCTGCTGATGGTGTGCCGTCACCCCCTCCCCACTCAGTTTTTTATGCAAAACTGAGGGGGGGGGGGGGCTGCTTGTTGATGCCGACATACCCCCCCTCTTGGTTTTCTGACGAAACCGAGGGGTGGACTGCTGATGGTGTACCGTCATCCCCTCCTCACTTGGTTTTTGTACGAAAGGAGGGGGGAGGCTGCTTGTTAATGCCGACACACCCCCCCTCTTAGTTTTTAGTCGAAACCGAGGGGTGGGTTGCTGATGGTGTACCGTCACCCCCTCCCCACTTGGTTTTTGTACGAAATGAGAGGGGAGACTGCTTGTTGATGCCGACACAGCCCCCCTCTCGGTTTTCTGTCGAAATCGAGGGGTGGGCTACTAATGGTATGCCATCACCCCTTTCCTACTTGGTTTTTTGTGCGAAACCGAGGGGGGGTTGTTTGTTGATGCTGACACACCCCCCTCTCGGTTTTCTGATGAAATCGATGGGTGGGCTGCTGATGACGCTGAACACCCCCTCTCTCGATTTTCTGATAAAACCGAGAGGTGGGTTGTTGATGCCGAACACCCCCCCCTCTCGGTTTTCTGTCGAAATTAAGGGATGGGCTGTTGATGGTGCCAACCCCGTTATTGGGGTTGCTAGGAGAGCCCAAAAAGTGTCGGTATTAAAAATAATATATTTTCTGAATTTTAGCCCCATCTGAAATCGATACTTTTTCGGTCATATTCCTAAAACACTGGTGCGTAGGGTTGTCGGCGAGGGACTACGCTATATTTGAGGGGGCTTCTTAGAGATAATCTAGGATGACGCCGCATAATGGCCAGCCAGTTTTCACCCAATGTACTACTGCACCTGGTTACTGTATTCGTCAGGTACTACGGTCACGTGAGGGTGTTGACTTGGCCAGGATCAAGGAAGCGCCATTTTATCTCGTGTTTTGATGGATTTTTCACCCACCTTGCTCTTTACTTATCGTTTGTTCATCGATTGTAGGCCACTTTTTCATGATGAAAACTGTCAGAGGACCCACTATGTTGGAAAACACCATCGAGGAACGAAGGAGATTGTTTGCGCTCCTCCTCTGCTACATATTGGGAATTCGGATAGTGGCTTTGATGGTGAGCTCGGGCCGTTAAGGCCCTTTGCAAATGAAGATCATGAGGAACCTATCATCGACTGCACCAGTGTGGAGACACGTGCTGACAGAGTTAGATCGACCACCCCCTAACCGGTTTGGAACTATCAGTCGTTGAGAAAAGGTGATGGCCAATGACAATTTGATGCTTGGACCTGAGTGATAAGACTAAGCTTGGACTTTTGATCGAATGCCAATACGTCAGCGACGACGTCTCAGACTTTGTCTTTATGTATCAAAGGTAGGGCCTTGGGTTTATAGAGTGTTGAGGTATCGATAGCCTTAGATTATATCTTCGAGTACCAAGGGCAGGGCCTTGGGCTTATAGAGTGCCGAGGCGTTTGTCGCCTCGGACTTTGTCTTCGAGTGCCAAGGGCTGGGCCTTGGGCTTGTAGAGTGCCAAGGTGTTGGTCGCCTTGGACTTTGTCTTCGAATGCCAAGGGCAGGGCCTCGAGCTTATAGAGTGCCAAGGAGTTGGTCGCCTCGAACTTTGTCTTTGAGTGCCATGGGCTTGTAGAGTGCCGAAGTGTTGGTCGCCTCGGACTTTGCCTTCAAGTGCCAAGGGCAAGGCCTTGGGCTTGTAGAGTGTCGATGTGACGACCAAGATCTAATAGGCCAATAGCCAAGAGAACTTTGTCTTCGAATGCCAAGGGCTGGGCCTTGGGCTTGTAGAGTGCTGACGCATTGGTCGCCTTGGACTTTGTCTTCAAGTGCCAATGGCAGGGCCTTAGGCTTGTAGAGTACTGAGGCGTTGGTCATTTCAGACTTTGTCTTCGAGTGCCAAGGGCTGGGCTTTGGGCTTATAGAGTGCCGAGGTATCGGTCGCCTCGAACTATATCTTCAAGTACCAAGGGCAGGGCCTTGGGCTTATAAATTGTCGAGGCGTTGGTCGCCTCGGACTTTTTCTTCGAGTGTCAAGGGCTGGGCCTTGGGCTTGTAGAGTGCCAAGGCATTGGTCGCCTCGGACTTTGTCTTCGAATGCCAAGGGCTGGGCCTTGGGCTTGTAGAGTGCCGAGGCGTTGGTCGCCTCGGACTTTGTCTTCAAGTGCCAAGGGCTAGCCCTTGGGCTTGTAGAGTGCCGAGGTATCGATTGCCTCGGACTATGTATTCAAGTACTAAGGGCAGGACCTTGGGCTTATAAAGTGCCGAGGCATTGGTCGCCTCGGACTTTGTCTTCGAGTACCAAGGGTAGGGCCTTAGGCTTATAGAGTGCCGAGGCATTGGTCGCCTCGGACTTTGTCTTTGATTGCTAAGGGTTGGGCCTTGGTCTTGTAGAGTGCCGAAGTGTTGGTCGTCTCGGACTTTGCCTTCAAGTGCCAAGTGCATGGCCTTGGGCTTGTAGAGTGTTGAGGTATCGGTCGCCTCGGACTATGTCTTCAAGTACCAAGGGTAGGGCCTTGGACTTATAAAGTGCTGAGGCGTTGGTCGACTCGGACTTTGTCTTCGAGTGCTAAGGGCTGGGCCTTGGGCTTGTAGAGTAACAAGGCGTCGGTTGCCTCGGACTTTGTCTTCGAATGCCAAGGGCTGAGCCTTGGGCTTGTAGAGTGCCGAGGCGTTGGTCGCCTCGGACTTTGTCTTTGAGTGCCAAGGGCTGGGCCTTGGGCTTGTAGAGCGTCGAGGCGTTGGTCGTCTCGGACTTTGTCTTCAAGTGCCAAGGATGTCTCCTTGAACTTGGTGCATGTCAAGGCGATAACGCCTGCCTTGGACTTATTCTCATCGTCTCGGATGAGTATAGTTGATAGCTTAGCTTGACCTGGATCGCTAGGAGCCTTTTTATCGAACTTTTGCCTTGAAAGGGCATAGCCGAATTGCCTTCGAGCTTCAGACTTGAACGGGTAGAATCGAAGGTCTTTGGTTGACTTGAGTTATCAGGAGCTTTTTTAGCCTCGAGAGGGCGTAGCCAAATTGCCTTCAAGCTTCCGACTTGAATGGGCGGAATCGAAGGTCTTTGGTTGACCTGGGTTGCTAGGAGCCTTTTTATCAGACTTTAGCCTTGAGAGGGCGTAGCCAAATTGCCTTCGAGCTTCCGACTTGAACGAGCGAAATCGAAGGTCTTTGGTTGACCTGGGTTGCCAGAAGCTTTTTTATCGGACTTTAGTCTCAAGAGGGCGTAGCCGAATTGCCTTCGACTTTCCGACTTGAATGGGCGGAATCGAAAGTCTTTGGTTGACCTAGGTTGCCAGGAGCCTTTTTATCGGACTTTAGCCTCGAGAGGGTGTAGCTGAATTGCCTTTGAGCTTCCTACTTGAATGGGCAAAAGCAAAGGTCTTTGGTTGACCTGGGTTGCCAGGAGCCTTTTTATCAAACTTTAGCCTTGAGAGGGCGTAGCCGAATTGCCTTTGAGATTCCGACTTGAATGGACGGAATCAAAGGTCTTTGGTTAACCTGGGTTGCCAGGAGCCTTTTTTTTTGCCTTAAAATGGTGGAATCGAACTTTGAGAGATTTGATTTTGAGAAAAAAGAGATACTTTATTGATAAAACAAAGTTACAGTTACACTTTTTAGAGGCTGCCCATCGGACGTTATGATTATGCATCTACATATTATGTTGTCTTTCTTTCTCCACTGCTACTGCCTTTCCTTCTCTCGACCTAGTTCCTTGTTAGCGAGGTAGCCATCGAGCTGCCCTTTTTGGATCAGGTCTTCGATGTGATGTTTTAGCTTTCGACATGTAGAGGTTGGATGGTCATGGCTGCAATAGAACTCACAGTAGGCTGTCGTATTTCTCGCCTGGTTAGAATTTGGAGGGAAAGGCTGTGGCCACTTGTAAAAGGGCTCATTTTGCAAGTAGGCGAAGATGTCTTCAATGGAGGTATTCAGCTCAGTGAACACCCTTTGCTCCCTTGGAGTTTGCCTCTTCTCTGTTGGAGGGGCCTTCGGATCTTCATTGTACCTTTTAGCCTGTACCTTTTGGTCGGACGCGACATTGGCAGACTTCTTGTAGTGTGCTTTATTCGGAGCTTCGTCATATTTCTTATGCCGGGAGTCATGAGAATTGTGGGGCTCGCGTAGTCTTCTGGCCCGTTGACTGTCTTCCACCTCTATCTCCTGCTGTACACGCTTGAATATTACCTCCAAAGTACTGGGAGGATGCCGGATGAAGTCGGTGTAGACGTGGAGCTCTGGCTGGATAGCATTCTGGAATGCCAGCATGATGGCCTCCTCATTATGGGATCGACCGGTGAGCTTAGAGTGCTCATTATGAAACCTCATCGTGAAGCTCCTTAGAGACTCGTCAGAGCCCATATTCAGCCAGTAGAGTGTATCCAGCTTCTTTTCTGGCTTTAAGTTTAGCCGGTAATGGTCCATAAAGAGTTTAGCTAACTCTTTGAATGTAGCCACCGTACCGGTAGGCAGCATGTGGTACCAGTCAAGGGCAGGTCCCTCGAGGCTTCCCGCGAACATATGACAGAGGATATGATTCTCATACTCATATGGTGTCATGGCTTGCTTGAAGGCCAGGATATGGAGGGCAGGGTCTCCCTTGATGCAGTTGAACTTTGGCAGGCTCGGTGTTCGCCAACCTATAGGAAATGGGGTTACAAGAACCTTCGGATGTAGTGGCCCCACCAAGGTGATTAGTTGCCTGCGGTCCTGATGGTGGGTCCCACGTTGGTAGTATGCCTTAGTCGGTTGAGCAGCTCATGGGCATCTGTTGCTTTCGTGTGCGAAGGGATAGACATCCCGATGACCCTGTTGATTGAGGCAATCCTTCTCGGTGATAGCTTGGTGCACCGTCGATGTCGAGGCGATCCCATACTGTTTGCCTTGGTGCTTGCATGGATACCTGATGCCTCTCGATACACGGCATATGTGATTCTTCAAGATAATGACTCACAGCTGGGTGAGTCCTTGGTTGGTCTTCATCAGCGACTGAAGAGTTATGGGCCACAACCCTTGCTCTTTCAGTCACCTTCTTCAGAGAATCCCTTTTTTGCTCGAGGGCTGTGTTCTTCTTGAGAAGGTTCAGTAGCTGGAAGTTGACAGTTGAGATTTGGTACGTAGTTGGAACCTCGTCTCCTTGGGTATCGTGTTCTTTGCCAGATTATCGCCTCAGGGACGGTGAGTCCTGTCGATTGATGCGGCCTTCTGGCTGGCTACTTTGCAGCCCTAGTCGCTCATGGGCATGTCTGTGATTGGTGGCTGCGGAGACTTCTTGCTCATCTTCCGTCAGCACACCTTTTCTTCGATCAGCACCTATCTTCGGAGGGTTGGTGCTGGCCTTCACCATCGAGCGTGTTTGATGTCGGCGTGATGAAGGCATTGAGGTTGATTTGGAGGAGGACTTATGGCTTGTCACCACAAGTTAAATAGAAGTCGGTAGATGTGTGGGTACTTCTAACGATATCCCATAGACGGCGCCAAAGATTGTGGGGGAAATTTTTGAGCAACCTTGATCGGGAACCCCACCCATAGCCTTGATTGAATGTTAATGGTTTGTAGAGTTAGAGATTAAAAAGTAGGTAAAGAGAAAGAAGACACGTGGAGTTGTTGTCGACGTTCGGTCTTATGACCTACATCTCCGGGTGTGAGGTGCCACCTAGTTTCCACTATAATGAATATAAAGGTGGGGGAGCATTCTCTCGACAGACTGAGAGAAGTTTTTTACAGTGGGGGTTGCACAGAGCAATAAGAAAAGAACAAGGAGGAAAGAAGTAAGCTCTAGCTCTGGCTTTGGGATCCTCTCTTCCTCTGATTGAATGACCAACCCCTTTTCTGAATGCCATGGGGGTCCTTTTAAAGCATAGGCAAGTGCTCAATATGGCAGTGATGATGTGGCACTGGTTCTGGACCTCCTTGCTGAGCCCTTATTGGGTCGTTGTGCGGGCCCAATAAGGGAGAGGGCTTGAATTGCGGGCATTGCAGAGTGGGTCCACCCTATACGGGCTTACTCACTTGGGTCGTCGCGCGAGCCCATGCGGCTCTGATCCGGTCCGATATAATTTTTGCACCTATAATTTTGATGTCCTTAATGTATGAATATTCTGAGGTTTTTTGATAAATTCAGAGGCCTTTGTGACTGATTAACGTTAGGTTTTAGGTAGAGGTGTAAAAAATCTCATCGGCCCAAACTCGGCCCAAGCCCGGTCCAAAAGTCAACAATCAAAGCCCGACCCGGCCCGAACATATATACCATGGGGTGGGCTCGGGCCGCCACCATGTGCCTGCAGCCCGGCTTGACCCAGCCCGAAAGCCCGGCCCGAGAGCCCAATATAATTATTCTCTTAACTTGTCAAAACCAACAACACACCCATTGGAGTTCCGGTTTGTAAATTCGATGTAAACTTATGGTTTTTGAACATTTAAACTCAAAATTCGTGTATAAGAAGGCAAAATCTTAAAATAGCTACTAACAATCTTGAAACCTGGTATAAGCATCTCGATCGGGGCCAATGTAACTTATCGAAATTGACGACACACCGATCGGAATCCCGATCTGCAAATTAGATGAAAACCTATGATTTTTAAACACTTAGATTCAAAATTCTCTCATTGGAGGGTGAAATATTAAAATAGCTAGTAAAAGGAAAAACCCGTACGTGCACCTTGATCGAGGCCAAAGTAACTTGTCAAAACCAACGACACACCAATCGGAGTCCCGATTTGTAAATTATATGTAAACTTATAATTTTTGAACACTTAGACTTAAAATTCACCCATCAAAGGGCAAAATATTAAAATAGCTACTAAAAGTCTTTAAACCTAAAATGAGTATCTCGCTCGGCGCCAAAAAAACTTATCAAAACTGACGACACATCAATCAGAGTCCTGATTTGTAAATTAGATAAAAACTTGATTATTAAACACTTAGACTCAAAATTTTTCTATCGCATGACGAAATCTTAAAATAGCTAGTAAAAGGCCTAAAAACCAGGACGTGTACCTCGATCAGGGACAAAGTAACTTGTCAAAACCAACGACATACACCCATCGGAGTTCCGGTTTATAAATTAGATGTAAACTTATGATTTTTGAACACTTAAACTCAAAATTCGCCAATTAGAGGATGAAATATTAAAATAGCTACTAAAAGTCTTGAAACCTGGCATGAGCATCTCGCTCGGGACCAAAGTAACTTATCGAAACTGACGACACACCGATCGGAGTCATTGTTTATAAATTAGATAAAAACTTATGATTTGTGAACACTTAGACTCAAAATTCGCCCATCGGAGGGCCTAATCATAAAATAACTATTAAAATGTCTAAAAACTGGCACGAGCACCTTATTCGCCAAAGTAACATGTCGAATCTGACATCATATCGATTGGAGTCTTGGTTTAAAAATTAGATGTAAACTTAATTTTTTAACACATAAAACAGGGCACTAAACTAATTCAATATATATCATCCGCTCTGAAATATGAAATATATATTTGATTCAATCCAAATTAATCCAATCTGATCAAAGTTGATTTGATCCGATACTAGGGGTGGCAATGGAGTCCGATAATCAAACCCGAAACATGGGGTATGGATATAGATATTTCTCAATATCCATATATACTCGAAACTCAAAACCTGATCGAAACCCGATTACCCTCTAACTTGTTATAATTATACTAATTATTTTTTTTATTATCTTTTTATATTAATTGTGGATGTTAAAAATATTTTTTATTGTAGGCGGTGCAGCATTATGGGAGTAGCAACAGCAACATCATTCATGCCAAGGTGACATGTTATGTTTTTGTAAAAGTAATTTTGTATTGTTTTTTGAATAAAATATTATAATGTGTATGTAAAATGGTGGGCGATGCTAATTAGCTGTGGTTGTGTAGTTATGGTATTTGTACAAATATTTATGTGTTATGGTAATATATTATGTATAAAAAAATAGGAATAAATATAAAATTATTGTAATTTTTTTTAAAAAAACCTATTTTACTGATGGACGCTTTTAGTACTATCGGTATAAGTATTTATTAGTTTATAGTAAAATACATATTACTGACGGGTCTAAATACCATCGGCCTTAATCAGCTTTATGTCAACGAAAATCGTATTTATCCGTTGCTATTTAGTTATTTTTTACCAACGGAAACTAAGTTAGTGTCGGTAAAAATATTTATATTATTATTTAATTAAGTAAATAATAATTATAGATATTATATTTCGCATCAGGAATAATATTTAATACCAACGAAAATAATAAAACTGTCGTATTTATTATTACCGACACCATCTTTACCGACTAAAATATTTTCCTCCCGACGGATATTTTTACTGTCGGAAAATATATATAACGATGAAAATTAGACTTTACCAACGGATATATTTCGTTGGAAAAAAAATATTTTTCTTGTAATGACAATAAGTCCTTTTAAGGAGATCGGTTAGTTTTTGCTAAAAGATAACCATATGTCAAGGACGAAAATACTCCTCTTTGTTCATCAAATTTTTATTTCAATGCCACTCCTTTCTAAACTAAACCGAATCCTTAACCCTAAGATCTATAGGCCATGGGATGAACTCTAGATCTAATCCTAATCCGATCCGAACCGAACCTGTCTGTTGCCCGCCTCTCGTCTCCGCTGCCCTGACGGTGGTGAGGCTGGCGAGCAGCTACAACTCATGCCTATACCGCTCTCGTCGCCACCTTCGTTGATCTCGCTCGCCCCGACCGCAACTGCTCACCTTCGCCACTGCTGCTCGCGCCCTGCCATCTCCATTGCTCGTGTTGTGTATGCCACCGCCATGGCAGCTCAATAGAGATGGGAGATTGGAGAGCAGGTGAGGGTAAAATTGGATTTATGAAAAAAAATCGGGGGCCTAGGATAAAGGAATCTTATGCCTATTATGTTCATCGAATTGATCTGCTGTCAGGAACCACTCATAGTACATACTGAATTCATTTTCTAAGAAAACCACACAAAATAATAAATTATTACTCTTTTTATTCAATTGTTATTTTTTGATGTTTTTGATTGAAACACTCAACTACAATTCGAACAAACTCATTCTCCTACCAAACAAATAGAAAAAACATGACACTAAGATGTTCATGATAAATAAACAAGCAAATTTAATTATATGATGTTAAATCAAACAAAATGAAGAAAAATATTATTTATGATTCCACTTCCTCTTGAAAGAAACCCAAAGCATATATATAAAACTTTGGAAGAAGAACCTGCATATTAGAAGAATATGGACATTAGATCCTCATCTATCATACAATCCACTCAATAAAGCCGAAGTTCACAGTTGATGAAGCTATAAACCACACACATAAGAACCAGATGCAATAGGATTATACTTTTCGAAAACCCTATCTAAACAAGAAAAGGGGAAATAAAAATATGGCAATATTGAAAACTGATGCAATGAGTTAGGAAGTTTTGAAAACCCTAAATTTGAAAAGGGAGAAGAAGAATGGAATGGTCGAATTCTCGCGTTAATATAATTTTCTGTACAACTTGATGTGGGGCTGAATTCACCATTTCCTCAAATATCATTATGGGACCGATCCGAAGAAAAATACGTACGACACTGCAAAAGGATCTTGTGCTAATTCCCAATATCTAATAAAAGGGCCTTAACACAAAAGTAAAATTACAGCAGTCCTTATTGTAAGACCCAATCGAATTGTTTTAAGAATCTACCACCAATTTGCTATTTTTTTGGGTCAAAATGTCATAAATTTAATGTTTGAAACAAAGAAGTCTTGCTCCCGAGGTATAATATTCCACAAATTCGATGTTATTTTTTTTTATTTCTTACCACATATGCTAAGCATGTCTCATATTCATGATAGTTTCATAGAGTAGTATCGTTGTATAAAATAAGTGTTGAGACTATGAGATATAACTGAGGAAACGTACATCTCCGACATCCCACTCATATATCTCGATATGCTCAAGCCATATATTTTATTTATAATTTTGCATAAAACTTCAAACACTATTATTTTTGTGGCATTCCTATTCATAAGTTTTTTTTTAAAAAAAAATGTAAGACTTATGTTAATTCAAACCCAGGGGCTTCTCATGCTCGTAGAAGTCTAAATGTCAAATCTAAATTAAGGTCAGAATAAAAATTCAAATGAGCATTTGGAATGTTATTGTCGCCTCCATATTTTTTTCACATACCTATTCTTAAGTTTTTATTTTTTTTAAATGCAAGACTCATGTAATTCAAATTTGGAGGTTTCTCATGCTCATAGAGCTAGCTCTAAATGTCGAATCCAAATTTTATAGTTAAAATAAAATTCTAAGAAACATTTAAGTATATATATTTGTTTTAGTAAACACTATATTAAATCAAAACTATCATCATTAATGGTAATAATTTTTTTATCTTTGAAACTAGCAAGAACCTCCATCACTGGCTAGATGACTGCTTCAGCTCCAGTAACATTTTGGCAACCTGTATGTTTCCTAGTTCTATATATATCTTGTCCGAGTATACAGTTTTGATCGATTCTGCTTCTCACACATGACAATTTCTAGTAGTTTTTTCTTTTTTAGAATAAGGCATGATCAACTATCCTACGAAGATTTTTTTTTGGTATGTATAACTCTCACAATGCTCTTAGTTTAATTACAATGTTGATGTATTCCACAAAACATTATAGTCACAAATTTTCTCGATGTTCTAGCTAGTTGACCAACCACATTATTAATTATTCTCTTGATTCCTTATGAATAATTGAGGGTTGCCTAGGTCCTTGAAGGTTTACAATCCAATATCGATGACCTAGCTAAAAATCGCCACATAACTCTTCGTATATCTAGATGCATGTTGGCATCTACATGCCGATGCGAAAGACAAATCTAGACACTAGATAAAAAAAAAATCCAAAAGGGAGATCAAGGAGCAAACACAATTACAGGGATCACGAACACTTGTGAATCTACGGGGAAGAAGAACCAGAGGGAAACTTGTACCCTTTCTCTCCATAGCCAAACGATGGGGCCCACAACATATGGAAAACATGTGATTCACCCCCTCTATTTATAGGTTTCCAACTAGTTTCATAACCTATCAAGGAAACCTGGTTGTAGAGTATGTGAATACAGTCATGATTAAAGTAGGATTCCACCCAACCTACTAGCTTATCCTGATTAATTGGATGGATTAGTCCTTTTTTTTTTGGAGGGGGGCTTAGCACTAAGGTTTAGTGGGTTATCCTAATATTGGGTTGGTTAGAGGGGTCTTATGCTAATAACCCCCTCTCTTTTTTGTGTGTGTTGTGTGTGTGTGTGTGTGTGTGTGTGGGGGGGGGGGGGGGGGGGGGGGGGGGGGACTTAGCAATAAGTTCTTTTAACGAGATCAATTAGTTTTCGCTAAAAAACATCCATATTTTAAGGATGAAAGTACCCCTTCATTGTTTATCAAAATTTCATTTCAGAGCCACTCATTTCTAAACTAAACCGAATCTTAAACCCTAAGATCTATAGGCCACGTGACGAACTCTAGACCTAATCCAAATCGAACCGACCCCGCGCGTCTACCGCCAGTCTCTCGTCTCCGTTGCCCCGACGATGGCGAGGCGAGTAGCTACATCTCACGTCGCTACCGCTCTCACCACCATCTTCGCTGATCTCGCTTGCCTCCACCACCGCTCGCTGGTCGCCTTTCCCATCGTTGTGTGCGCCCAGTCATCTACGTTGCTCGTGTTGTCTCCGCCACCGTCATGGTAGCTCGATAGAGATGGGAGAGTGGAGAGCAGGTGAGGGTAAAATTGGGTTTATGAAAAAAAATTGGGGACCTTAGGCTCAAGGGATCTTACGCCTGTCCTGTTCACAGAACTGATCTGTTGTCAGTCTGTCAAGGACCACTCATATGTATATTAACACTTTTTCTTTTGAGAACCCCTCAACATCACATCTTAGGGAGGGCTAAGCTAGGTAGCCCCTCTACGAGTTATTAATTTGATGCAAGTGGGAATTGATCCTAGGACTCGGGATAAAACACTAATGATCCTATGCACATATGCATGCTCTAGTGCATGATGGACATGCATGATTTTTTGGCTGCATGAGATCGTGGATAAAACATTCCTCTTATCACTTGTTGGAGGGAAATGATGTGCTTCCTTTTAACTTATAGAAAATTGATTAATGATACATACTCATCTTGGGTGATAACGATACACCATTTCTCTTGTTTCTACTCTATAGACGCGACGGAGTCATCGAGTTTTGGTGCGTCGGGGGCGATGCCGGGAGGCAGCCGGCCGAGCTGGCGGTGATCGGACGGCTAGAAACCCGAGACAGGCCCACGGGGCGATGGGTAGAATTTAAAAAATATAAATTAATTCATCTCTGATCTCTCTCTCTCTATCTCTCTCTCTCAATATATTCTTTCTCTCTCTATCTCTCGAGTTATTAATTACCATTTCCCCTTCATCTTCTCCACTTCTATTGGGATCTGAAAAGCTTTCTCCTCGCAAAGCGGCGGAAATCGCTCAAGATCAAAGCGGGCTCCGTTAGAGAGAGAGAGAGAGAGAGAAAGGTACGAAGGAAGAGAGACGATCATTTTCTCTCTCTATTTTTTTTTTCTTTTCTCGATCTATTTTTTTATTTTTTCACGTCTTTGATCTGTGGGGAGGTAAATCAAGAAAAAGGTTTTTGGATCTCTCGCCGCATCTTTCGATCCCCACTGTAGTCTCGTCAGAATCGTCGAAGCGAAATCGTCCGAGAGATCTCAGAATCGTCAGGCGCCGAGATCCTCATTCTTGATCACCTCAGAGATCAATAGCTTAATTTTTTTTTTTTCAGATCCAATGGAGGATGATGAGGATGAGAAGGGGGCGCCGGACTGAGATCAGATCAAGAACAGCGAAGAAGAATAAAGCGCGCAGCCTGGGATCGCTCTCTCTGTCTCCCTCTCGCTCTCTCTCTCTTTATTGTCCGCAAGCTCCAAAAGGTATGTCATCAGATCCCGCGACGCGATTTTTGGTCAACATCCATGCTTTCTTTATCTACAAAGGCTGCCGATCTGTGGTCACGAAAGTAGACGCAAACCCTAACCCTAACCCTAGCACCCCTCTTCTGTGCAATTAATGTTTCTAGCGGCCAAGCTCGATCGAACCCTAATGATGTTGATTTGTTTTTGTGCCAGGTTGTTTTTTTTTTTCTTTTTTAATTTTCTGGGTGAGAAATGGCGTCGTCGAACTCTCCGTGCGCGGCGTGCAAGTTCTTGCGGCGGAAGTGCACGCAGGGGTGCGTGTTCGCGCCCTACTTTCCGCCGGATCAACCGACGAAATTCGCCAACGTCCACCGGGTGTTCGGTGCGAGCAACGTGGCGAAGCTCCTCAACGACATCAATCCGGTGCAGCGGGAGGACGCCGTCAACTCGCTGGCGTACGAGGCGGAGGCCCGGCTCCAGGACCCGATCTACGGCTGCGTCGGCCACATCTCCGTCCTCCAGCACAAGCTCAAGAGCCTGCAGCACGAGCTGTACAACGCCAAGAAGGAGCTCTCCACCTACATTGGCCCCTCCGCGCTCGGATCCTTCATCCCCCACCCCCACTCCCACCTCCAGGTGGCATCGGGGCCCTCAATGCCGCCCTTCGGCATCCCGGGCCCGGGGATGGGGATGGGGATGGGAATGGGCCTCGGCCTGATGGCTTCTGCCGCTGCCCCGCTGCACCCCCAGCTCTTGATGCGCGAGCAGTACCACCAGCAGCAGCAGCAGCAGATGATGGAGGCACAGGCGGCACAGCAGATGGCGGTTGCGGCTGCGAGGGAGCAGGAGCTGCTGAGGAGTTTCGAGCAGCAGCAGCAGCAGCAGCAACAGCACCTTGATTTTGTGAGACTCAACAGTGGGTTCGACGGCAACCGCGGGTTCAGCCAAGTAGCCGGCCCCTCCGTCGCGGTCGCCGCAGCACCGCCGGCTTCCGCGCTGTCCCTGGTCCCCCCCCAGCAGTCGTTTGAGAATATGTTTCTAGTCCAGCAGCAGTACCAGCAGGAGCCGCCGCAGCATCATCAGCATCAGCATCAGCATCAGCATCAGCATCAGCGCGCCGGGAGTGACGATGGGAGGAGTGGCATCGGCCCGTCATCTTGAAAGGGTTTCGATTTCTGGGCGGCCATTATCGGTCGATCCTTCCAACTGGAACTCCTGGCAGAGGACGAACCATACTCACCTCCATCATAATTTTTTTTGCTCTCCTCTCTCTCTCGGTCAATTTTTCTTTCTTCGAAATCACAGTGAAGGAATAAGTTTGTATTGTTAGCAAAACATAAGCTTGATGAGGAGATTCGAATGTAAAGATTCTACCATTAGTGTTTCATATATGGAAACCAAAGCAAATGGGATTGAAAGATTCTATCTTTACCTCTTTTTTTTTTTTCTTTTTTTTCTGCAGAACAGATGGAGATGGTATTAAAAGAGATGGAGCAACAAATGGTGAAGATGGTGCAGAAGTAGCAGTAGGAAGCTAGCTGTAGCCCCAGCAGCCCAATCTCTCTCTCTCTCTAAAATTATATATACTCTGATGACTGATGAGAGAATCTTGTCCTCATTACTTACTATCTGCAGGATTTTTTTTTTGTTTTAATAATTGATTCGGGTCTTCATCTTGTTTGTCTGGGTGAATCGGATCCTGAGTGACAGCAAGATTATTTCTTTCCATTTTTGGGGTTTTTATTTTCTGGGTATAAGGGGGGTAATTAATGCATCTGTATCTCTTTCATTTCCTATCCTGAGAAAGTCTCATCATCAGTATTTCCTTTTGGGTTTGGTTGTATTTTAGTGATAATACTTTACAGGATCTTGAGAGAGAGAGAGAGAAGAGAGAAAGAGAGAGAGAGAGAGAGAGGCTTTGGGACATGAGCATGAATAGATTTGGAGTTTGGAGTGGATATTTGGTGAAGAGTTGGCGCTCAAGTCTGTACTGCATGTGATCTCTAAAGGACTGCAAGCTTTTGATTACCTGCACATGGATTTCCTCATCTAAAGGAGCACCCAGCTGCCTTTCATTGAGCCCAGAGGACTAGAGGAGCTGAAGTATATGCTCAGGTATCAGTCATTGCAGATGAGAGCAGGTCTAGCGCTCTCTCTCTCTCTTTCTCTCTAGCACTCTTTCTCTCTCTCTAGATCTCTCTCCTGACTGGTGAGAAGGTTCTTAATATAAACTTTGCTACTGGGTTTGCTGAAATCTATGCAGTGCTAATAACTCGGAGGAAACCATGTACCTATAAAATAACATTTGGGGTTTAATGGCGATCTGCGTGTGATTAGGGTTTCCACCGTTTTTAAATGCTTTGCAACGAGAACCGAGGCTCAGGTGCACGTGCAGTGGCACCCTCAAATTGCCATGGGTGGGGGGGAAATCAGGCATGGTGGGGGAGGCCCGGAGGCCTGTTTCGGGAATATATAGAAAGATGGAGGAGCATTCTGGGAATAGTCCTATGTATGTATACTGAATATTAATCATATATCATGCTGCAGCCGTTTGTTTCAATAACAAGTTTGCCTTCGATAAAAAGAAACTAGGGGTGTGCAGGATCCAAACCAAACCGACCAAACCGACCGAACCAAACCAAACCGACCGAATTTGATCGGTTTCGACACACTCAACGGATCGGATTGGATCAGGATTTCTCAAAACCGATATGATTGGATCGGTTATCGGATTTATCAATTAAAAACCGACCTAAACCGAACCGAACCGAACCAGACTCCGGTTTATAATTTACTAATTTAGTGGTAACTGTTGTGAACTTTTGTTTAATTGTTAAAACTGTACTTTGTAGTTTTTAATATGTAATGGATATGAATATTGTGGACATAATGGTATTGTTGTTGATTACTTGGTATTTTGGTAAGTAATGTAGTATCATTTTATAATTTTTAAAATAATCATTTTAAAGTTGAAACTATGTCCCAATAATAAATAAAAAAAACTAGTAAGCATATGGGCCAAAGCCCAAACCGACCATCCAATCCAATCCAAACCGACTTTAATTGGATTGGATTGGATTGGATTCCAGTCTCAATCGGTTTGGATCGGATTGCAAATTCTCAAAACCGACCTAGGTTGGATCGGTTTGGGTTTTGCCTGAATATATAGGTCGGTTTCGAACCGATGCACACCCCTAAAAGAAACATGATAAATTTGGCTATACATCCAAATTTGGTAATAAAACAAACGGCAAAACAACAGACGAGCATGCCCTCGGGGTGCATGTTGCTACCGAAATGATCGTGGTGATCGACGTAAGTGACTGTTCGAGTGTCGGCAGACATGGATATTACTAGTAGAGAAATGCTATTCAGCCGGAAGGTTTTTTCAATTTCGTCGGCCCGATTGACGTGGCAGCGTGCAACTGGTGCTGTTAAGGATTTTAAATTCGCTAGTGGGTTACAGCCACCAGTTGCAAGCTGCCACGTCAATCGGGCCGACAAAATTGGGACAAACATTCGGCCAGGCTGAATAGCATTTCTCTTACTGGTAATAGTCATGAGACCAGGGAGTCAATCTTGGAACCTTAATCTATATAACATGGCACGTCGGTTTTGTGCTGATTAGACAAAACGGAAATTGACTAGGACAAGCTGACTGGATAAAAATGAACTGAATAGATCTAACCATTCGTTCAAAAATCAACGCATGATCTCTGTTTCCCCATCAACCAACTCCCTCTCCTTGGTTTCAAATCCTGACCCATTTAAACTGCACTAAACCCCTAAAATCTCGACCCATTTAAACTGCACTAAACCTGACCGTTCATCCCGTAATCGTTGTTCGCATCAATGACTATAAACTCGCCTGCTGAAATTTCGACCACCCCAAACCATCGGATCGATCTCGAGGAATCCGTTCGAATAAAGACATCTGTGATTAATCGATTATAGGGGGAGTTGGTCACGCCAAAGGCGCCCGCTTTATGCCAATCAGCACGAGCAAGGATACGGATGTCCCTATGAATGCTGGTATTGTCGTCGAAAGTGTTTTGTTGCCGAAGCCGCTTAGGTGTATTGTCGCCGAAGACGACCCGTTGCAGTGCCGACAGATGTGTTGCTGCCGAAAACGGCCCATTGCAGTACCGACAGGCATGGGCATGCACTAGTCTATATAACAAGGGATGTCGGTTTTGTGCTAACTAGACAAAATGGAACAAAAAAGCTGACTAGGACAAGTTGACTAGATAAAAATGAACCGAATAGATATAACCATTCATTCAAAAATAAACGCACGATCTCTCCTTGGTTTCAAATCCCAACCCATTTAAACTATACTAAACCCCTAAAATCCTAGCCCATTGAAACTGCACTAAATTTGACCGTTCATCCCGTGATCGTTGTTCGCATCAACGACTATTAACCCGTCTGCTGAAATTTCGGCCGTCCCAAACCATCGGGTCGATCTCGAGGAATCCATTCGAACAGAGACAGCTCTGATTGATCGATTATAGGGGGGAGGGGGGGGAGTTGGTCTCCCGCTTCATGCCAATCGGCACAGGCGAGAAAATGAGTGTCCCTATGAATGTTGGTGTTGTTGTCGAAGATGTTCAGGTGTGTTGCCGCCGAAGACGACCCACTACAGTGCCGACAGGCACGGGTATGCACTAGTTTGTAACATGCCAAACTATGGGAATGATTAGTTGATGAAGATACGATTGCTACTTCCCTCTTAAAAAGTCAAGGAATAATTGGAAGTATATAGTAAGATTATAGAAAGCTATATTTCAGGTTGTGGGGTATAGGGGGGATGGTGACATGGGGTTTGGCTGTTTTCGTGGATATTGATGCTTAGAATCTCAACAGATGGGGTTGTTTTGGATGCGCCGGTAATTGGGTTTTTGAATTGTGAAACAGTTGACACGTGTGAAAAAGTGGAGACAGAAGAAGTTGATCTTTAAGAGATCTTGGAAAGTCAATGGATTGGATCATGATCCGAATCCCCGGTGTCGTATTAGTGTTTTGGTCCTAGATCCAATTCGGATCTAACATGATCCGATCTGAAACATTTACATA
Organism: Chamaelirium japonicum; assembly: GCA_947650365.1. Classification (NCBI taxonomy): domain Eukaryota; kingdom Viridiplantae; phylum Streptophyta; class Magnoliopsida; order Liliales; family Melanthiaceae; genus Chamaelirium; species Chamaelirium japonicum. The sequence goes on from OX393550.1 coordinate 115,516,262, forward strand.
GATTTTATAAGATATATATCATGATCTCTTTTATGCCCAATCCAACCATCTGATTTCAACCGTCTAATGACCGACCTAAACCTAGTCATCTTATTTTAACCATCTGATCAATGGATCACCAAATCCAGTTGATCTGAATTAATCAGTTTTTTTTTTTTGTGATGGACAATTAATCTGATTTGGTATTAGTATTTTGGTACAAGATCTGATTAAAAACAATCCCACCCTTCTCGAAAGATAAACGGATAAAATTTGATGAGTCATGATCGACCTGGTCTGAATCCAACCGGTTGGCGGGCCTAAGGGTGTAAAACGGGCCTGGCCAGGTTGGGACAAGTATTTCCGGGCTGGGTCGGGCCTATATATGCTAAGCCTGGAGTAGCCCGCTGGGCATGTCGGGCCGGGCCGGGCCCTAAGCCCAGGTTCAGCCCATATATAGATATATTGGTAATTTCTGGTAGGGCCGAGCCGGGTTTGGATTAAAACATGTGTATTAGTTTAATAAAATAAATTCTTCAAAAGCTAATGTGTTGGCTCGAATACAGAACCTGATGGTAATTTCTAAAATAGGGGTGGGACTTGGGCGGGTTGAAGAGTCTGACCATGCCCAACCTGACTTGCACAATCCTTAACCCGTTTTTCCCGTGGAACCCGGAGAACCCGTACTTGCCCATTCTAGTTGCTCGGGTTACCCAATTTGCAAAATACTAGGCGGGTTGAATGGGTTGCCCAATTAGAAAAGCTTGTGCACATAAATAGATGGAAAGAAAACCTATCATATTTTTGAAGTGCATAAAATAAATCTTTGATTTGCATAACGAAAACATAAAGTCCAACCTATATCCTCACATATTTCAAACGAATTCTTAGCATTCAACATCAAATAGACAGTCTTTGCATTGATTTCCATAAAAAAAAACTACCAAAGCATTGAACCTTAGTGTGTCAATTACTTGGGTTGGGAAGATCGTTGCCCAAACCCGTCTAAATTTAAATCGGGTTGATCTTTTTTTGTCTAAACCCGTCCAAGTTTTTAACCAGTTTTGCCCATGTTTGCCCATTGTTCGGGTTGGGCAGGTCGGGTTCGGGTCAGACCTGCCCAATTCCCACCCCTATCCTAAACTCTACATCCAATGTACTACACTTAGTGTTACAAATATACGGTCTATATATATTTATATGAAAACTACAAGTAGGAAAATGGTATGATAGATGCAAAAAATCACAATGAACTATGTTTCCCTGAGAACCTTGACTTCTCGATCCTAGTGTGGGTACGGAGATTATACTAGCTTAAAGTTTGATACTTCGAAGATTTAGTAGATGTTGAGATGCATATAAGATTTTTGATAACAACAGTTTTCTTATGGACTTTGCTATGATAGATGCTATGCTATGATAACAGCTTGCAATACTCCTTGGAGATAGCAGATATGTTGAATGGAAAATGATTGGACATTTCTTTTATCTTTTAAGCTTCCTGAGAGATGCTACCCTTTCCCCTTTCTCATCCAGGGTTAGGGTTTTGGTGTTCTACCCTTGGCCCCCTCGGTCGCTGCCACTGGTGGTGTCAGGAGTTCGACAATCTTCTCCCTGGGGTTCAGATATAGGCCTCCATCCCTTGTAGATAGGGTTTTTTGGCTGGCGTCGGCGTCCTTCTTCTTCCCTTTCCCCCTTTTGATTTTTTAGATTTTGGTGTGTCCCTTCCGGCTCCTACAGGGTTGAGTTGGCGGCTCCATGTCCGGCATGAAACAGCAACTCGTGCGATCGGTGTAGCGGCCATGAATAGGTCCTGGACCGCCCCTACTCGTTTTGTTGGCTCCCGGCTTTGGCATTGATGGCGGCACTGGCTCGACGTAGCGTGGAGATTCTGGAAGGCTCATCGGTGGTTCCCCGGCGGTTCATGGTGGTGGCGAGGCCCCTTCTTTGGCCCGGCTTCCGCGTCGGTGCTACTTTCTTGTGCTGGGTTTCTTGTTCTGTTTTGGGGTTGTACATTTCCTCCCTTTTTTTTCTTTTCTCTTTTTGTTCCACCGGTGGAGTGGTGGTTGCTCCGCCTGCGTGCGGTATGAGGTGGTGTTGTTTGCTAGAGTGACGACAGTCGGTTGTCCCGCCAGATGGCGGTCTACTTCTTGGTGGCTCCAGTGGCCCTCTTCCTGCCGTAATGGCGTGTGTTGTATATCCTGTTGGATGACAGTCTGCTGTTGTAGCTCTGCCGGCGGTGGCAAAGATCTCTGTTGCGGCGCCGGTATGTGGCGCCTCCGGGGAGGTCCGATTGTGACCTCCCACCTTCAATGAACTACAAAAAATAAAAGCTTCTTGAGAGTTGTTCATATATTGTATTTTCTTTTTCTTTCTCTGACAGCCTAGTTATATAAAGGCCAGAGTTGTAATTTCTTTTATGTTTTTTAGGGCGGGTCCCTAATAAAATCCCCTCGCTTCGACAAAAAAAAAAATTCTATAGTATTATATCGAATTTTCAGGCCAGGCTTTCGGGCTTCCTTTCAGACCAGACCAGGCCGGGTTTCGGGCTCAGGGTGGTGGCTTGAGCCCAGCCCATGGTGCTTTCGGGCCGGGCTGGGTCAAGCCATTGACCGGGCTGGGTTTGGGCCGTTGGCTTTAGGGCCGGGCTCGAGCCAGGTTTGGACCGATGGGCCCCTAGACGGGCCTATCTTATTTGGTAAGGCTATGAAACAGTAGGATGATTGGGAAAAAAGGACAAAAAAGAGCATACTAGAAAGTGAGGATAACCTTTTAAGGTTGAGTGATTAGGAAATCATATAAATAGATTAAAGCAATTTTTTTTTTTTTTTTTTGAGATCGGTAGGTGTCTCGGAATCTTTAGGGCAATGGCCCACTTCAGGCTCGGACTAATCCCTCCGAGTTGAAGCCTGATCCACTCAGAATTTTCCAACGCAATCCTAGGTAAATCAAGAGAGGAAGATGGGGAGTCGAAAACACAACCTCCTCACCCAAGCATCAGTTACTTGCCAACTCTCTTATGGCATGGTGGGTTAAAGCATTTGCTAAGCATATATATGCACCCATAGGAAAACTATGCGAATCTAGTGATGTATTGGCATGGGCTCCTACATTTTGGGCCCCATATGCTAATAAATTTTTTTTTGTAACCATATTACACTAATAGATCAAACGATTACATAGGGTACAACAATATGGATTGTAATCATTCCGGGCATGTTGCATCACTTTTGAAGGAAAACTGGAGTTTCAAAACCTGGAGGGACCCGTCGCTCGTGCAGACCTAGCGAACCAATCAACCACGGAGTTCCCTTCCCAGAAGATGTGTGATATCCGGATGCTGACAAAAGATTGAATCAGATGCTTGCAGTCGGCTATAAGAAGGAACGAGATGATGTCTGTAGACAATTGGGAGAGTACACATTATGAGTCACAATGCGTGCCTAGGAAACAAAGTAGAGGTCGCGAGGAGACATTCATAGAGACCCCTTGTTTCCACCACCTGCACAAAGGTCGTGATTAGATAAACAGCACCAGCAACCAAAAGAGTCCCATCACGATCACAGATAACAAAGCTTGCCTGCCGACATAGACGTTTGATCCATCGAACCATCAAAATTCAATTTATATTCCTGTAATTCCAGGGGAATCCAGCGGACAGGGATTGTATCCATCCTAATGTGGGATAGGCAGTTGGCACAAGTCTGCAGAAATCAAGTTAGCAAAACAAAAAAAATCAAAATCTACATTGATCGATTCAAAAGTAATATGGATTGCTGGATTTGTCAGGTCAAATAAGGCTATGTTCCTTGCTTTCCACATATGCTACCAGAGGAAGACTTTGACAATCTTGATGTACCCTGCACCTAGCTTAATCTTGAGTATGGCAAAACATAAGGCCAAACTTAGTGACAGAGGTGGAGATTAGTGTCATACGGGCCATAGTGCTAACCCGCATCCAAAGTTGCATTGGCTAACGGGAGGGCATAGAAAAAATGCATGGTCTAAAGATTCATCATTCGCCAAACATTGGGGGCAAAGAGGAGAAACTGACATCCCAATTCAGCGAAGATAAGATTGAACTGGAAGGCGGAAGTGAAAAAACTTCATTAAAAATAAACAAACTCATAGCCCCATAGGTGTTTTCCAGAGGATACGCCAGACCCCGGTCAACGGGCACACCAGTGAAGGTTCACTCGATTGAGAGAGTGATAGACAGAGGCCACATTGAAACCCCAATGAGATCTGAGGTCCTCCAGATGATTAAGGACCGGGGTTGGTGCCGAAGGATCGGTAGGCTGCAGATAGTGGACACTCATTCCGGTGGGTAGAGAGTCAGCAAAGTTGGTTTGTGCCATCCTTGAGGGCCAAAGAGGTCAGAGACCGATTGATGGTTATAAAGGAGGTTGGAGTTGTATGGGAACTGTTGTAGCTCGTGTGTCTTGAGCGTGGATTTTCTGTATTAACATTAATAAAGATGACTTTGGTTATTGCTTTAATTAGAATACTACTTTGGTATATATTAATACATATATAATAAAGGACCCTAGAGAATACAGTAGGCCACTGAGGCGCATGGTGGATCCATGCTTGGGAGACCCAGTGGACCAGTTGTATGTAGACCTAGAACTGGTTCACAGCTTAGGTGATGCCGGTCGCTTCACCGAGAACAACCTGTTGGCAGGTAGAGGACATGGTGAAGTCTCTACCACGGGAACGTGGGATTCCCATTCACCTGACCAAGCACGATGATCTTGTTGAACAGGAACTAAAACGGTCCACAGTTCAGTGATTCAGACATTAGTGCATAAACCGTCTTACTACTATAGATAATATATCCTTAACCCTGAGTGACCATGTACACTGGGCCAACCAGTTGTGTGGTGCTTTGATGTGCCAACGTGTGCAGACCTTCCATAATCCAATACCACGGTACGTTTTGGGTTACCCGGCTGGCGCTTGAGTGACATGCAATCCCTACAAGTTATCCAACGTCCAGTGTTGGATGGGTGTGTTTTGATGAGTCAATCTGTCCACACAGTTAACCCAGGCCTGGTGGTTGTCAGTATGACTGACGATGTTCCGGATGCTAGGCATAGCACCGGAAGGTGTGTGGTATTATAGATGACAAGTCATTAATTCCTAGTCATATGATCGATCGAGATCTGACAGTGCTCCCCACCGCCCGAGTCATATCATGGCACCAGTAATAGGAGGGACTAAGGATTATCAGGGTATAGTAAAGAACAGGGTTACGAGGGAGTAACATAAGTTTAGGATCACTAGATTTCAAGCCGCGTCGCACTCTAGGTGGCTACGCGGGTTAATCGGATTAGGACTGATTAACGGAACTTTCAGTGTGTCACCGGAATAATTAATCAGGGATCCGGTTGGAGCTAGAGATCCTGAACCCTGAAGGTTCCACTATGTCGTTGCATATAGAAATTGTTCCCTGACCTGGTTGGATACGTAGGATACGAAGTAGCATGATAGAGCGCAAGCCCAGAGCCTAAGAACCTAATTCACATGTGTTAGGAGCCATAGGGGTATTTTGGTAAATATTGAAATATGGCTCAGAACATATTGAATATTGATCTTCAAATGAGTGGAATAATTACAGGAGCTCATAGGCACTGACGGAACTCGATTCCGAGTAGCGCACCTCACTCAATCTCTCTCGCAGTGTTTCATTTTTCATGAAGGACGCTTTCGTCCAGGCTTCACGATAGGCTTGTAGAAACCCTAAAAACCGCCCCCTCTCATCCCTATCTACCTAGGGCAGGCCCTAACTTGCGTATGGCACTAGGAGGCTGGCCCTATATGAGGAATAGAGAGGGAGGGGCCGGTCCAAGTGCTCCCTCTCTCCAGAAACCTGACCCCCCTCTCCCTCTCTCCCTCTTTGAGGTTTCGGTCAAGGAAGAAAGAGGAAGAAGAAGGAAGAAGGAGGATGGAAGGAGAAGGAAGAAGAGAGAAAGAGAAGAAGGAGATCTCACGGCTAGCCATCGTCTTCGTAATGAATTTCTCTATCGGCTCGTAGTCCTTGCACTCAAAGATAGGACTTCGAGGATTCCTCAATTCGCAAAGGACAAGGTGCCATCCGACAGCTTCCCTTGTGATTCACGTATGGTTCATCATCGTTCCCTTCTCTCCGGATCATAGATCCACAAGGTATGATGATTCTAAACACCTAACTAGATGCATGCATGTCTTTCGTAGATCGTAGTATGCCTCTAAGGTGTCCGCACATATGCTAAGATAATAGATTTGCATGTAGATTGTTTTGTAGAATTAATTATAATGAAACATACACCGTATGATCTTCGGATCTATCTTTTCCTTCCGCTGCAACTTTGATAACAGGATCCAATTCCAATAATTGGTATCAGAGCCACGCTTTGGTGTGTGTTTCATGCATGAATTCGTGAAAACATCATGTGAATATATGATGGCATATATTTTCGTCAGGGTTCGGCGTAGATCATGCATATGGATTGTGATATGTATCGTCTTTTTGCAGGTGTCGTGCTGAATAGTAATCTGTAAGTGCATGTCTCCGGGGGTCGGACCCCGGATTTAATTTTGCATTGATTATTATTGTGCTTATGGATTTTAAGGCTCTAGATGGGCGAGGGTGGAGGTTGACCACCCTCGGTTCCCTGGCCATGTTTTCTAGGATTGTTTTCTTTTCTTTCTAGTGAAATTATACACGAACAAGCATTTGCTCGGAGCGTGTTATTTTTTCGGTCACAGTAAGAAGGAGATGATGCTACATCCACGGTTCGGGCAAGTGATACCATGGAGTGCAAAGACCCGGCAAAAGCGTGCACATTGGCGATGATCAGGATCGTCGTCGGAGATCGTGCAGAACGGAAGAATATGATATCTTAGTTGTGCTATTCAGGTTCAGGGGTCGGACCCTGGACTTAATTCAGTTTGGATGTTTTTATGTTGTTCTCTTTCTTAGTGTTTAGAGAACCCCGATGATAATTTAATTATCTATCTTGCTTGTGAGTTAGTCTCTAGATCAGGCTTAGGGTTAGTATTAAGTTTATGGATTCATCGGTGTCTCTATATGGTTCTAACACGTGTGAATCCGGTGGCTAGCTAAAAGGAAAGGTGGTAACCGCCCTCGTGGTAGTTCAGGTAGTCAAGTACTGTGCACCGAGATAGACGCAGTGTTAGATTTGTTAAGAGATAACTAATGTCCCCATAAGAAGTATGATAACCCTAGTGGGATGTCTTTTCCCTACATGGTCCTAGCGACCAAGTTAGGTTAGGATTCTACTAAGTGATACCCGTTTCTAGTTAACATTTGATGGTAGTATGAATTCATCATGATTTGGTTATGCCACCATTAGGTTGAGGTCCGGCGGAGGTTGTGGGATGTCCCTTTTTGACCAGCATCGAAACCTATAATGAGATAAGGTCTACTATGACATCAGGCATCAAATTATGAACGAGGCATCATTCTAGTAGGAGTCCTTTTCACGTTGACCTTAGGCTAGGCTCCAGATCTTAGGATTATGGGCAAACTAGTGAGGTATCGGGATCCTTGGAATCTATGTAATGTGATTCTTGCAAGAAAGGCGAAAGCTGAGTATTCAAGGTAGGGACTATGATATTTTCCAAGGATACTAATGCTTTGCGGGAAGGTTTGTAATCCTAGTGGGATCGTGGTAGACCAGGGTCTAAGTCTAGGAGGTCGTGACCTTTCTAGATATGCATAAAACCTCATAAAGAAGGGATGTGTAAGAGGTTCCCTCCAAAGGGGAGCCCCTGGCCTCCACAATCAACCGACTAAGGGTCTGGGTAGAAGGTACGCAGTTCGACATTCCCACAGGGTGAGAGCTGTGTTTCCTTCCATGCTGGCTCGCCTAGTGGTTTCCTTCGGGACATGGAGGATACCGGTGGCAGTGCGTGACGGTTTTTTCTTGCACTGCGGGAGCCTATGAACCCCCCTGTCGATACCATCTAGATTTGTGGGAAGCATCCGAAAGCTTGTGTGAAGCTGTCGTTGCTGCGCACGCGGGTTACATAAAGCTGGCCAAAAGAAGACCAGAAGGTCTTTCAGTTTACCATGGGTAATTCTGATGAAGACTGGGTCGTAAAAACCTAGTTGGTAAAAGCGGTTGCATGCTCTCACCGAGATACTGTCTCCAATTCAAGACCGATAGTCTCAGTGCTCGAGCCCAGGGAATTTAGATTCCTAGATGTCTCCACTTGAGGTAGTGAAGACATACCGACTGGAGTAAACATTATCTATTTTTAAATTTCATAAAATAGATTATAGTAGACCCTAATTTTTGCTTTAAACCATTGTTTATAGAAATCTTGACCAAGCTCGACGCCCTTGCCTCCATCCTTAATGATAACAAACTTACAGGACCAAACTACGAGGATTGGAAGCGTAACCTGATGCCCGTCCTAAGGGTTGGCAAACACATAATTGCCCAAAGTACCCCTCAATCAGCCATGCCGGGACCAAGTGCTACTGAGGCTCAGTTGAAGGAATGAAAAGACTTGCTAGATGCTGATGAGATGTACAAGTACTACATAGTGGCATCCTTGCAGACCGTCCTTCAGAAGCAAGTCGAAGACATGACATTCGCTTCAGACATGATGCTTTATTTAAAGGAAATATTCGAGGTTCGTAGTCGGGTAACTCGTTACCTGATCATCAAAAAATTGGTATCCATGAAGATGGCAGAGGGGACTTTAGTTCGGGATTATATGCTGAAATTGTTTAGCTATGTGAATGAGCTTGGTTCCTTCGATGTTATCTTGAATGCAGAGATCCAGACCGATATTTTCCTCACGTCTCTGTCAGGAGCGTTTGAGGGCTTCGTTACTAACTTTAACGTTAACCGGTTGGAGATATCTAACACGGAGCTCCTAGTGGCGCTCCAGGTGGCAGAGGACGGGATGAAGGCAGGAGCTCAATCCCTGAATATAGAGAGAAAGTCTTCTCTGAAAGCCAAAGGTAAGTTTCAGAAAAGAAAGTCTAAGAAGCCCGTGAAGATGGGCCAGGTGTAGTCGTAGGTTCTTAAGTAGGATGGTCCGGCGAAGCCCAAAGAAAAATGTTTCCGATGTGACAAGAAGGGGCACTGGAAGGGTGACTATCGCGTGGCTCCCAAGAAGACTGAGACAGGTATATCTCAAATCCACATAGTGAAATCCCTTGTAGCATCCACTTGTTCTCCAGTTTCATGGATTGTGGATTCTGGTTCCACTAACCATGCTTGCAATAATTTGTATGGGTTCAAGGAGATAAGAAAACTGGGTGATAGGAAGATAATCCTAAGTATGGGAACTAAGGCCGTGGCAGAGGCTGAAACAGTTGGAGATATCGTCTTGCAGTTTCTTGATGGAAGAAGTTTATTACTTAGAGACATATTTTATGTATCGTCCTTGAGACAAAACTTAATTTCTGTTTTCTTATTGAATAATGAAGGTTTTTCAATTTTATTTGATGCTTCTGGTGTGTCAATTAAATTGAATGGTTTCTTTGTTTGTAAGGGAAAGACACAGAATTGTCTCTATGTAATTAACTCCAATCATAAGCAGGATAACATAACTGAAGCCTGTGTGGTTAATTCATCTAAAAGAAAAAATCCCTCAGATAATCCAATACTCCTTTGGCATCTAAGGCTTGGACACATAGCTTCAGACAGGATTCACAGATTGGTTAAGGTAGGACTTTTAAGTCCAAATATTTTAGAAAGCTTACCAATATGTGAGTCTTGCCTGGAAGACAGGATGACTAAAAGATCTCTCCGAGCAAAAGGTAGCAGATCTCAGGAGGTAATAGAGTTGGTACACACTGATATTTATGGGCCCATAAGTGACCATGACATAGGAGGCTTTGAGTATTTCATCACCTTCACGAATGATCACTCGAGGTTTGGATACATATACTTAATATGGTAGAAGTCTGAATTCTTTGATAAGTTCAAGGAGTTCAGAGCTGAAACAGAAAAGCAGACGGATAATAGTATCAAGTCTCTTCAATCGGATCGAGGAGGCGAATACCTATCGGATGAATTTATTGGGTACCTGCGTGAGCATGGGATCGTATTCCAGTTGACTGCACTAGGGACACCGCAATAAAACGATATATCTGAGAGGAGAAACCGAACTTTGTTAGACATGGTTCGGATTATGATGAGTTATACAACATTGTCACCTAGTTTTTGGGGATATGCCCTAGAGACGGCAGCATATACTTTGAATTTTGTTCCATCAAAGTCAGTACCTCTAACTCCTTGGGAGCTGTGGTTGAAACGAAAGCCAAGCCTGCAGCATTTTAGGATTTGGGGTTGTCCAGCATATGTGTAGAAGGACAAGCGAGATAAGATGGAGTCAAAGACTAAGGTATGTCTATTCGTTGGGTATCCAAAAGGGATAAAAGGTGGTTTATTTTATAATCTTGAGGATAGAAAGGTTGTCGTCTCGACGAATGCCGTATTCCTGGAGCAGGATTATTTAATAGACCATAAGCCTACCAGTAAAGTAATTCTTAAATAATTGCTTGGTACTGATGGGAGTACACAGACAAAAAATATAGTGGGAGCCGATACCACTAAGATAAACGATACTATAGAATCAACTCCTATGGAACCACCACAGGCTCGTCACAGTGGGAGGACCACAAGAGCTCCTGATAGATACATTGGAGAAACCTTCTTGATATATCCAGAGTTTCAAGAAGATGATCCTCTGAACTATGACGAAGTGATGGTATCCTCTGACCATGCAGCATGGCAGAAAGCCATGGAGACAGAACTGACATCGATGTCCCAAAACTCGGTCTGGATACTTGTAACACCGCCTCACAGCATTAAACCTGTTGGGTATAAGTGGGTATACAAAAGAAAAAGAGGTCCGGATGGTACCGTTAAGACTTACAAAGATAGACTAGTCGCTAAGGGTTATACCCAGCGAGAAGGGATCGACTATGACGAAACATTTTCGCTAGTGGCTATGCTTAAGTCAATCCGGATCCTCTTGTCCATTGCAACCCATTATGATTGGGAGATCTGGCAAATGGACGTCAAGATCGTATTTCTCAACGGGGATTTGAAAGAAGACATTTATATGTCCCAGCCTCTAGGCTTTATTGCAAAAAGTCAGGAAAGTCTGGTGTGCAAGTTGCAAAGGTCCATTTATGGACTGAAGCAAGAATCCAGAAGTTGGAACATGCATTTTGATCAGGCTATCCAGTCTCATGGATTTGAACAGAACGTGGATGAACCATGTGTTTATAAAAAGAGCGATAAGACTACAGTAGTTTTTCTGGTACTTTACGTGGATGATATCCTGCTCATTAGAAACGATGTTGGAATGTTGTCTACAGTGAAGGTGTGGTTATCCTCTTAATTTGACATAAAAGACTTGGGTGAAGCGAGTTATGTTATGGGGATCAAGGTAACTCGAGATCGCCAGAACAAGACTCTCTCGCTGTCACAGTTAGCCTACATAGATACTATCTTGGTCAGATTCAGTATGCACAACTCCAAGAAGGGACTGGTTCCATTCAGACATGGAATGAAATTGTTCAAGGATCAGGGTCCTAAGACTCCTTAGGAGAGGGCAGAGATGCAGAAGATACCTTATGATTCGGCTGTAGGGAGTCTGATGTATGCTATGCAGTGCACGAGACCAGATATATGCTATGCAGTAGGCATGATGGGCAGGTATACGTCAAAGCCAGGTCCAGGGCACTGGACTGCTGTGAAAAGTATACTCAAGTATCTCCATAGGATGAGAGATTATGAATTAGTTTACTCTTCACAGGAACTGATGCCGATTGGGTATACGGATTCTGACTTTGCATCAGATCTGGAATCCAGGAGATCGACATCAGGGTTTGTGTTCTCATTGGGAGGAGGAGCTGTCAGTTGGAGGAGCTTGAAACAGGGATGCATCGCTGATTCGACGACAGAGGCTGAGTACGTTGCGGCGTGTGAAGCAGCCAAGGAGGCGGTGTGGCTCAAGAAGTTCCTCACGGACTTAGGATGTGTACCGGGAGCTCAAGATCCTATTGTCCTTTACTGCGATAATAGTGGAGCGGTAGCACAATCCAAGGAGCCAAGATATCACCAGAAGAGTAAGCATATCGAGCGAAAATACTACATTATCTGGGACTTGCAGAAGCGAGGGGAGGTTGCAGTGACTCAGGTGGTGTCTGCAGATAACATGGCAGACCCTTTCACAAAGGCGTTAACGACCAAAGCTTTTGAGAAGCACGTGGATGTCTTGGGAGTTAAGATTGTTGTTCCCCGCTAGGCCAAGTGGGAGATTGTTGTAGCTCGTGTGTCCTTAGCGTGGATTTTCTGTATTAACATTAATAAAGATGACTTTGGTTATTGCTTTAATTAGAATACTACTTTGGTATATGTTAATACACATATAATAAAGGACCATAGGGAACACAGTAGGCCACTGAGGCGCATGGTGGATCCATGCTTGGGAGACCCAGTGGACCAGTTGTGTGTAGACCTACAACTAGTTCACAGCTTAGGTGATGTCGGTCGCTTCACCGAGAACAAGCTGTTAGCAGGTAGAGAACGTGGTGAAGTCTCCACCACGGGAACATGGGATTCCCATTAACCTGACCAAGCACGATGATCGTGTTGAACAGGAACCAAGACGATGCACAGTTCAGTGATTCAGACACTGGTGCATAAACTGTCTTACTACTATTGATAATCTGTCCTTAACCCTGAGGGACCATGTACACTGGGCCAACCAGTTGTGTGGTGCTTTGATGTGCCAACGTGTGCGGACCTTCCATAATCCAATATCACGGTACGTTGGGTTACCCGACTGGCGCTTGAGTGACATGTAATCCCTACAGGTTATCCGACGTCCAGTATTGGATGGGTGCGTTTTGATGAGTCAATCTGTCCACATAGTTAACCCAGGCCTAGTGGTTGTCAGTATGATTGACGATGTTCCGGATGCTAGGCATAGCACCGGAAGGTGTGTGGTGTTATAGATGACAAGTCATCAATTCCTAGTCAGATGATCGATCGGGATCTGACGGTGCTCCCCACCGCCCGAGTCGTATCATGGCACCAGTAATAGGAGGGACTAAGGATTATCAGAGGATAGTAGGGAACAGAGTTACGAGGGAGTAACATAAGTTTAGGATCACTAGAGTTCAACCCGCGTCGCACTCTGTGTGGCTACGCGGGTTAATCGGATTAGGGCTGATTAACGGAACTTTCGGTGTGTCACCGGAACAGTTAATCAGGGATCCGGTTAGAGCTAGAGATCCTGAACCCTGAACGTTTCACCCTGTCGTTGCGTATAGGAATTGTTCCCCGACCTGGTTGGATGCGAAGTAGCGCGATGGAGCGCAAGCCCGGAGCCTAAGAACCTAATTCACATGTGTTAGGGGTTGTAGGGGTATTTTGGTAAATACTGAAATATGGCTCAGAACATATTGAATATAGATCTTAAAATGAGCGGAATAATTTCAAGAGCTCATAGGCGCTGACGGAACATGATTCCGAGTAGCGCACCTCACTCAATCTCTCTCGCAGTGTTTCACTTTTCGTGAATGACGTTTTCGTCCAGGCTTCACGATAGGCTTGTGGAAACCCTAAAAACCGCCCCCTCTCATCCCTATCTACCTAGGGCCGGTCCTAGCTTGTGTATGGCACTAGGAGGCCAGCCCTATATGAGGAATAGAGAGGGAGGGGCGGGCCCTAGTACTCCCCTCTCCCTCTCTCCCTCTTTGAGGTTTCGGCCAAGGAAGAAAGAGGAAGAAGAAGGAAGAAGAAGGAGGAAGGAAGGAGAATGAATAAGAGAGAAAGAGAAGGAGAAGATCTCACGGGTAGCCATCGTCTTCGCAATGAATTCCTCCGTCGGCTCGTAGTCCTTGCACTCAGAGATAGGACTTCGAGGATTCCTCAATTCGCAAAGGACAAGGTGTCATCCGACAGCTTCCCTTGCGATTCACGTGCGGTTCATCATCGTTCCGTTCTCTCCGGATCATAGATCCACAAGGTATGATGATTCTAAACACCTATCTAGATGCATGTATGTCTTCCGTAGATTGTAGTATGCCTCCAGGGTGTCCGCTCATATGCTAAGATCATAGATTTGCATGTAGATTGTTTTGTAGAATTAATTGTAATAAAACATACACTGTATGATCTTCGGATCTATCTTTTGCTTCCGCTGCGACTCTGATAACAGGATCCAATTCCAAATGAGATCTGAGGTCCTTCAGATGATTGAGGACCGGGGTTGGTGCCGAAGGATCGGTAGGCTGCAGATAGTGGACACTCATTCCGGTGGGTAGAGAGTCAGCAAAGTTGGTTTGTGCCATCCTTGAGGGCCAAAGAGGTCAGAGACCGATTGATGGTTAGAAGGGAGGTTGGAGTTGTATGGGAACACCATCCGGGAAAAAAGGATTGAGGAACACCATGGGGTCGACTAGAGGTCGAAATATGCCCCCATCCAAACCGCATGACGCATATGATTCCGAACGATAGGCAAACCCTCAGAGCTAGCATGCCATGCCCACGAGCACGCCACGGATCCTCAACTGCCTTATATTTATCTTGAACCAACGACACCCAAGGGCTGTTATAATTCGAGAGGACCTGGAAAACTTTCTTCACCATTAAGGCTTGTTGAAATATGAGAAGATGACGAGGGCCCAAACCACCCTGCATCTTTGGTCGGCAAACATCGGCCCATTTGACAAAGTGAAGCTCGTGTTTATTATAACCCTTAGCCCAAAGGAAACGACGAAATTCCTTTTCCAGTTGGTCAAGAATTTTTTGGCGAATCCAAACAATACCCAGCTGAAACACCAGGAGGGATCGGGGAACTGACTGAAGCAAAGTAACCCGGGCCGAGAAAGATAAGAGATGAGCTTTCCAATCAGCAATGCGCCTCGTTATACGACTAACCAGTAACCACGGGCGCCGATTCAGAAGCTTGGATCCGACGACCAGAGATACATGCCCCAAGATATGTAAGGGGGCCATCGTGGGATGACATCCCTATTGAGGAGAGGAGCCGAGCGAAGATCTTCATCGATCCTTGCTCCAAAGATCATAACCAACTTGTGGAAGTTAACTTTTGACTCAAAAGTCAACAGTATTGACGATAAGATGCTGAAGAGACAACACATTGGAGGGAAAGGCCTCAGTGAAAATTAAACTATTATCGGCATAGGAAAGAACTCCAATGGAACTAGCACTGGGGGAAGAATGAATACCTCGCCAGGTACCATGGTGGATATGGGCTTTAATATTCCGAACTAGTACATCAGCACATATTATGAAAAGATAGGGGGCCAGAGTGTCACTCTGGCGCAGGTCATGGGTAGAACTAAACCAAGAAGTATGGGAGACATTAAGTAAGATGGAGAATGATGGATTGTCGGTACAACCTCTGACCCACCAGATCCAGATCAGATGAAACCCGAGCTAGGTCAATACCCGATAGAGAAATCCCCAAGCTATCAGGTCATAAGCATTAGCCATATCAAGTTTAAAAGCTATCAGATCTTTGTCACAGGTGCCGACCGCCATAGAATGTAGAGCTTCTTGTGCCAAAAGAATATTATCAGAAATATTGCGGCCCTGGATAAAGGCACATTGCTCCTGGGACACAAGCTTGCCAAGGAGAGTCTTATGGCGATTCACTGCATTTATCACCACTGTCTACCTGATAAATCAGTTACCCTCCAACATGATCCGCATGCACTTTCCCTTTGAAGCTCTCTTCGATATGCGACCGTCCTATGATCATTTGCGCACCTTTGGGTGTGCATGTTTCCCTATGTTATGCCCGTTTGGAAGAGGGAAGCTGGACTTCAAATTGGTATAATGAATCTTTCTTGGCTATAGTAGCCATAATAAAGGCTATCGATGCCTTGATCCGGCCACTAGCAAATTCTACATGTCCCGGCATGTGTCGTTTGATGAAACAAGGTTTTTGCTCGCTCATCTTTTGTCAACGAGTGCACCCTCACGTAGGGACTTTTGTGCGCGACCTTTTCCCGTGGACTCTTTTCAACAGTTGCTGACTTCAGGATCACATGGCCTCCCTTCTCCTCTAACTTACTCCCCTAACAACTTATCTCTTTCATCCATCTTCAGGTTCAATAGGATCTCCACCTCTTGTACCTAAACCTCACGAGCGGTCTTGTGCCACTGCCGATGATGGTCCGGAGGGTGCTTCTTTGGCATGCACCAGTAGCCATCTCCCTTCTGCCAACTCCACCACCATTCCTGCATCTGCTCCGGCACCTCGTCCGGAAGATGGTGGTCCCTGCCACATAATGTTGGAAATTAATCCATGATAGAGGCTCGCAGCAGAAACGATTTTGCGGTCGAAAGACCGTTCATGGTGCACGTTACACGATTTAAACTTTCATAGAAACTAATCTACATATGTGTGCATGTGTATGCACGTGAATCGAAAACCCTAACGGCAATCTAGCGTGATGATTAACTAGCATGCATGCAAATCATAATACTCGTTAGATCTACATGATAGTTTACACATACCTTTCGTACGGATCTTTTAACCGCGGAGAATTGTCTTCTTTGTCGATGGAGACGGAAGATCGTTCGCGAAGATGCCAATGGTACGATTAGAGACGTTGCCTTCTTGTTCACCCGATCTCACATGATGCATGGAACATCGCTCTCGGATCTCTGAGTGCCTCCGAAGAACGACCCTTCTCCTTCTTCAGAACTCCACGCGAGGAAGACGAAGTTGCAAGCGGGAAACGGGAGATGGATTCGGGAGAGAACTAGAGAGATGAGAGGGGAGGGGGGTTCGGTTTTTGCATCAATATGGCCGGCCCCCTATAGCCCTTTATATAGGGCCGGCCTACCCCCACAAGGGGATAAAGACCTTATCCAAGGGGATAAAGACCTCCCACAACTATCTCTCCATTATCTTCTTTTTATCTCTCCTTGTATTTATCCGTTTTCCCACTTTTTAGGGCTCGATCTTAACCGATTCTAAGCCCTATCCCTATCATATGGCCGGCCCCTATAGATGAGGGATTCTCATCCCTACAACATAGGGCCGGCCCTAGCAAGGTCTCCCACTGCTAGGGTCGGCCAACAGTGAGGTCCGGCAGAGTGAGGTTTTTACCAAAACGCCCTGACGCCTCATTTTGACCATTTTTAGCGTGCGATACCTAGTGGCCATTACTTAAGTGATTTCTACTAGATACCTACTATTAACTGAGGTCACCGAAGGGTGCCTCTAGCAAAGTCAACTAGTCAACTCGCAGCACATCCCGGTGCATCGCACCTGTGCAGCGAAGTTCACTTATGGCTAGGGATTACTACATGCGACTCTGTACTAGTCTCGGGCATAACCCTTAGTACTCGTATGTAGTTACGCATCTACCGTGCTCTAGTGCCAAGCACACACGGAGCGTATACTTCTTTCTTCTTCTTAATGCTAATGGTGTTCCGAGGAGATGGTTCAAGAACCGTACATAATATTGATAAGGTGGAACCATCAAGGACCGGGGTTTATGGCTTCCAACTCAAGCTCGATCGACACACTACCCGAGTGTACCATCGATCCTCTGAGCTCGAGTTAACCTTCGTAGCCACCCAGAGTGCGACGCAGGCTGCACTCCAATTCACCCAGACTTACTATGTTCTCCATCATACCCCTGCTCTCCGCTTAGTAGTGGTAAACCCGATGTCCCTCCACTTGATGCCATGATTCACTTCAAGCGGTGGAGACTACCGTCAGACTCGAATGATCATATGACTTGGTTCCTTCCAGGTTAACCTATACATCGTACCTCTGATTACCCCATCGAGTAATCGAACCCGGTCAACAGTCAAACTGGTAACCACCAGGCCTGGGTTTGGTACAGTGTAAGTCACACCAAGGAACGCACCTCCCTTCAGGGGTGTGGATGGCCTGCAGGAGTGACACGCTAATGCAACGCCAGCCGGGTAACCCAGTACACCGTGGTTTTGGATCACTGCATACGGATCCTCACACATTGGTGCGCCAAAGCACCACGCAACTGGTTAGTCCATCAGACGTGGTTCCTCAGGGTTTAGGACTGTTTTACCCTAAGCAAAAACACGGCTTAGTGTACCAGTATCTGCTCACTGATCTGTACACCGTGTTAGTTCCGTTCAGCCACAGACACTGTGCCTGGTGATGACCATGGTGAAGACTTTCCATGAACTGTCATCGCCAACAGCTTATCATGATGAGACGACCAACCTGATCATAGCTGCGAACTGGTTTAGATTATATGGGACCAATCCACTCAGTCTTCAACTCAGTGGACTACCATATAACCATGGCTCTCTGTTCTTAAAAGAACACGTAACTATGTTACGCACCTATATGCATCTCATATAATAATAACTATCAATCTTTATTAGACCAAAACATAAAGTTTTACAAGCTTAGAACACATCAATCCTAACACATAGACGACTTGTTTGGTGCATCTCCCGCTTCTGACCCCAGACCCGTTGCTACCTCAAGTTTGGCCTCTGTTGGATCGAATGCTCCCTTGGTATCTCCTCCGCGGCCAAGCCATACCTCTATTCAACAAGCTCGAGGTCCTCGAGGTGGTCCTGGCGCAGCGTCTTTTGATCCTCATGCACAAAGTTCTTCCTCAACCCACTCCATGGTCGCATGCTCCTACAATGGAACCCGTCATCCCAAGGTTCTCTTTCCATCCCTCCATCCAATACCCTTGGCTCTCCTTTCTACCTTGCCGGATCATCCGCCGGAGCCATCCACTTACAACCAAGCAACCTGTGATCCCAACTGGGTACAAGCTATGAACGAGGAATTTGTTGCCCTTCAACGCACCAAGACGTGGTCCCTTGTACCTTTTACTCTATCGATGAATGGCGTCAGATGTAAGTGGGTATATAAATTCAAACACCGTGCGGACGGCTCCGTTGAACGATACAAGGCCCGTTTGGTGGCCAAAGGCTTCAATTAACGCGAAGGTTTTGATTTTGAGGAAACCTTTAGTACCGTGGTCAAGTCAGGAACCGTGCGCCTCATTCTCTCATTGGCTATATCTTTTGATTGGTCATTGCAACAGCTCGATGTAAAAAATGCGTTCTTACACGGGGACTTGACCGAAGTCGTCTACCTCTAACAACCACCTGGGTTTGTTGATCAAGCCTGACCTAGTCATGTTTGCCACCTGCACAAATCCCTTTATGGTCTTTGCCAAGCTCCACGGGTGTGGTACACAAGATTCATCACCTTTCTCCTTCAACTTGGTTTTGTCAGCTACCCTCACGATACTTCGTTATTTCTGTGGCAACAACGCGATTGTATTATTCTCGTCTTACTCTATATCGACGATCTTATCATCACTGGCAGCCATGATACTTTGATCTCTCGGCTCATTCGACGTCTCTCCTCCGAGTTCGACATGAAGGACCTAAGAGCCCTTAACTTCTTCTTGGGGATGCAAGTTGTGCGGCACAGCGACTCTCTTGTTCTCTCTCAAACTCAATATACTATTGATCTTCTGACTCGCTTTGGCTTATCCGGGGTTAAGACTGCCAAGAGTCCACTCGAAGCCGGCCTCCAACTCTCAGCTTACGCATCGGATCCTCTTCCTGATCCAACGGTCTACAGGCAGATGGTCGGATCTCTTCAATACTTGGCTATGACTCGTCCGGACCTTGCTTACGCTATTAATTATGTTTGTCAATTTATACAAAAGTCATGCTCCTCTCATCTTGATGCAGTCAAGAGGAAATTTTGCTACGCCAAAGGCACACTATCCTATGGCCTTCGGTTCTCAAATTCGACTTCACTGGCGCTTCGTGCTTTTTCGGATGCAAACTAAGCGGGTTGTCCAGATTGTCGACACTCGACAACGGGCTATGTTGTCTTCCTCGGGCCAAATCTACTTTCTTGGGATCCAAGACGCAATCTACTGTATCACGATCTAGTGCCGAGGCCAAGTACCACGCATTGGTTTCCACGACGACTGAAGTCCTTAGGTTCCTCCACATGCTTCGATTTCTTCGTGTTCACTTATCTGCCCCCCCCCCCCCCCCCCCCCTACTCCTTTGCGACAACATTAGTGCACTCCACATGTCCAAGAATCCAGTTTTCCATAGCAGGACGAAGCACATTGATATAGACGTCCACTTCATACGTCATCATGTGCTTCGGGGTGATGTCACTCTCTCTCATTTGTCCGGGAATGATCAGTTAGCTGATATCTTTACAAAGTCTCTTCCTAGCCCTTATTTTCTCTAGCTTCGGGACAAGCTCTCCTTACGGGTTCACCCGTCGTGAGCTTGAGGGGGGATGTGCGGTATCCACGTTGGACTCCTCATCATCATGTCGCCGATCGTGCCACTAGTCAAGCACTCATCGCAGCTGTTAGTGGCAGCTGGATATTGCTAGGAATTCCAACATTGAATGGCTGAATATTGACAAAAATTCCAGCATTGAATCTTACCATAATAGCTCCCAGCATTGAATGGTTTATGGTGTATACGATCACTATAATCAAGGGATTCATTCCCTTATATGTGTAATACTAGTGCATACCCGTGCCTGTCAGCACTGCAGCGGTCCGCCTTCGGTGGCAACACACTTGAACACCATTGGCAACAAAACACATTCAACGATAACACCGGCATTCATAGGGACACCCATTTCCTCGCCCGTACCAAATGGCACGAAGCGGGCGCCTTCGGCGTAACCAACTCCCCATGCCCCTATAATTGATCAATGACTGTTGTCTCTATTCGAACGGATTCCTCAAGATCGACCCGATGGTTTGGGGAGGCCAAAATTGCGGGTTTATAGCCGTTAATGCGAACAACGAATGGTTAGGTTTAGTGCAGTTTAAATGGGCCGGAATTTTAGGGGTTTAGTGTAGTTTAAATGGTTAGGGAGGGAGTTGGCTGACGAGGAAATAGAGATCGTGGGTTGATTTTTGAACGAATAGACGGAAAAATAGAGATCATGCATTGATTTTTGAACGAATTGTTAGGTCTATTCAGTTCATTTTTGTCCAATCAGCTGGTCCTAGCCAGCTTCCGTTTTGTCCAGTCAGCACAAAACCGACATGCCATGTTATATAGATGTACACTACATATAGTGATAATATAGAAGAAAGAAACAATCCGTTCAAACCCAATTCCTCTATTCCTCAATTCCTTGTATTCTCCTTTTCTTACAAAGAATTGGGTCAAAACTCAAGAGACTTCTAAACACTGCATGATGAGGTTCAAGGGATTGGTTTAGAAACTGTTCTATTTCTATTCTAAATTGTGCTAATGTTCTAGTTGAAGCTGAAGCAGACACAGAAGTTCGTTTACCTGATGCAGCCAGCTATATAGATTTAGTTATTACCAATCCTGATGTTGTCCCAATAAATACAAATACAGGTGAACCAGATGCTGCTCCATCTAAAGATTACTGCTCCTATTTTTCAAAAGAACAATGCTATTCAGCCCGAAGGTTTTTCCGATTCCGCTCAGCCTGGTTGACGTGGCAGCATGCACCTGGTGGTGTAAAAGGCT
This sequence comes from Chamaelirium japonicum, assembly GCA_947650365.1. Lineage (NCBI taxonomy): Eukaryota > Viridiplantae > Streptophyta > Magnoliopsida > Liliales > Melanthiaceae > Chamaelirium > Chamaelirium japonicum. The sequence continues at coordinate 115,537,783 of OX393550.1, forward strand.
TAAACGTCGCTAGTGGGTTTCAGCCACCAGTTGCACACTCCCATGTCATTCGGGCTGGCGAAATCGAGAAAACCTTCGGGCTGAATAGCATTTCTTTTTTCGAAATTTTCCATCAGAACTTTCAATTGATAATACTGCTTGGTTTGACAAACCGATTCAAGCCGATGGATTCGATATTTTTTTCTTCAAGAAGTGCTGAAGTGTTATTGAATCAGGTGTGTGGCTCATGGTTGATGCTTTCTTCAGGTCTGGTAGGCTTCTTCCAGAGATGAATCATACCTTCATTTCCCCATAGGAAAATTAGTAGATATTGATGCAGCAAGCAAACTCGATCAGGCTTGGTTCAAATTTTTTAATGATCCCTCTTCTCTTTGGGCTTCTTGGATGGCTAGAGATACCTTGGAATGAAGAATTATTGGGAAATAAGTCTTAGATCTTGAGTCTGAAGTGTGGAGGGTATGCTTTAGTCTAGACAAAATTTATCTGCTCATATCAGGTATAAGATCTCTAGTAGATCTTCTTGCAACTTCTGGTATGATATCCTTGGCTTAATGGCTCTTGGGCTCTTTCTCATCCTAGAAATTACAAAATTAAAACTTTATTTGAGGAAGTCAGAGCAGGTGAAATTTCCATTGAGCTACAGGATGAGATAAGTTGGGCTGAGGGTGCTTCATTGTCTTTTTGTGCAGCTTGGGATATTAGCAGAACACATTACCCTGATGTTGATTGGGCAAATGTGATTTGGTTGCCACATATCCCCCCTCGGATGTTTATGTTAGACACCCTCATGCTCCAAAACACGGGTTGTAAGGGGAGGTCCACAGCAGGTATATTTAGCGGGTGATGAGCGCCTCCCTCACCGATGGAGACTATCCGTTAACACTCCCCTTCACGCGGAGCACGCGTGGAAAGGCACAATCAGTGGGGAGCACCAGGAGCGGGAGTAGGAGACGGGCTAGCTCTAATACCATGTTTGTTACCCTCACGCCCCAAAACGCGGGTTGTAAGAGGAGATCCACATCAGGTATATTAAGCTGGTGATGAGTGTATTAGTCTTGAGCTTGGCCTCCAATGCAGTTGAAGTTACAGCCAAGCCTCCAATGCAGTTGAAGTTACAGCCTCCAATGCAGTTGCACGTGACAACTGATTTGCTGATTTGTTGATGCCTCCAATGCAGTTGCAGTTACAACCTCCAATGCAGTTGCACGTGACAACTGATTTGCTGATTTGCTGTTTTGATTTCAAAGGATAGAAGCAACTGATTTGCTGTTATAATGTTGGAACGGGCTGATATGGTTATCATCCCAATTTTTGGGGGTTTCTAGCCGACCCACTATGTATTTGTATCTCGGAAGACTAATGAAATAATAACAAGTTTCACAGTGTGGACGTAGGCTTCTTTGCCGAACCACGATAAAACATTGTCTCTTCTTCTTCTTTTTCAAATTTTATTATGGTATCAGAGCTTGGGTTTTAAAACTTGGTGATTGATTACGGGTCGATGGTCAGGCCGGAGATCCCATCTCTCATCAAATTTTTATAACCAAGCTCCTCCTTTTTTTTACTCATCTTTCATCCACTGATCCACCATGGGCGATCATGGAAAGGAAACCGCTTCTACTAATACCAATGTTGATTCACCCTACTTCCTTCATTCTTCTGACAATCCCGGAATCTCCATTGTCACTCAAATTTTGAATGGAGAAAATTATGCGACATGGTCGCGTGCTATTCGTATGGCACTTCTTGCCAAAAACAAGTTTGGTTTCGTCGATGGTACCATCGTGAAACCAATTTCGTCAGATTCCAAATCTTCTCAATGGGAGAGATGCAACAAGATGGTTTACTCCTGGATCCTTAATTCTATTCAAGTCGACATCGCCAACAGCGTGATGTATGCGGAGACTGCATGGGAGGTGTGGGTAGAACTCAGCGAGCGCTTCTCTCAACAGAACGCTCCCCGTATATTTCAATTATCCCGTACCATTGCCACTCATGTGCAAGGTACGTCCTCCCTTGCATCCTATTATACTGGACTTGAGGCATTGTGGGATGAACTCTCCTCTTACAATGTCATCCCACCTTATACTTGTGGTTCTTCCAAGGAATTACTGAATATCCATCAAAGGGAAAAGGTAATGCAGTTTCTAATGGGTTTAAATGAAAGCTTCAATGCCATACGTAGTCAGATTCTCCTGATGGATCCTCTGCCTACCGTCAGTCGTGCTTATTCTCTCCTTCTCCAAGAAGAGAGACATCGGGACCTGCATGTGATGGCTCCTTCTCACGAGGCTGCGGCCCTCTCCATCAATCGTTCAGGATTTTTCGATAAGCCACCTCTGCATTGTGATCACTGCAAGAGGGACAATCATACGATTGACTGTTGCTTTCTTCTTCACGGTTTTCCATCCAAAAATAATCATCGCCAACAAGGGAATTTCAAAGGCAGTTCTTCAAATAATAATCAACGGAATAGAGGACCACCTGCAGCAGCGGTATCAATCAATAATGCAAAAGGAAACAAGCAAACTCCAGCCATTTCTCATGATCAGTACCAACAATTGATGGCCTTACTTTCCGCGGCCATGCCCACCAGCTCCTTATCGTCAGGTGCCACTTTCTTCGGTAATATCGCTTGCCTTACTGCCTCCCATTCTATTGATTGGATTTTAGATACAGGAGCTACTCATCATATGGCTTGCTCTAAGTCTTTATTCACGCTCCTTACACCTCAGTCTAATATTTCTCCTGTTACTCTTCCGAATGGTCAATCAGCCACTATCTCTTTTACAGGATCCGTGGTTCTTCCTAATGGGCTGCATTTGAATAATGTTCTCTATGTCCCTTCTTTCAAACTTAATCTTTTGTCCATTCCTCAGTTAACCAAGGATATGTCATTTCTCCTGTTACTCTTCCGATTGGGTAAACTGCGTGGAGGTCTCTACATCCTGGACTCACTTCAAGTTAACGCTATTGTTACTCAGCTTGTACCTGCCTCTTATCATTGGCACAAACGTCTGGGACACCTCTCATCAGAACGTTTAAAGCTTCTTTCCAGATCCATTTCTGGTATTTCTTTCTCGGAACATGATATTTGTAATGTCCGCCCCTTGGCCAAACAAACAAGGCTACCCTTTTCCAGTAGTTCTATTTCTAGTAAATATGTTTTTAGTTTGATCCACGTTGATATCTGGGGAGGATATCAAGTTGCTTCTTTATTAGGTGCTCACTATTTTTTAACTATATTGATGATTTTTCCCATGCTACTTGGGTGTTTCTTATGCGTCAAAAATCCGAGGCCTAACGGCTTCTCCGAAATTTTATCCTATTTGTCAAAACTCAGTTCAATGCTCAGGTCCAAACTGTGCGTACTGACAACGGGCAAGAATTTCTAGCCATTGACCTTCAAAATTTTTTCCTTGATCATGGCATTCATCACCAGCGCACATGTATTCATACCAGCCAGCAAAACGTGGTCGTCGAGCAAAAACACCGCCACTTGCTTGACATAGCTCGTGCACTTCGTTTCCAAGCGCATCTGCCTCTTATTTTTTTGGGGGACTGCGTCTTGACCGCCGCTTACCTCGTTAGCAAAATTCCTACAAAAATATTGTCTGGAAAAAGTCCTCATGAAGTCCTTCTAGGATCCTTGCCCGCTTATCACCACCTTAGGGTTTTTGGGTGCCTCTGCTATGCCCGCAATCCCTACATCAGTCACAAATTTGATGCTCGTGCTCTTCCCGGTGTCTTCATTGGATATCCCATTGGTCAGAAAGGTTATCGAGTGTATGACCTTGCATCCAAGAAGGTTTTGTTAGCCGCAATGTCATTTTCCACGAAACCATATTTTCTTTTAGCACTTCAACTCCAGAGTCTACTCAAGCCGTGCCTCTGCCACTAGTTGACACTCATGACTCCTTTGCTATCGATCTCCATGTTCCAAAGCCAACAACGCCCGCACACAATGCAGCACCTGATGTGTTGATTGATCCCGCAGCACCAAGCATCACTGGCTCATCTATTGAACCAGTGACCGCTGAACCCGATCAACCTGCACCCGGCTCACCTGATAACTTGGACTCCGCTACCGGTCCGCATGACAGCCCGGCCCAACCAAGCAACACAGCGCCTATGCCTACTCCAACACCTCGACGCTCTAGTCGCATTTCCAAACCACCTGCCTATTTGGCAAACTTTGATACTTCCAGCACACATGTGGCTCAGCTTTCTACAGCTCACCCCATCTCTTCTTGTCTTAGTTACTCTCGCTTTTCTTTCAATCATCGCTCTTATCTTGCAGCCATCTCCTCCACAGATACGCCTACCACATTTGCTCAAGCTAATCAATTTCTGAACTGGCGCCTAGCTATGACAAATAAACTGCATGCTCTTGAAGTTAATAAAACTTGGTAGCTCACCTCCCTACCTCCCGGGAAACATACTATCGGCTGTAAATGAGTCTACAAAATCAAATACAAACCTGACGGGTCTGTCGAACGCTACAAGGCACGCCTTGTCGCCAAGGGTTATACCCAACTTGAAGGTTTGAACTACCATGAAACCTTTGCACCCGTCGCCAAGTTGGTCATTGTTCATTGTCTCTTGGCAATTGCCTCCATTAAGCACTGGCTCTTGTATCAATTGGACGTCAACAACACGTTCCTTCATGGTGATTTAGATGAAGAAGTTTACATGCGACCCCCCTGGCCTTTCCATTCCATCAACCAACCTAGTCTGTCGATTACAAAAATCCCTCTACGGCTTAAAGCAAGCCACTCGCAATTGGTTTTTCAAGCTTTCTGCTGTTTTGATTTCCCGCGGATTCATTTCTTCTAAGGCTGACTACTCGTTGTTCAGCAAGTTTACTTCGGCGGGATGCGTTCATGTTTTGATTTATGTCGATGACATCGTCCTTACTGGAGATGACCCAACTAAAATATCTGCTCTAAAGGAATGCCTTCATTCCAGTTTCCATATCAAGGACTTGGGGCCACTCAAATACTTTCTTGGCATAGAGTTTGCCCGTTCTTCTAAAGGGATTTTCCTCAACCAACGCAAATATGTCCTTGATCTTCTTCATGACACTGGTCTTCTGGGTACCAAGCCTACAGGTTTTTCGATGGAACAACACCTCAAACTATCAGACATTGATGGAGTACCTTTGGAAAATCCCTCTGTTTATCGTCAGCTTATCGGACGACTTATCTATTTGACGATCACTCGTCCCGACATCACTTACTCGGTCCATATTCTCAGCCAGTTCATGCATAAACCTCTTCAACCACATTACCTTGCTGCCCTTCGACTTCTCAGATATCTCAAAGGTACATCAGGAAAAGGCATTCTTTTACCTTCCACTGGTTCTCTCCACCTTACTGGTTACTGCGATTCTGATTGGGCCAGTTGCCCGATGACGCGTCGTTCTACTAGCGGGTATTGTACCATGCTTGGGTCCTCTCCCATCTCCTGGAAAACGAAGAAACAAGCGACTGTCGCTCGATCTTCTTGTGAAGCTGAGTATCGCTCCATGGCGCTCCTTTGTTGTGAGTTGGTTTGTCTGAAATCACTTCTACGTGATCTCCGTATTTCTCATCCTGCTCCAATTACTCTTCTTTGCGATAACAAAGCCGCGCTTCACATAGCTACTAACCCTGTTTTTCATGAGAGAACCAAACACATTGAATTGGATTGCCACTTTGTTCGTGACAAAATCACTGAAGGCCTCATCAAACGTTCTTTTTTATCTACCCATGTTCAGCTGGCAAACATGTTCACCAAAGCCCTCGGCAGAGATCGTTTACTTCTCCTACTTCACAAGCTGGGCATGGCTGATCTCCATGCTCCACCTTGAGGGGGGGTATTAGTCTTGAGCTTGGCCTCCAATGCAGTTGAAGTTACAGCCAAGCCTCCAATGCAGTTGAAGTTACAGCCTCCAATGCAGTTGCACGTGACAACTGATTTGCTGATTTGCTGTTTTGATTTCAAAGCAACTGATTTGCTGATTTGTTGATGCCTCCAATGCAGTTGCAGTTACAGCCTCCAATGCAGTTGCACGTGACAACTGATTTGCTGATTTGCTGTTTTGATTTCAAATGATAGAAGCAACTGATTTGCTGTTGTAATGTTGGAACGGGCTGATATGGTTATCATCCCAATTTTTGGGGGTTTCTAGCCGACCCACTATGTATTTGTATCCCGGAAGACTAATGAAATAATAACAAGTTTCACAGTGTGGACGTAGGCTTCTTTGCCGAACCACGATAAAACATTGTCTCTTCTTCTTCTTTTTCAAATTTTATTAGAGTGCTTCCCTCACCGATGTGGGACTATCTGTTAACAGTCTATAACTTGGTGAAGAGTAGCTCATAATAGTCTACCGACTCTAGATATTCTGTAGGAAAAAGGAATTCAGTTAGCCAACCAATGTTTCTTTGAAGAGGAGATTAGCTTACATTTATTCTTTGAATGCTCAAATTTCAAGTATTTTATTCTCTCTTCCATATCACATACCAATTACTCTCTGATGGTAGAACTGCCACTTTGCAAGGTGCTTTATTCAGATTAACTATTCCTAGTGCCAATTACAGCTTATGGGAAGAAAGGAAAGTGAGTTTTTGAAAATGAAACTATTTCTCCTAGTGGATGTGTAAGAATCAGAATTAGGTTGGGATTTCTTCTTTTCTCTTTCTTTCGCCTTGCCCTGCTCTAGTAGTAGTACTATTAGAGTTAGGTTGGCCTGATTATATATTTTCCCCCCAAGTTCTAATAAAATTCCTTATGTTTCAAAAAAAAAAAGAGAGCAAATGCTATGTATGTGAAAGATCAACAACGCCCTACTGTTATACTGCAAACAATCAGCCAAGCAATAGGTAAGCATTCATATTTTTCGTGATTCCTGTGAGATCTACGATTATTTTTGTAAGATAACCTCACCCCAAAACCCGGATCGTAAGGAGAGGTCCACAGAGGGTATATAAAGCGGGTGATGGATGCCTCCCTCACCGATGTGGGACTATCTGTTAACACTCCTCCTCACACGGAGCACGCGTGGCAAGAATCCTCCCACCCGGAGCACGCGTGACAAGGCACGATCAGTGGGGAGCACCCGAAGCAAGAGCAGGAGCAGGAGACGGGCTAGCTTTGATACCATGTAAGATACCCTCATACCCCAAAACCCGGGTCGTAAGGGAAGGTACACATAGGGTATATAAAGCGGATGATGGGTGCCTCCTCCACCAATGTGGGACTATCCGTTAACAATTTTTATTGAAACTATGAAACAGCAAAAATAAGACATGATTGATGTTATAAGATCTGTATGTTGTGTAAATGTACAGATACAAGACAACGAACCTCCTCACCAATGGAATTCCCTCCAAGATTCAGTTCAAGGACACCACCTAGCGAAGCAATATTCACACATACTTTAGTGTAGGCAGCATCCTACATCTCTAACAATCCACATGCTATGTTGATCTAGTTCTTACAATGTTTAAATTTGCATCGAAACGAAGGATGTTGTGTGTGTTCTCTCAAGATGGATATCACTATTAGGGTAACCATTAATATCTTCGATATACCTCTCCTTGGAAGGGCACTCTATATGGTTTGTCACTTGAACCATGGCAATATCCTATTCTTGAAGAACGCGCGATAACCCACAAATCAGCCAAAGTAGAATTAAACATCTCTGAGAGGCATCAAATGCAACAGGGCTCCTCACCTTGAAATCCATGTTCACTTTGGCCAGCCGGCCGTGGGATTCTGTTGGCATGACCGCCACTAACCCTTAAGTCAGACAGAAGGGTGAGAATCCCGTCGATCGACGAGGTAAGGTCCGATAACCCCACAAGACCTTGGGAAGGACCTTCTCCTATAGTCTCTTATTGTCGTCTAACTTCTTCTTGAGCATGCCAAGGATGGCTCTGTTGGAGGCTTCGGCTTGACCGTTGCATTGAGGGTACCTCGGGGTAGAGTAGAAGAGTTTGATCCTGTAACTTTGACAGAACTCTTGAAATTTGTCTGAATCGAACTGAGCTCCGTTGTCAGCGATGAGCACTTGCGAAGTGCCGAATCTTGAGAAGATGTTCTGCCTTATGAACTTGATGACCTCTCATCCATCTCAAGACAGAGAGGTACAGCTTCGACCCACTTTGTGAAGTAGTTCGTTTCCAACAGCAGATACTTCTTCTTCCTTGGAGATGGAGGGAATGGACCCAGGAAGTCCAACTCTCATTAGTGGAAGGGCCAAGGACTTGTCAGAGGATAAAGCTCAACTGCAAGGAGATTGATCGCCCGAGCGTGCCATTGACAGGGTCGCACACTTCTGGACTAACTGTCGAGCGTCCTTAGTCATGGTAGGTCAGTAGTAGCCTAGAAGTTTGACCTTTCCCTAGAGGAATCCGCTGCCTGAGTGGTTGCCACAGACTCCGGCATGGATGTCAGCCAAGGTCGTTTCGGCTTGATCAGGGCCGACACATTTGAGAAGTATTCTACCGTGAGACTGGAAGTAGAGGTCTTTTCCTTGAAGGCAATAGTGATGAAGCTTTATTTGCAGTCGTATGGCCTAAATGAGGTCTTTAGAAACTCTGTTATGCCTGAAGAAGTCGAGGATTGACTATCTCCAATTCGATTGATTGTGAGGGTTGGCTGTTTCCAATCTTTGTTTCCCTTTATCGTGGTGACTAAGAGATTCTGCTACAGGGTGGCCTTGGGAAACTCTTGGTAGTCGATTTGAATTTGACACTTGTCGATCGGATCTCCGAGTACTGAAGCAGCATTGGCGAGGGCATCAGCTTCACGATTCTCTGCCCTCGGTATTTGAATGAATTCGACGTCGGCGAACTGCTGCTTGAGATGTTGCACGAGGACCAAGTAATGTTGCATCATCTCTCCCCGTGGCACATAATTCCTGTTGATCTGCCTGATCACTAACTGGGAATCATTGTAGACGGAGAGGTGATCTATACCCATTGCTCGAGCGATCTCCATTCCAGAGACAAGACTTCACACTCGACTTCGTTGTTGGTAATGTTGAATATGAGGAGGATGACTTTCTCTATGTGATCAAGCTCGGGGGATATTAGAACTATCACAATTCCCGAGCCGATAGTGCTTTAAGCTCCGTCAGTATAGAGCTTCCATCGCGCAGCTGTCGTTGAGAAAGCCTCAGGGCTTGGATTGAAGCAATGATCGTCATTGTCATCGAGGTGTATCTCCGGATCGCCTTCAAGAGGGATATGATCTTCCATGGGAAAGTCGACAAGGAAATCAGCAATGGCTTGCCCTTTGACAGAGATTCGGGGCTCGAATTGAATGCCGAGCAAACTCATCTCAATTACCCACTTGGTCATCAGACCGGATCAACCTGCCTTATCAAGTATGTCTTTGAGAGGGTGCTCGAAGGAGATGGTGACTAAGTGCAAGATGAAGTAGGAACAGAGTCTTCGGGAGGCTGTTAGCAGAGCCAAGGCGACCTTCTTTATCCTTGAGTAGTGAGTCTCGATCGGCAGAAGGGTGTATCTGATGTAGTAGAAGGGACGTTCAATCGCATCATTGGCCATCAACGCATCATGGGATATATGAAAACAAGGAAACAGGGAAATTTTTTAATGGCGTTAAACTAAAAGTAGAGAGGGATGTTTGGTTGGTGATAACCAATACTAAAGAACTCATGGAATCTAACTTTAGATTGCTTGGGATGCAGGGCCAAGGTCAGGTTCACGAGATCATTGGTGTGGTGTGGATTCCTCCAGAGGGAAACGAATACAAGTTGAACCTCGATGGAGCATAGGATGCCGACACCTTGAAAGCTGGAGCTGGAGCAATCATTCGGGATTGGCATGAGAGGATTGTGGTTACGGGGCGCTACTGCATGGAAACTAGGGCAATGCCTCATGCGGAACTTCGTGTGCTGTGGAAGGGGCTCAATCTTGCAGCTGCCATTATCCCCAGCAAGCCACTCTGGAATGAGGACGATACCCAAACTATCATCAACAAACTCAGACGATTGGGAGACAACCATCCCATGATGCAAGACGTCGCCACTATCCTCCACACTTTTCCATGTCTGCGAGTTTCGCACATATTCCGCGAAAGCAGTCGGGCGGCTGATTAGCTAGCTAGAGTGGGGAAGACCAAAAGGAGAACAGAGGTGCGCACATCGTCCTTTGCGCCGGACCTGCTAGAGCTCGCAAGATGGGATGCCATGTCCTTTGTATATGATCGAGGGTGACCAGCTCGTCGAGAGATGTAATTTGGGCCAATGTCTTTGAGTTTTGATATAGTTAAAATCTTTGTTCCTACAATAAAATGAGCCCAAAACCCGACGCAAAGTCAGGGTGTGCTCGGGTTCAATCCACCCAAGTTGCAACCCTACATCTACTACAATTCGCTAGAGGCCGGCCTAGAGTTGCTTATAGATAATTGGAACTATTGCACTTCATTCTCAAAGCGTCAACCACGTTTCAGCAAATATAATCTTATTAGCAATAATTGTACTGTTTCTCCTGATATTTGGGTTGGGGCACCATGAATAGAATCCCCATAGTTCCTACTCAACAAAAAATTCTTATTAGCTTCCGAATTCTATTTCCTAAGAGCGAAATGTCGTCGTTAGAATGTGTTCTTTTCCTGGGAATTGGGAATCCCAGGAAATGGTCTCATTTCCCATGTTATTTCCATAAAACCACCAGGTACCCATGGGATTTTTAATTCTTTTCCCACATCTGTTGCTTACGGGTACATGGTTTCACCATGAGGACGGAGGAGGTACTGTGGGATTTACAAAGTGTCTGGTTGAGAAATGAAATTGGGTTTTCATTTCCATGGGAACAAGCAAAAGCAGAAGGCCTGTTATAGAAACAACAAGGGAATGGGCCCATTTCCTGGGAATTCCAATTGATTCTAGTAGCTCAAAACTATTCCTAATTGATTCTCCATTTCTGGCAGCTGCTGCTTGTTTCATCAAGCTAAATGAAAGGAAGTTCTTCAAGAAGAGAATCTAGATTCCAGACTTCCGATGCAGACGACAAAGGCCGTTACAATCGAGGATTAAAATTCCGAATCTCGACCCCATCTCGTCGTTCCAGAAAAGAAAAACGAGATTTCACACGCGAAATATCCCATTATTCGCGGCAGAGAGATTTCATTTTCACATCGGTGGGCTGATAAAAATGAGATATCTTGCGAGATATCTCGATATCTCGATTTTTAGTTCCCGGGTTACAAGAGATTCAAGTAAGAGGAGATGGATATGATACAAGGATATCAGCATTTGAATTGGAAGTTCATGGAAATCTAACTTGAAGGTTCGAGAAACGGTTACCCTTTCAATACAAGTTTATCATCGGAACAACATCGTACGACATTGCCTCGAATTGTTCAGCACAAGCGTGAAATAGGCTTGAACCAAAGATCAAAATAATGGAATGAATGAGCATTCACCAACAGTTTCGACGCCAGAGAGCGGAAAGGGAAACAAGAAGGGATAAGTAGCGCAAAGAAAAGAGCAGCGACATGTCGGAACCATGGAATCTTCAAAAATCTAAAAATAACCGGAAGGGAATCAGTATCGGATAGTACTATCGATCAGAGAAGAGGGACATGGAAGCATGAAGCTTGTAAAAATTCCAAGTTCAGACATTACCACCATGAATCATATGTGATCATCAGATGCCAAAAGAGCATTCACTACTCAAAACAAGTAAGATGTTGTTCCGAAGGGAGAACATGTTCAATAGGCACATAAACCTCATATCTTGTCTGAAAGCCGAAAGAAAGGAATCGGAGATCGGAAGGGGAAAATTCGAACTCTGCCCAAAACTTCATGTGAAGAGAGAGCTCCACGGCTCCTCTATTCTCGTTATACTACATAGTATTCTACTTCGGCCCCGTCAGTTTTTCCGATGTATCGTATCGGAAGCAAGGCTCTTGATCTTTCTATACATATCGGTTCCCATCATCTGATCTCTTCTTCACCACAATTCTTGAGGGTGTCACTTCATTGCTCACCAATACTCCATCTTCCTCTTCTCAAATCTCTCTCTCTCTCTTTCTCTGATTTCCATCATTTCCAGCTATAACTCTCAGATTTCCCATCCTCCTCACAACTATCGCCTGCGGTAACAGAGACCGCTCGTGCGGAACCAGCTAGCTGAAGAGGGCTTTGGGGAGATCCAGATTGAGAGGCACTCTGCTGCGAGGCCGTATAGTGGTCCTGAGGAACCCATAAGCCTCCCAGCATGACAACCGGCCGATTCACTGGTGCCGAAGAGTTTGGTGTCCTTCGAGTATGCAACCGATACTTCTGAAATAGCATAAGAGATCATTCCTTTCATGTCATGCCGTCGTCGAAAGAACAATCCTATGAAGAATTGAATTCAGCAGCTAAAAAAAAGCAGATGGGTAACCAAAACCAAGAATCAGAACCCACCTGCAAATGGCTTTTCACCTCGTCGTTGGTAAGCCCGTCGACCTTCATCAGCTCTCTGATCTGCTTCGGGGTAGCCACTGCATCAGGAACAACTACCATCAGATCGAGTCCAAGGTGGATTATGACCTTTAATTCCCCCAAAGAAAAGAATTTCTAAAAAGGAATTCAGTGATTGCTCTCTTGAACATGACAAGTAAATCAATTTTCTTATTTTCTTTTATTATCTAAATTCAGTCCTGAATAGCTTTCAATCCATTAAAACCCAATCCGACCTTGGGCGCCGCCGAGCTGTTGCAGGGAGAGGACAAATCGGCGATGAAGCTCCGGCGACCAGCAGCGCCTCGCCTTTCTCGGGAGCTGCTGCTGGGCCTGCAAGCTCAGGTGACCGCCCGCAGCCGGGGAAGAAGCGGGAGCTCTCCCGACCCCCTTACAATCCGAGCCGCCACCGTAGCGGTGCTCGTGGGCCACGGCAGGAACCGGGCGCGATGCCTTGATCCCAGCAGACAGCAGGGAGAGATCGGGCAGCGCCATGGCGGGCTTTTCTTCATTCCTCGAGCTGGCGGCGAGCACCGAATGGACGTTGAACGGGACGAATGCGCCGCCGCCGCCGCTCCTACTTTTCGATTCCAGAGATGGAGTCTCGCTCTCCTGATGGAAATTGGGATGACCCATTTCAGAAAAACCGATGATCGTCCCAATCAAAAAACCAAAATTAGTGATTTTTCATACCTCTTCCATGTTTCTCTTGATGTTATTGCTGCTCTTGTTATAGTTTTCGCTGTAGTTATCGCTCCACAACTGAGCGGAGCTCATCCAGTTCATCTTATCCTTGAAATCCTTCTCCGGCTTCACCCCTCCATCCTCTTCGAATTTACTTCTGATCGGGATGAATTCTTCGAGGACATCACAGTGGCGGGGGGGGCATCCCTCGCCCCGAAATTGCTCCAACTGCTCCTTCATGATTTCAATGGCTGCAATGGGTAGCAACAAAATCCGATTTTCAGATCAAGCCCCCAAGAAATCAGTGGACATTACGAGGGGGAAAAAACAGAAAGAACACAAACCCACCCTTGGCGACGACGCGAATGGAGAAGGGTAGCTCGCGCTTGAAAGCCTCGATCTTCGTCCTCTCCTCCTCCAGGCCCTTCAGCGTCTCCTCTAGCCCGATCGTCGGGTCCTCGTTGAGGAGACCATCGACGGCTTTCTCCGCGCACAGCTTCAGATCCAATCCCAGTTCAACAGGTGCAGTCGAGCCCATCTCTCTCTTTCAGATCTCTCGGCTTGCAAACAAAAACCAGAGAGAATGGACCCAAGAGAGAGAGAGAGAGAGAGAGAGAGAGAGAGAGAGAGAGAGAGAGAGAGAGAGAGAGAGGAGTGAGAAACAGAGGATGAGGGGGCGCAGGGAATGGGCCGGAAACCGGAGGGGTGAGCCGAGGGCTTTAACAGCGCGGGGTCGATTCGTCGCGTAATGCATCCCGATAACTTCGCGGGCGGAGTCGAGATACCGCTTCCGTCGGTGGCGAGGTTCGACCTTGGAATCTTTTGTTAGCTTTAACTTTCCGCTCTCTTTTAAATTTTTTTTTTCTTTTTATTGCGTGTCTCGGGTTCCTCGCCGCCCCGGAGATTCTTCGGACGGTTAGGTGGGGGGCGTAGGTATCCCCTAATAAACTAAGTGAGTTGATTTATTTCTTTAGTTTATTTATTTATTAATTTATTTATTTTTGACATCAGTGGATGCCCCGGAATCTTTCTGATCCATTTCGGGCTCCCACTAATCCCTCTAGGAATGTGCAAGTAACGACTCAAAGGTTTCCCTACATACTCCTGGCTAGAACAATTATCCACTTACTGTGAAGATTTTGAAAAGCATCGCATCTCCCCTGTTCCACCGCTTGGTAAAATTATCTAAACATATTCATCCAGCAAATGGTAAGAATTGCTTCGTCAATGGAGAGATTTGGACTAGGAAAGATCTATTCAATGGTGATTGAGGGTGCATCTTAGTGGCAAAGCACTTTCCCACTTTGGGTTGGTTATGTTATTAAATCATGTGGGTTTTTCTTCTATTTTTGTGACGGATTTATATCTAGTTTTTTAAGCTAGGTCTGCCAATGGACCGGATCATGATTCAAATCCAATCTGAAATCCCGGATTTGGTATTAGTTTTTTGCTCTGATATCCGATTAAAAATGATTCAAAATATAATCAGATCGAATATGATCACGTCCGATACAATTAGTTAGCTTTATAACGTATATCATAAGCGGTATGATGCCAAACCCAACTATCTTATTTCCACCATTTGATGCCCAACTCAGTCGTCTTATGATAATCGTCAGATCTATAGATTGCCAAATCTATTGGCCCGGACTAATCAACGATTCAAACCTAGAAGTCCTGATTTTTATGTTTGATTGTTTATATTGTTTTGACCTTCAAGACTTGTCAACGACCGTATCATTATCCCAATCCGAAAACTCTAGGTTTGATATTAATATTTTGGTCCGATATCCGATTAAAAACGATCAGACCTGATTCACAATATAAAAGGATCAAATCCGGATCTATCATATTCCGGTCCTAATCCAACATGTTGACATGCTATTTATGACAGGTTTATCGTTGCTCTTATGTGGCAATCTTAGAGCATCTCCAACGGCCTCGCTTGAGGTGATCTTTCCAACAGATATGGTGATAAACCCAACATACAGCCCTCCAACGGCCCCGCTTAAGGATCGCCAGATGTAAAAAATGCTTTCGACGCTTGCTCGATTTGTTGGCTCGCTCGAGAATCGCTAGCGAGTACAAATGAGATCTGCTGCAATAAAAGCCATCCAATTAAGTAAAAATGTATCGTTCAATTAAAACTCTTGAACCATTCAAAAACAAAACCGTTCAGAATTCTTATATTGTATGGAGTGGATATAGAGGTCATTGGAGTAGAAGTAAAACCCACTCACCAAAAATGTTGATATGGTGTTTTTAGCTCACCAAATCTAAATTTGAGGTAGGGAGGCAGTTGGTGATGCACTCACATATAGGGTGATTGATTCAAAACGATCAGGTGCTCTAAAACATAAAAGTGTTGTACAATCTGGGATATCCCAAAAAATATATCAATTCAAGGAAAGTCATGCGATTTGAATGATTCATGGTCGTGAGTTTTTTTGGAAGTCTTCTCTAAACCATGAAATGCTCCGTGCCATATCCTTTGATTTGGTACTTGGTAGACAATCTCATTCCTATACTAATGGCATTTTAGTTAATGAAACAAAAGTTAGGTTGTCTTTTTGGACGATGTGACCTCCACGTATATCTTGCTTTAGGGTGCAGCTATATACAACTCATAGCATACCAAGAGCAACCCCAAATTAAAATTTAAAATTTACCAAACATACCCCTCTATACGACCCAATTAATCCTATTGATAAGGGCAACCCACATCCAACGCCACTCACCTCCTCTTGTCGTCATCACTCATCCAACCTTGCAACCCATGTCGCGGACGCTTTCAACATCCTCCACCTCAATTCCTCTCTCCCTCCTCTTCTTCCTACTCCCCTTCTTCTTCTTAATCATTTCATGCCGAGTATTGTAAGGCAGGATTTCGGCCATCGTACGTAACCCCTCTCCAACAGTCGATAGAAGTGTTAAGCTTCAGGGATGTGACGCGTTGTGGGGTGCTGAGCTGTCACGTATTGAAGCACTGAGCTGCCATTTGTTGAGTTGTCATGCTAATGCTGTTAAGATAGAGAGAGAGAGAGAGAGAGAGTTGACACAGGATGTAGTGACGAAGTTCGGCCAAAGCATACGTCTCCATACAATAAGACACAATCTTTGAATCCACTAACTCTGAAAGGAGTAGAGCTATTCTTGACAGGCCGAGGAGTGCTTCTTACAAGTAGATAGAGGGTAGAGTAGACTTAACTAGAGTCTGAATGCCAGAAAGCTTTGGGAGCTCTCGAAAACAGAAAGTGGAGTTGAGAATAATAGAATTGGATTCGAAATATTTACAGGGTTAGTTATTTATAGAGGTTTGGGAATATCGGGTGTTTTGCCAAATACACGGGGGGATTTACCAGACTCCATATAGTATATGTGGGCCCCAGGCAAGGCTATGGGTGCCACTTTCGTCTTTGTGGGTCCCAGGCAGGTCTGCGAGTCCTAGTGTCGTCTTCGTGGCCCCCAAGTAGGGATGTGGGTTCCACTGTTGTCTCTGTGGGTCCGAAGCAAGGCTGAGGTTCCCATTGTCGGGCGTTAGCCAAGTTTTGCACCCACAAGTACTACTACAATCATTCGGTCAGAGGGGGCAGAGTACAGTATAGTAACACTCATCCACAATTGATGACTCAACCTCCAATAGCCAAATGAGCACATTGTAGGGGAACTCAACTGTAAAGTCCGAATGTGATGTATAAACTTGGCCTCAATGGCTGAGTCACTCTGTTCAAATTGAGGAAGAAGAAGAGGAAGGGGGAGGTGTGGTCGTGGTTTGGATTTTGGATGGAACCGACGGAGGAGCAAGATGAGGAAGTCGACAGACGACGACCTACAATGGCGGGCGGTGGAGGTTGGCTTGTATGAACACCGACAACAATGGAGACACAGAGGAGACGTGGTGCGGGTGCTCAGGTTGCCCTTAACAAATCATGGGGTGCCTTTTGAGTGAACTTGCTTTCATAAAACTGTCAATTGTATATAACCGCACCCCTTGGTTATCCTCAACTTGCATGGAAGCGGTCGAAGCTATCCGCCGCGTATGACTGACCGGGGGAATCCAACGAGATTCGGACGCGTGGAAAGTACGAACGATTCCTTCCTTGTCTGGCTCAATGATCTCAATGATACACGCACGCCCTTTTTTCACGGAAGCACTCCCTCATTCCCTAAAGTGGGCCTTGAGAGAGACATTGGTGGATACATGAATCGTGGGAAACAACATCATGATATTAAAAGCCTTGATACCCTCTTCTGCTGGTCGCTGTCCTCCACGTGGCAAAAGCATCTAAAACCTCTGAGTAAAATATTAAAATAAGCAATATAATATATAATTTTTAATAAAAGAATTTAATTTAAAACTATTAACATGTGCATTTGGAGTTATTTTTCCCAAAAATGCTTAGCTTGGAGATAAGGAGTGGACCGATTCATTTAAAAGACCCAAGACATCCTCTTTCTCATTTGTCAATGTAAGGGGAAAGATAGGGAATGCATTGAATCATGACTAAGGAATCATATAAATATTAGTTTTCTAAGATGAGTCTTTCTCCGGCTAGCCGAGGGGCCATCGGGTTGGGTCTGATTTGGACGGAGTTAGCTTGAGCTTTGATCTAGATTCGACTCGAATATTCATGCCAGTATTACAGGTCAAGTATGGGCAACCGCTAACCTGACCCAAAGCCCAAAATCCAAATTATTTTATTTTTAATTTTTATATACAATACATGTATAATTTTATACACAATTATCAATACGTTAGAATTTAGCATCGTCAATTCGTCTTTTTTTTAGTTGTCGATCATAAGCAATGCTATTTTTCTCTTTTGTCCCACGATCAAGAGGGAAAAAAAGAAGATTTAGGTATATATTGTGCTAGAAGTTTGGATTTAATTTGGGTCGGGGTTTGCGATTGGGTAAAATTAAAAGTTAAAAAAAAAAAAAATCATAGTGGTTGATTAGTACATCACCCATTAATCTATCAGGCACTAGATAGATTAGGATTCAAAACACGGCACCAACAAAGAGATACTCCCAATTTAGATATCACATTTTGCACAATTTAAATAGTATCGAGCACATAGATGAATTGGGAGTTAAGTTAAATGATAAAGATTAAATGGCACGTATAAAATGATCGGAAGAATAAAGCAACGATAAGCTGCAAAATAGTAGCGCGATTAGCTTGTGGAATATGGGTTAACCCAAATTCAACTTACATTAGGTCATGAATTGAGCTAGGTCTACGATTTATGTAGGCTCAACTTTTTTAGCTAACTTTATTGAACCTATTTGTTTGAAATCTAATCTACCAATAATTGGTGAGGAGTCCATCTGTTTTTACAGAACGTACATCGAGAGAAACAAATTAAAAAAAAAAAATGAAATATAATTAAGAAACAAACCACAACAAAGAGATCTAGTTTGGTTCTCTTAGACTAAAGATCGATTCGTCTACACTTACTTATTGTCCAATCTGGCCGTGCCACATCCACTACTAAAAAACGCATAGTGGTGGACGGGGCAGAACCCAATTGGACCGCAAGCAAGTGCAGCATACTGATTGGCCAACAAAAATACTCTCAGTAGCTACCGTCTGATGCATTGGATGCTTAGATTCGAAACCCCCCACCCCACACACGCACACACCCACCCACCTACCCAATGGTTGCAGAGAAGAATTAGAGCGATGACTTAAATTATAAAAATAGGGTTATTTTGACTGTACCCCCTAAACTTTACTTGAATTAGACTTTACCACCCCATATTTTTATTAATTAGACTTTACCCCCCAAAACAAATTGTTCCATCAGCGCACCCCCCAAAAGTTTATTCCTTTTCCGTCAGCTCACCCTTTTCTCTTAGAAGGTGAGCTGACGGAACAGTTTGTTTTGCGGGGTAAAGCCTAATTAATGAAAAGATGAGGGGTAAAGTGTAATTCATGGCAAAGTTTGGGGGTGCAAAGTCAAAATAACCCTTGAAAAAAACAGAGCAATATATTTTATGAGATACCCAGCCAACCACCACCACCACCACCAAGGTTGCGAGATTCTTTGATTGCTCATTTGTCGGCTCCACGTGATTCCAGATGTGCAGGTGGGCCCACAGAGGGAGTCATCAATGCGACGATGTGGAGTCGATAAGCCTCTGTGCTGATCTGTGAGCATGATGGACAAAGCTCCCCCCCAATAGATTCCGTGTTCGATAACTACAAACGAGGTGGGTGGCCCATCTCAAGCTTGGAATCCTATGGTGATTAGTTTAAGCTAATCGTTTTGACCCGCAATAGCAGGTTAGAGACTATTGGACTCCGACCGATATATATCCCTTCAGCTTGTGTGTCTTAGGTCTTTTGCTAAGAGCAACCCAAACCTATTTATGCATTCATCTGTCCTTTGACGCCCGCTGCTCACCTTCGCTGCCCTCAACCACCACCGCTGCGTAGGGCTGGCAATTTTGGACCTGACACAAAATTAGCAGATCAGGGTTTGGGTTAAACAAGTTCCGGTCGTTAACTGGTCGACACGACTAACCCGTTTAATAAATGGGTCGGATCCGGATTTAGGGTCTAGACATGGTCGACCCGAGAAAATCAGTTTAAAATTCAACGGGCCGTGTCGGGTCGATCTGCAATCCAATATTGTAGTATATAGGATAACACTGTAGTATGTAGTACAAGCTAGTCTTATCGGGTCAGGTCGGGTCGGGTCAACTGAATAGACCCATGTGGTAACGGGACTTATCGGGTCTACTCGTTTAAAAAAGGGTCGATACGGGTTTAGGGTCTAGACACGATTAGTTAAACAGGACAGTCCGAGTCTAGGGGTTTTGGACACGACTCGAAACTAAACACGACACGACCCATTGCCACCGCTACCATTGCGTCCTTCCCTCTCGTCCTCCTTCTTTATCCTACCCTTCTTTCATCCTTCTCCTCATTTTTCATCATTGTTCTCTCCTCCTCTTCCTCATGGAAATAGTGGCACTCGATCATTCCAGACCAAGGGTGCCTTAATTGCATTCGGCCATTGGAAAACAAATGCTTCTGTAATACATTCGGCCTACATTAGTAGAATGCAATGAAGATGCACTCAGCTTGGAATCGCCAAGCGTGACTAGTTCTGGGAAGAGGAATAAGAAGGAAAACAGTAGGAGGTGGAGAAAGAAGGGAACAATTAACGAGGAGGAAGAAGGGGGAGAGGAGGAGGGGGAAGAAGAAGAAGGGAATGCAGAGGTAGGAGGTGGTGTCGGCGATGGGTTGGATAGGACCAACGACAATGAAGAACGAATGACATGGACCTACTAGGCATCGGCGAGTGGCTGCGAGGGGCACCTTGCACAGGCATATCTAAAAAGGAGAAAGAAGGAAAAAAAATCTTTTAGAAGGAAATTGCCCTCGGTGAAATTGTGTGTTGCCTTCAAATGAGGTTGCCTTGGGTTAAAAAAACATTGGTTGAAAGTGCACTCCTCTGAATAACGGACAACATGAACTATAGGGCATTGACGAGTGGCAGTCTGCATGATCGTATCAGAGAGCGAGAAGGACCAAGAAGGAAAAAAAAGGTTACCTTTTGGAAGGAAATCGTCATCGGTAAAAATATGTGTTGCCTTTGAATGAGGATTTGTCTTTTGGTAAAACATGGGGTATAGCTTGCAAGTACGATTTTCCTGAAATTTTCCTAAAGGGAAGGAGTTGAACCACTTCATAGAAGGTCATGGTGCCGACCATAATTCCATGTAATAAGTCTATCGTCGCAATCCTTATCCAAAGGGAGCTTGAAGTTGGGGGTGAGTGCATCGAACGGCTTTCACAAAGTGTTTTGAAAACCGGACTAGATTGGGCGGTTTGACCAATTTGAACAGGAACCGAAACATGTTTCGGTTCGGTCTTTAAAAAACCGGTCCTTTTGAAAAATTCTATTAAAAAATAAATTACATACTATTTTTGGGGAAAACTGGATGGTTAGGTTTTGAAAACAAGGCCTTTGGTTTAAAAACCTTTGAACATACCTTTTTAACTAAGGAGATATAATTTTCTTTGAAGTATTTATTAGGTATCTATTATAAAATATCTATTTCTCAAGCAGTTCAAACAGTTGAACCAACGGTTTGAACCGGTTTGGATCAGACCGGATGTCTTTTCGGTTCACCTTTCGGTCCGGTTTTAAGAATATTGTTTTCGCATGAGCAGGTGCCTCCAGTAAGTGGAGAGGGAGTCAAACTTGAGCGAGGGTCAAGTGGGGGGCAGTGTTTTGAAAACCGGTCCAAATTGAGCGGTTCGATCGGTTTGGACTGAAACCAGAACATGTTTCGGTTCGATCTTTGAATAAATTGGTTTGTTTGTTAACCCAGGAATCAAACCTTGTCATTGAAGAATTTAGTAAATATCTATTTAAAAAAATATTTTTATGCGGTTCAAACGGTTGAACCATCGGTTTGAACTGATTTGGATCGAACCGGATCCCTTTTCGGTTCGCCTTCCGGTTCGGTTTTGAAAACACAGGTGGGGGGTAGATGGAGGCTCGATCCCGTAGTACGATTTGTCAATGCCGTGAGTGTTTGACCGTTGGATTGAAGGTAAAAAGGTGATGATTGCTAAATTGGACGGGCCGACCGGCCCCACGTATTAATTGCGGCTGCCTTTGTTGCTTCGGGACGCTTCGCCTTTGTGGATCTCAATCCCTTTCACCGAGATCCTCAATCCGACACCCACCGGATCCGTGCGAATCTGAGAAACCACAATGCGGGTGGGCCGCGTCGGAATGTGGGATTAGGTGGATCAGATGCTACGGTGATCCACACCCGGCGGTGACCCGACCCCCCATCCCTCCAGACGCATGGAATATTGACCTCTAAAGTAAAGTAAAAGAGAGGAGATCCCTTCAAAACTTTATTCACACTCGGCCTCTCTATGTGCACCCATAAAAATAAGGGAGATTTAGTGAGCAGTCACTAATAAAGAGATCATTTAAAACCTAAGTCTTTTGAAATATTGTGGACGATATTACGCTCCACAGCATTTTAACTTTTCTTTCAACATGCCACCACCCGCTCCCCTTGTTGGACCTAACCCAACCCCGCCCCTCTCCTTCGCAACCAGAGGACCTAACCGAACCCCCCCTCCTAAAAAACCTAATCTACAGGTCATGGGATGAACCATAGACATAGGATTTCTTAACCTAAAACCGAATGGTCGAGATCGTCGGGGGCCAAGCTCTCATCGGGGTCGAGGTTGGGGTCGTTGTTGGGTTAGTATCGGGTTTATCATGAAAAGGCAGGGACCTTAGGCAAAATGAAATTGCCTAAGGTCATCTTGACAGGATAGATCTGTTTTCAGGGACCTTAGGCACATTAGCCCTAACAATAATAGTGGCACCCAACCTATTTAGGTAACAGTACCCTTAATAATCATAAAATATCTCCGGTTTATTGTTTAGTTGATTAAGAGTGGGAGTTTTGTGTCTTCATATACCCATTGCCCCATTTCCTCATGATCGATTTTAAAAGGCAAGGTACATTCCTTGTTCCTAGCCTCAATCAATCATCACCGTCTCCCTCCTTTACCACCTCCACCACCTCATCATCTTCATGGTCTGAATCCTTACTTGCCCCACCTCACCACCATTTTCCGACGCCAACCAAAACTCCCTCCAACCTTCTCTTCCTGTCTAAAAGCGGTTGGAGCGACAAAGGTGGAGCTATGTTCACTAGATTATGAAATTAATTAATAGCATACAGTGACCTACACAGGTACCAATAACGACAGTGCCCTACATGTACATGGATACCAATAATAGCAGTGCTCTATGTGGTCACTGTTGTCATTCAGCTGCATAAGTGCCGCATGGGGGATTAAATAACTTAAATGGACTCGGCTTCTGTTTAGTAACCAAATTAGTTAGTAACATACTAGTAACATCCAGACGAGTGCGATGTGGGAGCAGCGACCGTGATGCACAAGGACAGATTGGTCATAAGCGGGGCACAATGCACATCTTAGCTATTGATTCTGCATTGCACGACTAAGGTGCTAGAGCAAGACCTCAAAAAGATCTGAAGATCAAAAAAGAGAGGCAATATTGCTATTAATTAATTTCCCCCATGCGGCACTTATGCAGCTGAATGACAACAGTGACCACATAGAGCACTATTGGACTAGGAAAGAAAAAAAAAAAAAAAAAAAAAAAAAAAAAAAAAAAAAGAGCACTGCTCCCTCAATCAATCATCACCGTCTCCCTCCTTTACCACCTCCACCACCTCATCATCTTCATGGTCTGAATCCTTACTTGCCCCACCTCACCACCATTTTTTTTTTTGTCACTGTGGTCACTGTTGTCATTCAGCTGCATAAGTGCCGCATGGAGCTGAATGACAACAGTGACAATAGTGAACATAGCGGTTGGAGCTATGTTCACTAGATTATGAAATTAATTAATAGCAATATTGCCTCTCTTTTTTGATCTTCAGATCTTTTTGAGGTCTTGCTCTAGCAATGCAGAATCAATAGCTAAGATGTGCATTGTGCCCCGCTTATGACCAATCTGTCCTTGTGCATCACGGTCGCTGCTCCCACATCGCACTCGTCTGGATGTTACTAGTATGTTACTAACTAATTTGGTTACTAAACAGAAGCCGAGTCCATTTAAGTTATTTAATCCCCCATGCGGCACTTATGCAGCTGAATGACAACAGTGACCACATAGAGCACTGCTATTATTGGTATCCATGTACATGTAGGGCACTGTCGTTATTGGTACCTGTGTAGGTCACTGTATGCGCAAAAAAGGTACGGGTCGGCTTTATTGCACAAAACGAGATTACAATTGTGGCCGGGACCCGGGTTGCTCGGGTGTAGCGAGTCCGGGTTGCGGCGAGTTTTGATCAGGGGATTGTGGGAAAGATCTTCTGGGGGATCCCTTTGATCCGCGTCTCCACGTGGTGTTCGTGCGAGAGCTCTGAAGGAGTTGCCCAGGACAGGGGTCTTTACAGGGAGAGGGTTTTGGAGAGGCTAAGGAATGTCCACCGTTGCTTTGTCCCTTCCGTGCTTCGCGCTTTCTCGGCTAGGGGGTTTTCGGCTTCGTTCCTCGGTCTTCGCGTCTTCCTCGTTCCTTGCTTGACCTCGGTGTCCTTGATCGTCGGTTCGCGGCGTCGATCGAGCTTTTGGCGTTGGCTTTGGCTTTGGCTTTTTGGCTTTGGCTTGGCTCCGGCGTGGCTCTGGCTTTTGCTTTGCTTCGGCGCTTGCACTTGGACGTAGCTGGGAGAGACTTGCGATGCTTTCGTTCTTCCGGACTTCGCGTCGTATCGGCTAGAACGTGCGGTGCTTTTGCTCGTGGCCGGCGTAGTCGCTTGGCTTTGGCACTTGCTTTGCTTTGGCGCGGGCTTTACTGGGGCTTTGCTTTGGCTTCTTGCGTTGCTTTAGCTTTGGCGTTTACTCGATCTTCTTCTTCGAACGACGTGGGCTACTTCTCCGGTGCTTCGACGGTTTGCGTGTCAACGGGACTTCTCTTCTTCTCCGGGCTTCTTTGGCGTGATCGGGGTCGAAGAATGCTTTCGAAGATGGTGGGGGTAGCACCGATCTCCGTGCGACGGTTGTAGCGTCGGCTTTTGTTGATGAAGACGACGGGGTAGTGACGCTTCAGATGATCTGTTCCAGCCTTTCTTCTTCGTGGATGGTGCAGATGTTTGTCGAAGACGACGTGGTGATGACGCTTCGCTTCTCTCCTCCGGGCTTTGGGGCTTGATCGGGATCGAGGACTTGTTGGAGACGACGGGGTAGTGCCGCTCCTCTTCTTCTCCGGGCTTTTGGGCTTGATCGGAGTCGAAGCTTGTTGGAGACGACGGGGTAGTGCCGCTCCTCTTCTTCTCCGGGCTTTTGGGCTTGATCGGAGTCGAAGCTTGTTGGAGACGACGGGGTAGTGCCGCTCCTCTTCTTCTCCGGGCTTTTGGGCTTGATCGGAGTCGAAGCTTGTTGGAGACGACGGGGTAGTGCCGCTCCTCTTCTTCTCCGGGCTTTTGGGCTTGATCGGAGTCGAAGCTTGTTGGAGACGACGGGGTAGTGCCGCTCCTCTTCTTCTCCGGCCTTTGCTTCTGGCGTCCTCGGAGTCGAAGGGTTCTTCTTCTCCGAGCTTTCTTCTTCGTGAACGGAGTCGAAGGGGTGATCGTCGTGCGCAAGGGTCTTCACGTTGATGAGGACTTTCAGTAAGCCGATCCCTCGGGACAGGCTTGACTGTGCCTCGTGAAGCCTTGGGTCGATGAAGAAGCGTGCTCTCTTCTGCAGAGCTCTGGCGCTTCGTCTTCAATTTCTCGACTATTTTTTCCTTCCCCCACCCCCTCTATTTATAGGCAAAGAGGTGGGGAGAGAGATATGGAAACTTTTTAATTTCAAATCCCTTTTGTATCTCTCTCATAATTACCCGGATTTTATTCATCCATTGATGAAGGGAATAACATTTAATTATTTTCCTTTTCTGGCGGGTGCAATTATGGCTGGATTTTGCGCACGAAATCGATGGCGATCGGGCGCTTCGTCTTGTGCGTCGGATCGAGGGATCGGCGCAGATCCGCGTGTGTGCAGACGTCATACGCTACCTCCCCCCGCGCATGGCGGTATTCTTTCCTTTTCTTTCTTTTCTTTCCTTTTCTTTTCTTTCCTTTTCTTTTCTTTCCTTTCTTTTCTTTCCTTTTTCTTTTCTTTCCTTTCTTTTCTTTCCTTTTTCTTTTCTTTCTTTTTCTCCCCTTTCCTTGCAGGGCCGGCCGGCCCCCCATGGGGTTCGGGTCCTACTAGGGCCGGCCCCATGTGGCTCGGGTCCTAGTAGGGACCGGCCCCCATGGGGTTCGGACCCTAGTAGGGGTCGGCCCTCCTTGGCGCATGGGGTCCGGGTCCGCATCGGCGCGCGCGAGTCGGGTTTGAATCCATGTCGGTGCGCGCGAGTTGGGTCCGTGTGTCGGGTTTGCATCCGCGTTGGCGCACGTGAGTCGGGTTCGGGTCCGACGAAATTCGTGTGTCTACAAATGCCCCCTCAAGGACGAGTGCGTTGGTGAGAGCGTGTCGGGTTTGGACACGTAGGAATCGTAGAGCGTTTGTCCTTGATTCCTTTCGTGGGCGGGGTTGGAGGTCTATTTAAGGACCCCTACCCCCTTCTTCCGTCATTGCGTTTCTCTGCGAAGGTTCCGCCGGCTTCTGAAGATCTGAAGAGAGCTGCCTGGGGTTGCACGAGACTTGCTCCGTCTTCCCGGTGTCGCCTTTTTCGTCGGCCTTGTGCTTTTGCGCGACGGTTCTGCCGGCTTCTGAAGACCGTAGTCGGAAGAGAGCTGTCTGGGGTTGCACGCGACTCGCTCCGTCTTCCCGGTGTCGCTTCTTTCGTCGGCGGCGATGGTGCGCGATTTCGCGGTCGTTGCGAAGGCGGGTTCGAAGCGACGATGCGACGAGGCTCGAGGCGGGGAGGATGGAGGAGCGCGGCTGAGGTGCGGGTCGCCTTCGCCGCCTCTCTCTTTCTCCTTCTTCTTCTTCTTCTTCTTCTTCTTTTTTTCTTTTTCTTTTCTTTTCTTTTCTTTTTTTTTTTTTTTTTTTTTTTTTTTTTTTTTTTTTCTTCTTCTTCTTCGGTTCGGTTCCGGGCTGCACGGGCAGCAGCGGCAGCAGCACCGGCGCGGGGCGCGGCGGGGCCGGCGGCGCGCGGTGTCGCAGCGTGCGGTGGCGCGCGGGAGGCGGCGACGGCGCGCGGCGCGCGCGGCGGCCGGCTTGCAGGGTGGCGGGCGCGAGCGGATCGGGCGCGGGGGCCGGCGTGCAGGATGGCGGGCGCGAGCGGATCGGGCGCGGGGGCCGGCGTGCAGGGTGGCGGGCGCGAGCGGATCGGGCGCGGGGGCCGGGTCCGGCGGCTGCGGGACCGAGTGGGTCGGGCTCGGGGGCCGGGTCCGGCGGGCGTGGCGGTTTGGTCGGGCTGCAGGTGAAGAAGAAGGAGAAGGAGGGGGGTGCGGGTCCCCCCCTTTCCTTCTTTGTTGTTGCTCTCCAATTGGAAGGGGGCGAGGGGCCCGTGGGCCCCCCCACTTGTTGATTTCTCGTTTTTTTTTTTTTGGTGCGCTTGTCTTGACTTGCCTCCTTTCATGGTCCTCCAGGGCCCGCGTCTTCGAGAGTTTGACTTCCTCGGGCTGGATAGACGAGGATTTCTTCGACGGGAGGAGATGCCTTTGCTTTCCTTTCACTCGTGTGCGCCGTCACCGCAGCTCAAGGCGGGAAGACCTTCTGTCGTTGCTCCGTGTCTTTGTGCACGAGCGCATCACGGAAGATGGAGTCGCGGATGCGACTTGCGGGATGCTGAAATTAAGCGAGAAGATCCATACTGACGAAGGGATCTCCATGAAGCTTCTGCGGCCGAGTTTGAGTCTTCCGTTCCATCATTGCGGTGAAGAGTTCGTGCCTACGCCAGTTGTTGCCTCGAAGATATGTGCTAGGCTGACCCGATTTGGCCTCGGGGCGACGCCCAGTACCTTTGCGGCTTTCGCGAGTGGATGGACGAGCTCTACGAGGTCTTCGGCGCGGAACCTGAGATGAACTTATTGGCCAAATTTCTGGCGCCGGCTCGTCGGGAGTACAGTCGTCCTGAGGGGATGTACCGTGCGCTTTGTGAGCTTTGGTGTCCGGAGACTAACACCTTCCTTACTGGGGCGGGGGAGATAGGCATCTCGCTTCGTGATGTCCATATCGTTTCGGGGTGCCCCGAGGTACGGAACTACTACCAAGAGGAGGTGCCTGCCTTGAAGGATCTGCTGGACAGCAGCTACGCTCCGAGTTCTTGCCTCCTTCTGTTCAAGGCATATGCTATCATTGCGGCGAGGGACCAATCAGATCGAGTGCGTCCTTCTTCTTGAGTCGATTTTTGGTTCAGAGGCGAGTATAGAGCTCCAGCGCCCTCAGCTCACCCGATGTGGAAGATCGCTCAGATGCAGAGACCTCCGCTTCGCTCCTTTGTGAGGCCTATCGATTCCTTGGCTCGAGAGAAGCACTCAATGGAGGGGAAGCAGTGCCCCTGGGAACTCCTTGGCCTGAAACGGGACAGCGAGGAGTGGCGATCGGTTTACCGAGCCGCCGGGCTGGTCATCTTTCTTTGCCGGTTCGTGCTTCCGTGTTCTGGGGAGGCCATTCGTCCGGGGACCTTCCTTGCTGCTTCCAGGATGGAGAGGGGCGAGCTCTTCAATCTAGCCCCAGCCATACTATGCGCCTTGTATCGGGCTCTCAGCGGGACTTACTGGGACTTGTCTGGCTCAGATAAGGCCAAGGAGGAGCTTGGCCGGTCGGCTGCTTTCGGACCCTTGCATTATTTGTACGGCTGGATAGCTCTGCATTTCCCGAAGGGGATCTTTGCCAGGCGCGGGCATCCAGCCGAGCTACCTTTCCTACCCGGGGTAGGAGGGATCTTGAACGCCTTTATCAGTTGGGAGCGTCCGAAAGAGTGTGCTCGTGCCCTTTTGAGGAGGATGGGGAGCGTTGATTTTGAATTTCTGTCGGAGCATTCGGTGCTGCCTTTGGAGAGGTCGACTGTGTACGACAACGACGGGCTCCTGGATAGTCTTTACTGGAATATGGTCAGCTGCCGCCCTGGCTACTTGGTCTGGCGCAAAGGAGATGTGGTGGAGGTGGAGCAGTACTCCCCCCATCGCTTTGCCCGTCAGCAGGGGTTTCGACAGGAAGTCCCTGGCATGCCTCAGCAGTTGCAGGGGCGTTTTAGTCCACAGGAGGGCTACCGTCTGTGGGCTTCTCTCTACGCTCGTTTTACTGGCAGTAGTTTCTTTCCTGGGGCCAAATCCGGATTTCGGGATGCCGCGACTCCGGAATACCGCCAGTGGGTTGAAGGGCGAGCTTCTCCTTTACTTGCGAGTTTTCCAGTCGACGTCTTGGTGAGTAGCGGGTTCAGGAATTTCTGCTTCAATCACTCTGCGGGAGTGGAGGACCGTCGCCTCCGACTGGGGCTTCAAAGAGCGCAGAGGAGCTGCAGTCGCCTTTCCAGCGCTCGTTGTGTCCCTTCTTCCGTTCCGGTGCTGGATGTCGAGCTTACTAGTGCCCCTGGGGTATTCTGTTTCCCGAAGGCCGACGTTGAGGGTGCCCCTCCCAAGAGAAGAAAAATGTGCATTCCTCGCGGGATGGTCCCGAGAGTCCCTTGTCTGACGGAGGATGCCGAGGAGCCTGGACTTCTGAAAGATGAAGTGATTCCTCCTTCCCGGACCGCTTCGTCCGACCACACAGGTATGGAACTCTCTTCATTTTATTTGTCCTCTACGTTCAGGAAGCTTTATCACGCTGAGCACCGTTTCTTTCTTTTGACCAGATTCTGTTATAGTGGTAGAGCGTGGAGCGAGCTCTTCAAAGGTGCCTCTTGGGCATTCGTCCACCGGTGCCGCACAGGAAGTGCCCGAACCCTGCGGGCTAGATATCCCTCCGGATGATCTAGATCTCCTCGGACTTTGCGGGGAGAACTTCCCTAGGGGCGACATTAACATGGACGACATCGATGTCGACGCCTTGTCTTTTGGCGAGGAGGCTGAAGTCTCGAGCATCGACAAGCGGCGTTCCCCGATGACTGTGCCCTCGTGTCCTTTGGTGGAGACGGTTGTCGCAGCGGTAGCGGCGGTTTCTCCAGTTCCGCCACCCTTGTTGGCGCAGGCGGCTCCTGTTGCGGCCGCAGCGGCAGCGGAGGTTTCTCCGGTTCCACCACCCTTGTTGGCGCGGGCGGCTCCTGTGGCAGTTGCAGCGGCAGGGAGGGTCTTGCCTACCTACTCCGAGGCGCCTCGTCCAGTTTTAAGGCCGAGGAGCAGGGTCTCAGAGTTCCTTCTTTCGAGCTGCCGGCAGTACATCAAGTCGACGTTGGAGCCTTTCCAAACTGCCGGTCTTGGCGCCCTCCAGGACTGGTGGTCGGCAGATGGTGCGGAGTTTTGCGCGAGCCTGGCGGAGTTCAAAGTTGACAGCTCTCTTTTCGTCGCTCAAATGGACCAGCTTGTGACCGAGAGCGAGGCTTATCGATCCCGGCGGGCTTTGCTGGAGGGGAGCTCCCCTTCTGAGCTGGAGGCCGCTGAGGCGAGTCTAAGTCAGTCCGGGCATCAACTTGCGGAGGCTACGTCCAGCCTATCGAAGGCCCAGAGGAAGGTGGAATCTGCGCGCGCCTCACTTCGGAAGGCGGAGTCCCGTTTGGAGCGGGCTGAGGCTGCGGAGAGCACTTTGAAGGCGAGTCATTTGAGGCAGCAGTCGGACTTGGCAACCCGTCGCGAGCTTCTGGTCGCTCGTCCCGTGGAGCTTCAGAGAGTGGAGGCAACTAGGGAGGAGCTGCTGCGTCGTCTTCAAGCTCTGGACACCTTCTTTTAGTTATTCCCTGTTCCATTGTGGCTTCCTTTTCGGGACTTATGCAGTGTACTGTCTTTGCTTTATTAATAATATCGCCTCATTTTGCCACACCCTTTCCATGGAACTTTGTTGTCTTTTTCTTTTGGTCGGACTGAACCTGAAGTAACTTCTCAGGCTGCCTACGTACCCCCCTAAGGGGGATCAAGTCGCACGTAGTTCATTTTTTTTTTTTTTTTTTTTTTGAACAAGGGGTATGGCCTTGCTTTAGGCATAGTACCTTTTGAGGTACTTGCCGTTGATAGGGCCGAGTGTCAGCCCTTCTGGCGTGGTGAGGAGATAAGCACCGTTGGAGTAGACTTCCTTGACGGAATGCGGGCCATCCCATTTGGCATCAAATTTCTTCCCTCCTCGATGCGAGAGAATGATGGGGCGTTTGACCGCCAGCACCAGTTCCCCTATCTGGAATGATCGAGGACGAATCTTCTTGTTGAAGGCGCGAGAGAGCCTGGCCTGATAACACTCCAGACGCTGTTGAGCTTCGAGGCGTCTTTCATCCAGTGCTTCCAATTCTGCTAGGCGGAGCTGGGCGTTGTCATCGCTGGTGAGGCCTTCCTGGACTGCTATCCTGAGTGACGGGATCTGGAGTTCGAGCGGAAGAACGGCTTCCACGCCATAGACGAGGGAATACGGCGTTGCTTGTGTCGGCGTGCGGAAGGATGTTCGGTAAGCCCATAGTGCTTCGCCCATGCGTTCGTGCCAATCTTTCTTTGTCTTCGAGACGGTTTTCTCCAGCAGCTTGCACAGAGTTTTGTTGAAGGCTTCTGCTAGACCGTTGGCTGGAGCGTTGTACATTGTCGAACAATTCTGCTTAATGTTGTACAATGCGCAGAACTGGCTGACGGCAGCATTCTTGAACTGCTTCCCGTTATCTGTTACGATGTAGCGGGGGACTCCATAGCGGAAGATGATGTCGTTCTGGATAAAGCTGATGACGGAGTACTTTGTAACTTCCCTCAACGGTATCGCTTCAGCCCACTTGGAGAAGTAGTCCGTTGCCGCCAAGATGTAGAGATGTTGCTTGGATGATTTGGGCAGAGGACCGACGATGTCAAGACCCCATCCGTCGAAGGGCCAAGACGCGATTGTTGGGTGTAAAGGCTCCGGAGGTTGACGAATGTAGTCCCCGTGCATTTGGCAAGCTTGACATCTTCTTGCGTACTCCAAGCTGTCTTTGATCATGGTAGGCCAGTAGTATCCCATCCTTCTGACGCGGAAGTGAAGCTTCGGACCGGACTGGTGTGATCCACAGATTCCAGCGTGTATTTCTTCGAGTGCGGCTTCCGCTTCCTCTTTTGCGAGGCACCTCAGGAGTGTGCCTTCATAGCTTCGTCGGTACAGTTCGCCGTTGAAGTGGTAGAACCTTAGAGATCGTCGACGGATGTCACTTTTGCGCTTCGGATCTTCGGGGAGTTTACCATGAACAAGGTACTCCACCAACGGTTGCCTCCAGTCTTGTTCTTTAATCTCGAGGACATGCACCGTGTTGGTTTGAACTGGTACCTCGGGCGGACCCTCTTTTTCGATGACCACGAATCTCCTGCAGACGGGGACGACGAGTGAACGCTCATCTGGGAACGGGAGTGTAGCCGCCAGATTTGCGAGTGCGTCAGCCTGCTGGTTGAGGTTTCTGGAAACGTGTTGGATGGAAACAGCCTTGAGTTTTTCGAGGAGCTTTACGGCTCGCGCATGCAACGGTACCAGGTCTTCTTTATTGACTTCGTATGCCCCCAGGACTTGCTGGATCACGAGTTGAGAGTCGCCAAAGATCTCTAGTCCTTGAAGGTTCATTTCGTCGGCCAGTTCGAGACCAATGAGTAGGGCTTGATATTCTGCCACGTTGTTGGAACATGCTTCCGAGAGCAGGAATGAGAAGGGGAGTATTTCGTTGTCCGGAGTGACAAAGATGACTCCGGCTCCCGCTATGTCTTGCCTAGCTGCGCCGTCGAAGAACATTTTCCAGGACGGGGCGATGTCAACAGAGAATACTTCTTCATCTGGGAGATCTTCTGATAACTCCCATTCTGCCGGGAGAGGATATTCTGCGAGGAAGTCCGCGAGGGCCTGTCCTTTAACCGCTTTCTGTGGCACGAAGGTGATGTCGAATTCAAGTAGCAGCAGGGCCCACTTGGCTAGACGTCCGGAAAGCACTGGTCTCGACATGATATATTTGAGTGGGTCAGCCTTCGAGACGAGTCTGATGGTGTGAGCGAGCATGTAGTGTCGCAGCTTTTTCGTGGCGAAGATGAGTGCTAGGCAGACCTTCTCGATTGGGGAGTAATTCAGCTCTGCGCCGACGAGAATGCGGCTTAAGTAGTAACAAGCTGTTTCCACGCCAAGTTCATTGTTCTGGGCCAGGAGTGCCCCCAAGGATTGCTCTTGGGCGGCGATGTAGAGGATGAGCGGCCTCCCTTGAACCGGTGCTGATAGGACTGGCGGCTTCAGTAGATATGCTTTGATGTTTTGGAGTGCTTCTTGGCACGCTTCATCCCATGTGAACAGCGCTCCTTTCTTCATGAGGCGACTAAAAGGGTGGCACTTTCCAGCCAGGTTGGCGATGAATCTCCGGATATACGCCAAGTGTCCCTGGAGGCCTCTGAGGTCTCGCACTATCTTTGGTACGGGCATGTTGACGATAGCATCAATTTTGGATTGATCTATCTCAATGCCACGATGTCGGACGACGAAGCCGAGGAATTTGCCCGAGGAGACTCCGAACGCGCACTTGAGCGGATTCATGCGGAGTTGGTACCTTCGAAGTCGTCTGAAGATTAGCTCAAGATCTTGTAGATGTGCCGATTTCTTCTTGGATTTCACCACGAGGTCGTCGACATAACACTCCACGTTTTGATGAAGAATGTCGTCAAAGATCTTCTGCATAGCTCGCTGGTAGGTGGCTCCCGCGTTCTTCAAGCCGAACGGCATTACCTTGTAGCAGTAAATTCCTTTCGGTGTGCGGAATGCCGTGAGCTCCTCGTCCTTGGGTGCCATCCGAATCTGGTTGTAGCCCGATGATCCATCCATGAAAGTGAGCACCTCGTGACCAGTCGTCGCATCAACCATTAGCTCCGTGATTGGCAAGGGGAAGTCGTCCTTTGGACATGCGTTGTTCAAGTCTCTGAAGTCCACGCACACTCGGATTTGGCCGTTCTTCTTTTTGACGGGGACAACGCTAGAGATCCATGTCGGGTACTTGACCTCTCGAATGAAGCCGGCTTCGATCAATTTGTTGACTTCGCCTTCTATTTGGGGTATCAGTTCTGGCCGGTAGCGTCTTTGTCCTTGCTTGATAGCGCTGGCTCCGTGTTTGACGCTGAGCTGGTGCACTGCGATTTTTGGATCGAGGCCCGGCATCTCCTTGTAGGACCATGCGAAGACGTCTCTGTATTCTTTAAGCAGTTTGATGTATGCAGCTTCTTCCTCCGGGGTTAAGAGCGTGCTGACGAATGTAGGCCGAGGCTCCGTCTCCGTGCCCAAGTTGATTTCCTTCAAGTCATCAACGGTGGACTGCCCCCCTTCTTCGAGGACTGGCGGGGCGTCGGGCAACTCGTCGTCCGACGTAGAAGTTTCACCGTTGTCGGGCCCCGTAATGGAGATATGATGGACGGCAGCCATGGGTGGGTGGGTGGGTGTTGAGACGAAGTCCTCGATAGGCATTTCCAGGCGATCGAACACTGACTTCTTCTTTGAATGTTTGACTGGCCCGAGCCTCTCGAACACGGATGTGCGTTTTCGATTCGACCAGTCTTTACCACCTCTGGTTTGCTTCCGGAACAAGGCTTGGCATCGAGCTCATCGTCGTCTTCTCTTGCTGTCCGGATGGCTGAGGTAGGTAGAGAGTGCATCGGAGATTGTCGATCCTTCAGCTGCTTCATCTACCATCCTTACCTCGATGTAGTTCGCGGTGAAGGTCTTCTTTGTTGTGGTTTTGATGACCAACGGAGCTTGACTGGAGCCGATGCCTCGGCGGTTCGGGGGAATTTGTTCTCCGTTTTGAAACAGCCGAGCTTGAGTTCTCGTCATCCCATGTGGAGTTGCTGCTGGTGGAAGTGTGCCCATGGTGCTTTCCTCGTTGTAGCCGGCTCTGAACAGCAACTTGGCAGCATTTTGCCCCCAACTCCCTTCCGGTTTGAATCCGAGTTGCTCGAGGTCTGCTGATTTGACGGGTCTACTTGGGTTCGGAGCTTGCGTCAGACTAGGTAGTGGCATCGTCATTCCTTGCAGAGTGATGACATTGGCCTGAGATAGCTTCGGGGCCATCTTCCTCGTCGGAGTAGAAGGCGATCGCTCGGATTTACGGAGCCACTGCGGCGCGAGACGTAGGACCGGCACCGTTTGGACTGGCAACGGGGTATGTTGCATTGCTCTTGGCTCGAAGCTGATGCGCGTCCTTTGCCCAGGTTTCGACGTTCCTTGGACCTTGAGTCTTGCTTCGTCAGAGGGTGGCGCCGAATTTACGGGAAGAGGAGTCTTGTCCTGCTTCACTTCTTCAATCTT
Source organism: Chamaelirium japonicum (assembly GCA_947650365.1). Classification (NCBI taxonomy): domain Eukaryota; kingdom Viridiplantae; phylum Streptophyta; class Magnoliopsida; order Liliales; family Melanthiaceae; genus Chamaelirium; species Chamaelirium japonicum. Next base: position 115,572,816 of record OX393550.1, read on the forward strand.
TTGAGCTCGAGGAGCTTTAGCTGGAAGAACTTCCGCGACCAGGCCCTTTGCTTGGTAGAATTTAGCGTCGGCCAGGTGTGCCTCGGCCTCGTTGAATGGCTTGTCGTCCGCAACTATGCACCTCTCCACGCCTTCTTCGTAGTACTTGAGGCACTGGTGCCAGGTGGATACCACGACGCCGTTCTCGTGCAGCCATGGTCTTCCTAACAGGAGACGATATGATGTCTGGCAGTCGATGATGTGGAAGAGGACCGTTGTATCCAGCGGGCCGATTGACAGCTTCAGGCGAATGATTCCAACGGTGGACTGTCCGCCCTGGTTGAAGCCTTGAATGACCAACTGACTCGGCGAGAGCTGGTCGTTGGTGATGCCGAGTTGGCGCATCGTCTGGATGGGCATGATGTTGACAGCGGAGCCACAGTCCAATAAGATTCGGTTCACTGGCTTCTCCTTGATGTATCCCGAAACGTAAAGAGGCCGGTTGTGCAATCGCGTCCCGAGTTGCAGGTCCTCGTCTGAAAAGGTTATCGTTGCATCACACGAGGCTACAGCTTTGCCCTTCTGGTCATCCTCCCTTTTTCTCTTGTAGCTATCTGGATCGGCCAAGGCCGCCGCCATTGCCAGGCGAGCCTTCTTCGGAAGATGCAAAGCCTCTACGAGCGGCATGTGCAAGATTGCTTCGTCGTGAGCGGCGGTGCCCCCATCGTTGGAGTCGTCCCCCTCATCGGTGGAGTCGCCTTCTTCAGAAGTTTCGCCTTCGTTCTTTCTTTCCGACACTTCATGGACTTCGACCATGCAACAAGACACCTTGACGTGTTGGTCCACCGGGAGGAAGTGATCCGGGAAGAACTCTTGCAAAGTTGTCGGCTCTGGAAGACTCTGCTGAAGGATATCGTCTCGGCTCGCTGGCGGTACTTTGAACGCCTTCCTTCCTGGAGTCCTGCTTTTCTTCTTGTAGGTCCTCCGCTTGGTGAATCCCCTCATCACACGGTCTTGCTTGAGCTTCTTTTCTTGCCAAGGCTTTCGCCGCCGCGGTAGCATGACCCATGCTTCTTCGTCGGTGGATTCCCCTTCGCTAGGATGATGGTCGTCAGCAGCAACTGGCTTCTTTGATGACACTTGTTCTTCCGGAGGCTCTACTTGCTCATCTTCCGATCCCCAGCCGGTGGGCTTGATTTCTTCGATTGGAACGGATGGAGGCCTTGAGTAGAGGACGTAATAGTCAAACTTCCCTGATGGCTGGCCCAGCAGACCGACTTCTGGGTCTCCCTGCTCGTATCTTTCTCTAAGAGCGCGTTGGGACATAGCTTGGCTGGAAGGGACTTGCTCTTCTCGAGGCTCTACTGGCGTGTCTTCCGATTCCCAGCCGGTGGGCTTGATTTCGTTGATCGAAACGGAAGGAGGCCTTGAGTAGAGGACGTAATAGTCGAACTTCCCCGAAGGCTGGCCCAGCAGACCGACTTCCGGATCTCCTTGCTCGTATCTCCTTTGGAGCGCTCGTTGGGATGTATCATTGCTTGGAAGAGGTGCTGGCGTGAGCGATGATTGCCCCCAGGGCAGCGGTGTTTCCTCCTCGGAGAACGCAGGAGTACGTTGACGTCGCTTCGAGATTTTCGGCTGGGAAGTCGACTTAGCGATTGACGCTTGACGATTGAGGCGCAATTTGGGCATGCTTCGTCGAGCGGCAACGAGTACCGGCGAGAAGGAGCCGAAGGTGATGGACGTCATGTTGGCCGTAGCAACCTCCCCGGAGTCGATCTCTATCTTCCCTTGTTTAGCGAGCGCCATGATTCTTTCCTTGAAGACGAAGCACCTTTCGATGGGATGACTTACCACCCGGTGGTATTTGCAGAAGAGAGGGTCGTCGACACGATGCATCTGCTCGGGCCTCTTCGAAGGAGGTAGCTCTATCATCTTCTCTTGCAGCAGTTGGTCGAACATGGAGGAGACTTCCGAGTCTGGGAAGGGGTACTCCTTTGCTTCGAGCTCCTCGAGAGTCATCCTTTGTCTTGGCGGCGGAGGCGGTGGTATGGCGACTCCCTTCTTCTGATCCGGCTTGCCAACGATCTTGAGCGGTTTGGAGGTCGAAGCGACGTCGGCAACATTGACTTGTTTCGGTTTCGTTGCCGGTGGCTTGTCCTTCTTCTCTATCTTCAAGAAGTCCTTGTTCTTCGAGTCCCCGCGGTTTGCTAGGCTGAGTTCCATGTCATGAGCCCGAGTTGCGAGTTCTTCGAAAGACCGAGGCTTGATACCTTTGAGGATGTAGAGCAGACCCCAGTGCATGCCTTGGGTGCACATCTCGATGGCCGAGTCTTCAGACAAGCGGTCTCGTGAATTCAGCGCGAGGTTCCTCCACCTGTCGATGTAGTCGATCACTGGCTCGTCTTTCCTTTGCTTGACGGCGGTGAGCTCGATCATGCTGACGGTTCGTCTGGTGCTGTAGAAGCGATTGAGGAACTCCCTCTCCATCTGATCCCAGCTGTCAATGGTTCCTGCAGGAAGATCAACGTACCAGTCGAACGCGTTGCCTTTGAGGGTGCGGACGAATTGCTTCACCATCTCGTCGCCATATGTGCCGGCATTATTGCAGGTCTCGATGAAGTGGGCAACGTGCTGTCTCGGATTTCCCTTTCCGTCGAAGTGCTGAAACTTTGGCGACTGGAATCCGACTGGGAAGCGTAGCTGCTGGATCCTCGTAGTGTAGGGCTTCGAGTATGCCGCCGTGATCGGAGGAAGGCCACTGCCGTGAGAACGCATCATGTCGGCTATCAACGCTTGGACTTGCTGAGCATTCATCGTTGCCGTTGCTGGAGGTTGAGTGGCCGCCGAGGCTGGCGCCGGGTAGACGACTTCCAATGGGACGGGAGCCGAGGAGAGCGCTGGAGTAACTGCTTGAATCGTCGGAGCGACTTCTGCAGGAGCGGGAGTTGAAGACGGAACTGGAGCGGCTACCGGAGAAGCGACGGGTTGGCTAACTGCTGCAGCGTCCTTTGCGCTTAGCTTCTGGAGCAGAGCGTTGATGTGACGATCCTTCTCCTCCATTAGCCGAGTAATCTGCGCCATGTGCTCGTTCATCTGCATGACTTGGAGCTGAAGAGCGGTCGGAGGGTGGTGACGGAGAACGCCTCGGTGTTGCATGTTCGCATCCTCGCCGTCATCATCTGAGACGTAGTTACGCCGACTTGCTTCTGGCTGATGATTGATGTTTGCCCCCTGCAGAGGAGGTGCAACGTCTGCTGGAGAACCCGAACTGGTTCGGGGTTGGGGCTGGTCCTCCCCAAACTTCTGGACATGGGCTCCAGGATCGAGGCTCGTTTCTTCATGCACCAGGGCCTCGTCGGCGCTTTGGCGAGCATCTTCGGTAGTAGCTTCTGGCACGGAGATGTCCGCAAGAGTCCGTGTACGCCGAGTGTAGACGCGCACCATTGGAGGAGCATCACCCTCCGGATTTACTGGATCACCGTGGCGGAGTAGAGGAGACTCGGCGATTGGTGAGAGGCTTGGAGCAAACGCATCGTTGTTCGTTCCGGCCATTGCAAACTTCAAGCAGCTTCTTCAACCGTACGGATGAAAGGAGAAGACGTCCCACCGGGCGTGCCAGAAATCTGTATGCGCAAAAAAGGTACGGGTCGGCTTTATTGCACAAAACGAGATTACAATTGTGGCCGGGACCCGGGTTGCTCGGGTGTAGCGAGTCCGGGTTGCGGCGAGTTTTGATCAGGGGATTGTGGGAAAGATCTTCTGGGGGATCCCTTTGATCCGCGTCTCCACGTGGTGTTCGTGCGAGAGCTCTGAAGGAGTTGCCCAGGACAGGGGTCTTTACAGGGAGAGGGTTTTGGAGAGGCTAAGGAATGTCCACCGTTGCTTTGTCCCTTCCGTGCTTCGCGCTTTCTCGGCTAGGGGGTTTTCGGCTTCGTTCCTCGGTCTTCGCGTCTTCCTCGTTCCTTGCTTGACCTCGGTGTCCTTGATCGTCGGTTCGCGGCGTCGATCGAGCTTTTGGCGTTGGCTTTGGCTTTGGCTTTTTGGCTTTGGCTTGGCTCCGGCGTGGCTCTGGCTTTTGCTTTGCTTCGGCGCTTGCACTTGGACGTAGCTGGGAGAGACTTGCGATGCTTTCGTTCTTCCGGACTTCGCGTCGTATCGGCTAGAACGTGCGGTGCTTTTGCTCGTGGCCGGCGTAGTCGCTTGGCTTTGGCACTTGCTTTGCTTTGGCGCGGGCTTTACTGGGGCTTTGCTTTGGCTTCTTGCGTTGCTTTAGCTTTGGCGTTTACTCGATCTTCTTCTTCGAACGACGTGGGCTACTTCTCCGGTGCTTCGACGGTTTGCGTGTCAACGGGACTTCTCTTCTTCTCCGGGCTTCTTTGGCGTGATCGGGGTCGAAGAATGCTTTCGAAGATGGTGGGGGTAGCACCGATCTCCGTGCGACGGTTGTAGCGTCGGCTTTTGTTGATGAAGACGACGGGGTAGTGACGCTTCAGATGATCTGTTCCAGCCTTTCTTCTTCGTGGATGGTGCAGATGTTTGTCGAAGACGACGTGGTGATGACGCTTCGCTTCTCTCCTCCGGGCTTTGGGGCTTGATCGGGATCGAGGACTTGTTGGAGACGACGGGGTAGTGCCGCTCCTCTTCTTCTCCGGGCTTTTGGGCTTGATCGGAGTCGAAGCTTGTTGGAGACGACGGGGTAGTGCCGCTCCTCTTCTTCTCCGGGCTTTTGGGCTTGATCGGAGTCGAAGCTTGTTGGAGACGACGGGGTAGTGCCGCTCCTCTTCTTCTCCGGGCTTTTGGGCTTGATCGGAGTCGAAGCTTGTTGGAGACGACGGGGTAGTGCCGCTCCTCTTCTTCTCCGGGCTTTTGGGCTTGATCGGAGTCGAAGCTTGTTGGAGACGACGGGGTAGTGCCGCTCCTCTTCTTCTCCGGCCTTTGCTTCTGGCGTCCTCGGAGTCGAAGGGTTCTTCTTCTCCGAGCTTTCTTCTTCGTGAACGGAGTCGAAGGGGTGATCGTCGTGCGCAAGGGTCTTCACGTTGATGAGGACTTTCAGTAAGCCGATCCCTCGGGACAGGCTTGACTGTGCCTCGTGAAGCCTTGGGTCGATGAAGAAGCGTGCTCTCTTCTGCAGAGCTCTGGCGCTTCGTCTTCAATTTCTCGACTATTTTTTCCTTCCCCCACCCCCTCTATTTATAGGCAAAGAGGTGGGGAGAGAGATATGGAAACTTTTTAATTTCAAATCCCTTTTGTATCTCTCTCATAATTACCCGGATTTTATTCATCCATTGATGAAGGGAATAACATTTAATTGTTTTCCTTTTCTGGCGGGTGCAATTATGGCTGGATTTTGCGCACGAAATCGATGGCGATCGGGCGCTTCGTCTTGTGCGTCGGATCGAGGGATCGGCGCAGATCCGCGTGTGTGCAGACGTCATACGCTACCTCCCCCCGCGCATGGCGGTATTCTTTCCTTTTCTTTCTTTTCTTTCCTTTTCTTTTCTTTCCTTTTCTTTTCTTTCCTTTCTTTTCTTTCCTTTTTCTTTTCTTTCCTTTCTTTTCTTTCCTTTTTCTTTTCTTTCTTTTTCTCCCCTTTCCTTGCAGGGCCGGCCGGCCCCCCATGGGGTTCGGGTCCTACTAGGGCCGGCCCCATGTGGCTCGGGTCCTAGTAGGGACCGGCCCCCATGGGGTTCGGACCCTAGTAGGGGTCGGCCCTCCTTGGCGCATGGGGTCCGGGTCCGCATCGGCGCGCGCGAGTCGGGTTTGAATCCATGTCGGTGCGCGCGAGTTGGGTCCGTGTGTCGGGTTTGCATCCGCGTTGGCGCACGTGAGTCGGGTTCGGGTCCGACGAAATTCGTGTGTCTACAGTCACTCCTCCATCGAGTAATGTTATTTATCCAATGTCATAGCCAACCCCCATCACCAACCTGAATAGGTGGTATCTCCTTCTTGATGTGATTATGGGCCATGGGAAAAGAATCCTAGGACGATGCCACCACCATCAGCAGCCGACCGTCGCCATCTTCACCAACAACCACCCCCGTCGACTACCAGTGACAGGTGGTTTGGCGGGCGGGGGCGACGACGACAATGGTGGTTGCCGGCGGGGGCTTATGGTGGTAGCATCTCCCTAGGGTTCATTGGATGGTTCCTAGTTACGCCAATGAGGAGATGCACCCATCATGCAGATTGGTGATGGGTTGGCTATCGTTATGATCGTGCCACGTCAGGTTAGCAAAACGGGTGAGGAGCATTTTTCCCGATTACCCCAAAAGATTCGTTTGGGTTACACGTGGGCGATGTCGGGTGCGTTTGCGGAGTGGAGGCTGACGCGGCCACTGTGGAATCGGTTCGCCGCATCACTGCATCAGGGGCTGAGGTCCAAACGTCCCACTTTAAGACATTTTTTTTTTTAGGGTTATTTTGACTTTGCCCCCCAAATTTTGCCTTGAATTAGACTTTACCCCCCACATTTTCATTAATTAGACTTTACCCCCCAAAACTAACTGTTCCGTCAGCTCACCCCCCAAAACGTTATTTTTTTTCCGTCAGCTCATCCTTTCTCTTAGATGGTGAGCTGACGGAACAGTTAGTTTTGGGGGGTAAAGTCTAATTAATGAAAATGTGGGGGGTAAAGTCTAATTCAAGGCATAATTTGGGGGGCAAAGTCAAAATAACCCTTTTTTTTATTGGGTGGGGTGGGCCCCACTTCTCACCCGGGATTCCTTCCCCTCCCTTAAGACGGTGGGCCCCGCTGACTTTGGATTCTTACTCCTCTTTCTAACCCCCCCAAAATCTTCCTCATCCTTCTGTTTCAAAAAGCTGCACAGTACACCCACTCCAAAAGCAACCACAAGTCCACCCGCCTCCTGTCTCGTCGTGGGCCCATGGGCTAGCGTACGGCCAACGCCTCAACGGGCTGGGTGACGACTGGGTGTCAAAATAACGGGTGATGAATAGTTTTAGCTGAAACGTTATAGTAGTAGATAAACGTCACCTTCAACGCTCAAAAAGATCCTTTGTCCATTTCCGGCACACCTCCAAACATTTTATCCACCCGCCGGGGCTGCGTTTCCCCTCATTTACGGTTCGTTGATATTCGCCCCTTGGACCAGATCGTCATTAGGCAAAAAGCGAGGGGGTCTGGCATTTCGCACAACTTCAATTCTGTATTAAGGTAAATTATACATACACCACCTGTAGTTTGACCGAATACCATTCTCATCCTCTTATGTTTAAAACCCTACAAATGCCCCAGAAGGAGGATATTTGTACAAGGAAATAAAAACTTCAAAGGAAGGCCTCCAAGTAGAGATGAGAACGATTTTGTCACCGCTCTCTCATTGGCCAATTTCAAGGGCATTTGGTTATTTCGTCATGATTAATAGCATGAAATGATATACATGCCTTTGAAATGGACTAATAAGAGAGCAATAAAGGAACTAAATAATTCTCAGCGGAGATGCCCTAAATATTTGTTCGTCTAAAATTTTCCTGCTTGTTCGACGGCATGACTGACCCAGCCGAGCACCTCTTTCACTATCGCCACACCATGCTATTCAATGAAAGTAATGATGCTCTTACGTGCAAAGACTTTTTTTTCTTATGTTTTGAGCAGTGAAATATGTACCGAGTCTTCCCATCTAGCATGCAACGGGCTAGCCTTGAACTGGTTTACCCGGTTGGTTCCTTCCTCTATAAAGAGCTTCCATGATCCATGCTCTGTATTTTTATCACAATATATATATGCATCATCAAGCAACACAAGGATGTGAGCATCATGTTCAGGCTCAAGTGAGATCCTGATAAAGATCTGCAAGCCTTTCGTGAGTTGGTTCCGAATGGAGATGCTTTAAGTGGAGAACTGCTACTTGAAAATGACGATCTCTCCCTTCTACCAGGCCTTGGACCGAACCGATCCCTCACCAAGAAGTCGACATTTGATTCCGTCGAACTTGCACGGGTGGAGAAGTATGTCCACCTAGAAGAGGATGATGCTGAGGCTTTTCCCTTCGGAGTAGCTGCAGCAACACAAATATGGGCATTGAAATTAGCCCACGGATCAAACCCAGCCCACACACAATGGCAGGCACACGAAACCCGGTCCACACACAACGGCCCGCATGTAAACTCGGCCCGCACGCAACGGTCCGCAAAAAAAACGGATCGGACTCGACTCAAACGAATCTGACTAGGCCCACCCATGCAAGTGGGACCCACTGAGCCCACTACTTGAAGCCAAAAAGGGGCCGGGTGGGCCCACCCGAAATTGGGGCCAAGCAGTCACCTTTTTAAAAAATCGCACCACCCTTTTGGGGAGGTGTGGCTGTTAGAATTGGTGAGGTCTATAGCTCGTAAAAACCTAGTGTTTAGCTTTGTATGGTTGATAGTATAGAATTGCATATTGGTACGTACCTTAGTACGTGTTCTGATTACAGAACAGAGAGCCATGGCTACATGGTAATCCACTTGAGTGGGAGACTCAAGGGACTGATCTCATGTAACCTAAATACATTCGCAGCTCTGATTAGGGTTGGTCGCCCTATCAGGATAAGCTGTTGGGATAACAGAGCGTGGGTGTCTCCACCACGGTCATTACTAGGCACAGTGTCTGTGGCCGAACGGAACCAACACGGTGCACAGATCGGTGAGCAGACACCGGTGCACTAAACCGTGTTTCTGCTTAGGGTAAAACAGTCCTAAACCCTGAGGAACCATGTCTGGTGGACTAACCAGTTGTGTGATACTTTGGCGCACTAATGTGTGAGGATCCGGATGCAGTGATCCAAAACCACGGCGTACTGGGTTACCCGGCTGGCGTTGCATCAGCGTGTCACTCCTGCAGGCTATCCACACCCCTAATGGGAGGTGCGTTCCTTGGTCTGACCTACGACATATTAAACCCTGGCAAGGTGGTCATCAGTTGGACTGGTGACGGATTCGGTTGCTCGTAAGAGTAATCGGAGGTACGATGTATGTGGTCAACCTGGAAGGAACCGAGTCATATGAGCACTCGAGTCTGACGGTATTCTCCACCACTCGAGTTGCGTCATGGCACCAGTTGGAGGGATAGCGAGTTTACCATACTAAGCGGAGAGCAGGGGTATGAGGGAGAACATAGTAAGTCCGGGGGAATTGGAGTACAGTCTGCGTCGCACTCTGGGTGGCTACGCAGGTTAACTCAGACTCAGAGGATCGATGGCACACTCGGGTAGTGTGTCGATCGAGTCTAAGTTGGAAGCCATGAACCCTGGTCCCTGAAGGTTCCACCTTATCGACATTATGTATGGTTCTTATACCATCTCCTCGAAACACAGAACGTAGTTAGATAAAGCGAGAAGTCCAAGCCTATGCTCCGTGAGTGCTTCGCAGTAGTGCACGGTAGATGCGTAGCTACGTGTGTGCACTAAGGGGAAACCCTAGGTTAGTGCAGAGACACATGTAGCAATTCCTTGCCATAAGTGGGCTTTGCCATATGAGTGTGATGCACCGGGACATGTTACGAGTTGACTAGTTAACTTCACTAGGGGCACCCTAAGGGAACCTCAGAGAATAGTGAAATCACTGGTGCACTTCACTTATGTGTGCCTTGCAAAGTCTCGTACACGAGGAACGACCAACTAGTGACATAAGGGCATTTTGGTCATACCATGCGTCACTATGTACTAGGGGGTCCGGCCCTTAGTGTTGAGAGACTAGTCAAGGCCGGCCCTATTGGTTTCAGGAGGTTGTTGCCTCCGATGAAAGGGCCGGTCATGAGGCACAGAAAACGGGCTGGTTTTGACCGTTTTCAAAAACAAGAAAAAGATAGAGATAAATGAAGAGATATATAGGGAGAGGTTTGAATTTATCAAACTTATCCGCTAGGCTTATCCATAAGGATAAGGTCGGCCCTATTTAAGGTAGAAGGAGAGAGGGGAGGACGAAATTAGATGCATGGGCAAGCCCTAGGGCCGGCCATACAAGCCATGGGGAAACCCTACCCGCCCCCTCTCCTCTCTTCGCATCTTCTCTCTCGTCTCTCTCTCCCTCGCTTGCGCTATTGGATGGCGACTCATCTTCCTCGCGTGGTGTTTCATAGAAGAAGAAGGCTCGTCGTATGAAGGCACTCAGAGATCCATCGACGAGGTACCGTGCATCGTGTGAGATCGGGTGAACTAGAAGGCATCTCCCGCAATCTTTTGCTGTCCAGAATCTGTATAAAAAATCAGTGTTGTTTCTGTGATTCTGGAATCTACAGAAATCCAAACAACGTAAAACTTGTTGCAAAAGTTGCGTCTTGAAGTTGGCTACCTGCAGTCTAAATTTCAGCCTAATCGGAGTTCGAAACAGAAAGTTATGGCCGTCGTACCAAAGCTATATCGAGCAGATCCGAGCCCGTCTCCATCAACAAAGAAGAAACTTGTCGCGGTGAAAGAATCTGCACGCAGGTATGATCTCTAACATGTAGATCTAGCATAGATAGAACATGCATATATGCTAGATTGTTCTTTTCGCTTTAGATCGTCGTTAGGGGTTCGCGTAGTTGCCATGCTAGATTCATACACGCATATGTAGATCGTTTCGATGAAAATTTTGATATATAACGCACACCGCTCACGGTCCTCGGACCTTCACTTTGCTTCCGCTGTGGGCCTCTGCCAGGGATTTACATCCAACAATTGGTATCAGAGCCACGCTAGTGGTGTATGTTTTATGTTTTTCATGAAATCGTCATATGCGCGCATGAATAGTATGTGCCGCCATTCTACAAGTAGATCATGCATAGTATATATTTTGTGTGTTCTATGAATTGTTCTTGCAGGGTGCCGCTTCTAAAATTATTCTGGATATATGATTGCTTGCTACCGGGGGTCGGACCTCGTGTTAGCAAATATGTCTGGATGTATTTTCTTCTGTGTGTGGATAAGTTAATTTTAGAGCCATAGTCGGGCAAGTGGTGGAAGTTGACCACCCTTGATTCCCAGGCTTTTTTTTTAAGTTAGGTTTGTTTTCCTTTTCGTTCTTGAAAATTGTGTATGAGCGAGCACTTGCTCGAAGCGTACTAGAACTTTTTCGGTTACAGATTGAAGAGGAGGACCTACCGTGGAGGTCCACCAATGGAAGGACGAGCGGAACCTTAGAGGACGATGGCGATCTGGCGAAGCGTACACGATGACGACAAAGAGCATAAAGCGTCAGGAGATCGTATACAGAGGCTTGCAACGGATCGAGGAGCCTTGCGAAGGAGATAGAGAGCCTGCGCTGTGCCAGTCAGGTTCAGGGGTCGGACCCTGAACTTGATTCAGTTGTGTGCTTGTTTCTTTCAAAAGTTCTTTATATTTCTGTAGAGAACCCCGATGCCATAATTTAATTATCAATGTGTTAGAGGGATGCCCTTTCCCCTCGGGTCCTAGCGACCTTATTAGGATAGGATTCCACTAGTGATGCCTATTATTTAATTGACCCTTGATGATAGTAAGAATTCCTCATATTTGGTTATGCCACCATTAGGTCAAGACCCGATTAGTCGGGTGTGCCTATTTGGCCAGCATCGAAACCTAGAATGAGTTGGAATTCTACTATGACAACATTTGTCAAATTTATAAACAAGGCGCCATGGTAGTGGAAGATCTTTCCAGTCAGTCTGACCTTAGGCTAGGCTCCAGGGCATTAGCGTGATAGCCAAGTTTGCGGAGCATCGATGTTCTTGGAATATATAATGTGACCCTTGAGTGGAGAAATCCACTCGAGGCAGGGACTATGATATTCCGAGATCGATTAATGCTTCGCGAAAGGCTTGAAACGCTAGTGGGAGCACGGTATGACCAGGGTCTAGTGTATAGGTTGTCGTGACCTTAGTGTACACTCATACTTGCATTAAATAACCCTCAACTATAATAAGGGATGTGTAAGAGGACTTTTAGAGATCCTCTGGCCTCCACAACCAACTGCTTTGTGTCTGGGTAGAAGGGCGTAGCTTGACACCCCCTAGGGTGAGGGTTATGTCTTTTCCATGCTAGATGACTTAGTAGTCTCCTTTGGGATATGGTGGTTACGGGGTGAGGAGAGAAGGGCTTTTCATCCCACCCTAGTGGGGGCCGCATGAACTCCCGTGTCGTAACTACCTAGGCCTGTGGGTAAGCATTCGAAGTGGACGTGAGGCATTCGTTGCTCAGATAATGGGAATCACGTGGCACTGGCCAAGAGGACAACCATGGTCCATCAAAGCCCTTAGTTGGCAGATTTGGACTGGGTCAAGGAAAGGCCCATGTAAGCGGATTGACGCTGCATGATGCCCCCTAGGGCAGGTGCAGTTGATTCCGAGATCTTACATACATGGTTAATTAATCCATAGATGTGTCTTCGCTGTGAGGGTAGCGTTGGCATTTGGATATAATTAGCTTATTTTCAAAATCCATAAAATAAGTTATTTTGCATTCGTTTTCATTCAACCATATAGTTCCCCTATCCGCTATCCCATAAGAGAACCAGTTATCGGGTCTCTAACTACGTAGAGCAGAAGCGTTTTCTTTAGTTTATGCATAGAGTAGTAAACGTACATTTGCATATAATCTAAATATCCCCTATACTTGACCTAATGGGTCCAGATATCACTAGGGCACTAATTAGGGCATATGATGACTAGCGAGAGTCTAAGGAGATGTGCAAGTGCTATGTTATAGCAGACTTGCGGACAAATCCTTAGAAGCAAGTCAGAGATATGCCGGGTCTTCTCTAATTAAGTTTTACTTGCATAAGATGTCTGGAAGGCGAAGTCAGTAGACTTATCGCTTTTCCACTAAGATATTTGTCGGTATCGAGATGTCAGTGGGTACGCTTGTTCGGGAACACATCTTTGAGTTCCAGATCGAACTAGATTCCAAAGACATGGTGCCAGATGACGAGGTGGTGGAAGACGTCTATCTTGCATCCTTGTCTGGAACCTTCGAAGGCGTTGTCAGAGACTTTAGCTTTAACAAGTTAGAGATGATAAACGCAGAACTTCTAAGGAGATTTCCAAGAGACAAAGGATGGGATCAAGATTAAAGGCAAAGCCTTTAGTACTTAACCTAGGTCTTCTTTAGAAGAACCAAAGGGAGTAACTTATAAGAGATCGAAAACTATTCTAGTGCATAAACTGGTGTGGACTCCTAAGTCTAGTAACGCTAAGGACGGAAGTGTTTCTGCTTTGGCGAGTGTAGGGGGTATTTGAAGATTGAGTATGGCCTCAGGATGTTAGGAGTTGAGTCGCTATCTAGTAGCAGTTCTTATACTTTTTGGAATGTAGACTTCGGGTCTACAGAGATTCAAGGAAAGCAGAAGGCTACTTTATAGTGAAGTAATCCTAACATAGGTACTGATGCCATAAGCCGCTGCGGAAGCTATTAGATATGATTATCTTAGTTTTTTTGAAACACGGATTTTGATTTTTAGAGATGCAGTTCTGTTTCCTCCTTAGTAAATGAAGTTTTAGTTTTAGACAGCACCATAGGTGTGTATCTTAAACTGAATAGATAGCTTCATTACTAGAGGAATAGATCAGAATAATCTCTTTGTATTTAATCCTAATTCGGAAATAGATTTCATGACAGCTGCAGCGTCTAATTAAAATTCATCTAAATCCTTCGGAGAATCTATCTCATTTGTGATCCCTCTGATTTAGATATTTTACCTCAGATAAATTCAGAGGTGAAAGAAGGTCGAGTTTCTGTTCAAAGATTCATCGGAGATCCTTCTAGCCTATGAGTGTAATCTGGAAGGCAGAATAACTAAAAGGGCCACAAAGGTATGAAAGTTAATTAATTTTGACGTCTATGGTTCCAAGAGCGTCCAGATGATAGGAGTCTCTTCGATTTAATCGAAGGAACGAGAACCTATTGGATGGGTTCCAAAGGATCCTGAGGGAGCATGGGATTATCTCCCAGTTAAATGCTCCAAGGATGACACGTCGAAATGAAGTCTCCGAAAGAAGGAATCGGACCCTGTTTGACATGGTCCGTAGTATGATGAATATTGCCAAGTGTACTACCCACCTTTGGTGGGGTTATATCTTAAAACAGTAGCTTATAGCTGAAACTATCTCTCATCTAGATCAGTGTCTCAAACCTATAAAGAGTTATGGTCTAAGCGAAAGCTGGCACTATAGTGTCTCGAGATATAGGATTGTCCTGCACTTGTGCAAAAGGACAAGAGGGATGAGATGGAGATGTAGTTCCAGGTATATCTGTTTATAGGTTACCCTTAGGTGGCATAAGGTGGATTGTTCTATGATCTTGAGGTTTGGAAGGTAATCGTTTCTACGAACACCATCTACCTAGACCAAGATTATATTATAGACCATAAGTTTATCAGTAAGGTAGTTCTGGGTAAACTACTGGGTACTGGTAGAGAGTGCACATCTGAAAACGTAGTGGGAGTAGATGATACAAGAAACTAGTATACCAGACACTGTAGAAACAATTCACTTTTGTACCACCACCACCTCGTCGTTGTGGGACCATCAGAGCTCCTGAAAGATACTATGGAGAAACTTCGATAGTTAATCCAGAGTTTCAGGTGGATGATCCCTAGAGCTACGAAGAAGTAGTGGGAGCTTCCGACAGCTCTGACTGACAAAAGACCATGGAGGCAAATTTGCATCAATGTCCCTTGGAACAGTCTTGACACTTATAGCACTATCACCCTTCAGGGTGTAGGAGGTGTATAAGAAGAGCACCCGATTAAGACTTAAGAAGCTAGATTAGTTGCCAAATGAGAAGGGATTGACTATGTCAAAACCATCTCACTGGTAGCTATGCCTAAGTCTATAATGGATCCTCTTAAATCCATCACAGCCCATTATAGTTGGGAGATCTGGTTGATGGATGTCAAGACAGTTATTCCCTAACGGGAATTTGAAAAGGACATATGGATGATGTAGCCTCAGGCTTTGTGTCAGTAGGTTAGGAAGATATGGAATGCAAGTTATAACGGTCTATTTATGGACTGATGCAAGCATCCAGGATGGAATATCTATTTTGATCAAGGGAATCCGCATACACGGATTTGATCAAAATGATGATAAACCAAGTGGGTACAAGAAAAATGAAATAGCTACAAGGGTGTACTTAGTACTTTAAGTTAACGATATCCTACCGATTGAAAATGACGTAGGAATATTGTTTACGGTAAAGGTTTGTAGTTATCACACTTCGATGTAAAAGACCCTAGTGAGGCGAGTTATACTCTGGGAATCAAGGTAACTCAAGATAACTAGAGCAAGGTTCTCTTGCTGTCATAGGCTACGCATGAAAATAAGATTCTAGTCAGATTCGTTTTATGAGGCTAGATATCTATTGCGCAGCAGGATTCATGGGTCGGTTTCAGTCGAACCCGGGTCCAAATCACTGGACTAAAGTGAAGGGTATACTCAGAAATTCTCATTAAGTAAGGATTGTGAGTTAGCTTACACTTTACAGGTCCTGATATCGATTGGACACACATGATCTGACTTCGGTGTTAGATGTGTGTTCCAGAGAATCGATTTCAGGGATTATTTTTTATCTTGGGATTAGAAGCGGTAGTTGGTAGAGTGTGAAGCAAGAGTGCATCACAGACTCTACCACAAAGGCTTAGCACGTTGTTGCATGCGAGATAGTATATCAGGTGGTAAGGCTTAGAAAGTTCTTAGAGAACTTGGGACGCATACCAGAGGCTCAGTTATCTGTTGTTCAAACAGAAGAGCGGTAAGCAAGGTCCAAGGAGACTAGGCACCACCGTGAGGGGAAACCCATCAAGTACAAACTCCACTTGATCTGACAGTTATAGGAGGAAATGCAAGTAGCGGTATTGGGATGGAATCTACAGATAATGTTGCCAATTCCTTTAGGAAATTCCTGCAAAGGCTTTTGGGCAGCATGTAGAAGCTATAGAGCTTAACACCGTTATTCCTTGTTAGACCTAGTGGGAGATTGTTAGAATTGGTGAGGTCTATAGCTCGTAAAAACCTAGTGTTTAGCTTTATATGGTTGATAGTATAGGATTGCATATTGGTACGTACCTTAGGATGTGTTCTGATTACAGAACAGAGAGCCATGGCTACATGGTAATCCACTTGAGTGGGAGACTCAAGGGACTGGTCCCATGTAACCTAAATATGTTCGCAGCTCTGATTAGGGTTGGTCACCCTATCAGGATAAGCTATTGGGATGACAGAGCGTGGGTGTCTCCACCACGGTCATTACCAGGCACAGTGTCTGTGGTCGAACGGAACCAACACGGTGCATAGATCGGTGAACAGACACTGGTGCACTAAACCATGTTTCTGCTTAGGGTAAAACGGTCCTAAACCCTGAGGAACCATGTCTGATGGACTAACCAGTTGTGTGGTGCTTTGGCGTACCAATGTGTGAGGATCCGGATGCAGTGATCCAAAACCACGATGTACTGGGTTATCCGACTGGCATTGCATCAGCGTGTCACTCCTGTAGGCTATCCACACCCCTAACGGGAGGTGCGTTCCTTGGTCTGATCTACGTCGTATTAAACCCTGGCCAGGTGGTCATCAGTTGGACTGGTGACGGATCCGGTTGCTCAGAAGAGTAATCAGAGGTACGATGTATATGGTTAACCTGGAAGGAACTGAGTCATATGAGCACTCGAGTTTGACGGTATTCTCCACCGCTCGAGTTGCATCATGGCACCAGATGGAGGGACAACGAGTTTACCATACTAAGCGGAGAGCAGGGGTATGAGGGAGAACATAGTAAGTCCGGGGGAATTGGAGTGCAGCCTGCGTCGCACTCTGGGTGGCTACGCAGGTTAACTCAGACTCAGAGGATCGATGGTACACTTGGGTAGTGTGTCGATCGAGTCTAAGTTGAAAGCCATGAACCCTGGTCTCTGAAGGTTCCACCTTATCGACATTATGTACGGTTCTTATACCATCTCCTCAAAACACAGAACGTAGTTAGAGGAAGCGAGAATTCCAAGCCTATGCTCCGTGAGTGCTTCGCACTAGTGCACGGTAGATGCATAGCTACGTGTGTGCACTAAGGGGAAACCCTAGGTTAGTGCAGAGACGCATGTAGCAATTCCTTGCCATAAGTGGACTTTGCCATATGGGTGCGATGCACCGGGACATGTTGCGGGTTGACTAATTAACTTCACTAGGGGCACCCTAAGGGAACCTCAGAGAATAGTGAAATCACTGGTGCACTTCACTTATGTGTGCCTTGCAAAGTCTCGTACTCGAGGAACGGCCAACTAGTGACATAAGGGCGTTTTGGTCATACCATGCGTCACTATGTACTAGGGGGGCCGGCTTTTAGTGTTGAGAGACTGGTCAAGGCCGGCCCTATTGGTTTCAGGAGGTTGTTGCCTCCGATGAAAGGGCCGGTCATGAGGCGCAGAAAACGGGCTGGTTTTGACCGTTTTCAAAAACAAGGAAAAGATAGAGATAAATGAAGAGATATATAGGGAGAGGTTTGAATTTATCAAACTTATCCGCTAGGCTTATCCATAAGGATAAGGCCGGCCCTATATAAGGTAGAAGGAGAGAGGGGGGGACGAAATTAGATACATGGGCAAGCCCTAGGGCCGGCCATGCAAGCCATGGGGAAACCCTAGCCGCCCCCTCTCCTCTCTTCGCATCTTCTCTCTCGTCTCTCTCTCCCTCGCTTGCGCCATTGGATGGCGACTCGTCTTCCTCGCGTGGTGTTTCGTAGAAGGAGAAGGCTCGTCATATGGAGGCACTCAGAGATCCATCGACGAGGTGCCGTGCATAGTGTGAGATCGGGTGAACTAGAAGGCATCTCCCGCAATCTTTTGCTGTCCAGAATCTGTATAGAAAATCAGCGTTGTTTCTGTGATTCCGGAAGCTACAGATGTCCAAACGACGTGAAAATTGTTGAAAAAGTTGCATCTTGAAGTTGGCTACCAGCAGTCCAAATTTCAGCCTAATCGGAGTTCGGAGCAGAAAGTTATGGCCGTCGTACCGA
This sequence comes from Chamaelirium japonicum, assembly GCA_947650365.1. Taxonomy (NCBI): domain Eukaryota; kingdom Viridiplantae; phylum Streptophyta; class Magnoliopsida; order Liliales; family Melanthiaceae; genus Chamaelirium; species Chamaelirium japonicum. Next base: position 115,590,755 of record OX393550.1, read on the forward strand.
AACTATATCGAGCAGATCCGAGCCCGTCTCCATCGACAAAGAAGAAACTTGTCGCGGTGAAAGAATCTTTACGCAGGTATGATCTCTAACATGTATATCTAGCATAGATAGAATATGCATATATGCTAGATTATTCTTTTTGTATTAGATCGTCGTTAGGGGTTCGCGTAGTTGCCATGCTAGATTCATACACGCATATGTAGATCGTTTCGATGAAAATTTTGATATGTAACGCACACCGCTCACGGTCCTTGGACCTTCACTTTGCTTCCGCTGCGGGCCTCTGCCAGGGATTTACATCCAACAGTGGCCAGTCATAGGAAAAAAAAGAAAGAAAAGAAAGAAAAGAAAAAGAAGAAGAAGAAGAAACAACTGTCATGTGCGGCGGGAGGTAACTCGTACGTTTACACGCTATGGATCCGTGCTGATCCCTCGATAAGATGAACCAAATTCAATGTCGTATCGCCATCAATTTAAATGTTCAAAGATGGCTCATACGTTAAAAGATTACGCCATATCTTACCCATAACTATCACTACAAAAAATAAAGAAGATAAATGTTGTTTCCTCCAAAAAAGGAAGGCAAATCTCAAAGGTTATGGGGAGAGATATTCAAGAGATTCAAAAAATCGCAATAACATCTCTCTCATCCTCCCCCCTTTGCCTATAAATAAAGGAGTGGAGGGATGGCATCAAAGTGCGGAAAGTGGAGGCTCGAAGCTATAGACATGAAGGCTTTGAAGATGTGGAGACTCCAACGCTCGAGTTGAAGACCAAAGCTGGAGGTGAGGAGACTCTGAAGACGAGGAGGATCCAACGCTCGATGCCCCAAGGCTACACAAGGCGAGGACAAGCGCGTCCCGAAGGAACGGCTTAACCCACACAAGTTCATATCAACATGAAGGCCTTGCATAAGAAGATCAAAGCTTCAACTCTTTGCATGAAAAAAAAAGCTTGGAGAAGAAGGTCTGGAGTCGACATCATCCCGTCGCCTCCAATAATTTTCATCAACTCCGAAGATACCAAAAGCAAAGGTCGGAGAAGAAAATCAAAGTCGGCATCACCCTGTCGTTTTCAAAAAAGCTTCGACTCTTCGCACGAATAATAAAGCTTGAAGAAGAAGGCCCGGAGCCGACATTATCCCATCGTCCCCAAACTTCATCAACTCCGAAATACGCCAAAAGTAAAGGCCAGAGAAGAAGATCGAAGTCGGCATCACCCCGTCGTCTTCAACAAAGCTTTGACTTTTCGCACGAAGAAGAAACCTTGGAGAAGAAGGCCTAGAGTTGGTGTTACCCAGTCGTCCCCAAACATCTTCAACTTTAAAGACGCCAAAATCAAAGGCCGAAGTAGAATAACAAAGTTAGCATCACACCATTGTCTTCAAAAAAGCTTCGACTCCTTGCACAAAGAAGAAAGCTTAGAGAAGAAGGCCCGGAGTCGATGTTACCCCATCATCCCCAAACATCTTCAACTTCAAAGACGCCAAAAGCAAAGGCCAAATAAGAAGAGAGAAGATCGGTTCTACTCTCACCGTCTTCATCAACAAAAGTTGATGCTACAATCGTCGCACAAAGATCAATACTACACCCACCGTCTTCATCAATCAAAGCCAATGCTATAATCGTCGCACAGAGATCAGTGCTACACCCACCGTCTTCATCAACAAAAGTCAATGCTACAATCATCGCACGGAAACCGATGCTATACCCGTCGTCTTCAAAAGCCTTCAACTCCGAAAACACCAAAGAAGCCTAGAGAAGAAGGGAAGCCAAAGTCGAAGCCATCATCGTTACCAAAGTTCCATCCCCAAAAGAAGAAAGTCGAAAGAATAAAGAAGTCTCGGAGACGTTGTCATCATCGTTCGAGAAGAAGATAAAGCTAAAGCAAAGTAGCGGTAAAGCCCGCGCCAAAGCAACGCACGTGGCAAAACCAACAAACTACGACGAACACGAGCAAAAGCAACGCACGTTCTAACCGATATGATGCGAAGTCCAGAAGAACTAAAGCACCACAAGTCTCTCATCTACGTTAAAGCGTAAGCATCAAATCACCACAAAAAGCCAGAGCCACACCAAAGCTAAAGTCAACACCAGAAACATGATCGACGCTGCGACCAACAATCAAAGACGTCGAGGTCTAGCCAGTGTCGAGGGAGATGCAAAGATCAAGCAAACGACGCCGAAAGCCCCCTAACCGAGAAAGCGCGAAGCACAGAAGGGACAAAAGTAAAGGCAAAAACACTCGACCTCTCAAGAAATCCAAAATCTCGTAAAGACCTATGTCCTGAGTAACCCCTCTAGAGCTCTCGCACGAAGTAACGTGGAGACAATGATCAAAGAGACCATCCAAAGAATCTCTCCCACAATCTCCTGATCAAATCTTCGTCGCACCCTGCTCACCACCCCCGAGCCCCCGGGTCAACGGCTTTGCAATCTTCGTGTGCGCAATAAAGATGACCTGTATCTTTTTTCCACGCATACAACAGGATCAAGAGAAACCTCGAGAAGTGTGTTGCTAATCATAACACCTAACCCGTCGTTTCAAGCAAGAGAACCCACGTTTTTTCCTCATGTTCCCCGTTCTGGAAAAAATGAGGGGGCATTGTGGGGGTACCAAGATTGTACCGAACCAGCCCGAGCCTCGACCACGAGTGAGGACCTTGGCCCACAAGCGCTCACACAGACTTAAATCGGATACGCAGATTAGCTTGGCCAAAACATGTGCAAAGTCAACCCTAAAGTTCATACCATGCAAGCATGCCTTATTAATCGTTCTTTCTAAACAATGATAGAATCATATCCCTCGCTATAAGTCGTATATATCAGATCCCATAGATCAAAAGACAATCACGTAACAGCTCCCTAAAATCGCGATACACCTTATATGAAGAAGGTCTTCGCCTCTTCCAAATGTATGCAATCTCCTCCTTCTCGACTACCACTACGTCATCCTTGAGGCTGGCTTGAGCGTCGGAGGCTCGACACCATGGACGAAAACCCCGGTTTGGTCAGGTTGTTTTGCAATAGCAACGACCGATCAACCTCGGCCCTAAGGCCTCTGCCGACTTCGGCATCTACAACCTTTATCACAACTGCCGACTACAAACTGTGACTACAAAAGAAGGCGGCGGATTAGGTTGTTAGCCCAATTACTCGTGAAGAGCTCGATTATGTGGTTCTTACGATGGATGGTGAGAAGGCTCCAGGGCCCGATGGATATAATGCTCATTTCTTTCAAAGCAGCTGGGGTATTGTGAAAGAGGAAGTTTGGGCAGCTGTTTCCAATTTCTTTATATCGGGCCGGTTGCTTAAGGAAATCAGTCATACTTTTCTAGCTCTTATCTCTAAAGCTGTCAACTCGGGTCAGCTTAAAGATTTCAGACCGATTTCGCTATGCAATACCATTTATAAGTTCATTTCCAAGATTATGGCCAACAGACTTTAAGTGTTCATGCGAAAAATCATTTCTCCGAATCAGTCGGCGTTTATTCCTAGGCATAGAATTGTGGATAACATTCTTCTTGCGCATGAATTGGTCTGGGGTTTTGATGTTAAGAGGAGTCCAAAGCGAGCATGTGTTAAGATAGACATTGCAAAGGCTTATGACAAGGTGAGTCGACCTTTCATTTTGCATGTTTTTCACTGTCTCGGATCCCCTTGGATTGAATGGGTTCAAGAGTGTATTTACTCTCCTACCTTCTCTGTTATCCTGAATGGAGTTCCCACAGGGTTTATTAAATCTAACCATGGAATCAGACAAGGGGACCCTCTTTCCCCTTATCTTTTTTCCATTGTAATGGAAGCCCTTACTTTATCTCTTGAGAAGGGTTTGGTGAACAAGCAGTGGACGAGTTACAGTGTAGCGTCAGCCCCCTGGGTTTCGCACCTTATTTTTGCTGACGACTTAATGCTCTTTTCCAAGGCAACGAATCAGCCTTTTCAAGGTTTAGCTCAGATTCTGAAAGAGTTTGCAATTGAAACGGGCCTTCATGCTAATTCAGAGAAGAGCACTGTGTATTTCTCAAGATCGGCTGCAAATAGTCCAGGAATAGTTGAAGGGTTGGGGATTTCTATTGGTACTCTCCCAGTTAGATATTTGGGCTTACCGTTGTTTCCGGCAAAAAAGAAGCTGAGTCATTTTTATCCCTTGATGGAGAAAGTTCGACTAAAAATTGCTTCGTGGGAAACCAACAAACTTTCTTTTGTTGGTCGTCTGATGTTAGTTAATTCGAATCTATCAGCTTACCTGTACTACTGGACGGCTGTGTTTGTTATTCCGACTAGTGTTTGCAACACCCTTGAACGTTGGATGTGCAAATTTTTGTGGGGAGCATCTTCTATGCATGTCAATTGGTCAGAAGTTTGTAAACCAGTGCGAGAAGGGGGGCTGGGGATCAGGCGTATATCAGATATTAGTAAAGCCAGTTTTATGAAACTTGGCTGGACTCTACTAACAGATAAAGATAATATCTAGTCCTGTTGGATGAAAGGGAGATATTTAGGCTCTCAGTCCTTTTGGGAAGTGAATCCGACCCACTCTTCGTCGAGAGTATGGCGTGGAATTTTACATCGAAGGGACGACATTGCTTCTAATTTAATTTATGATATTGCAGATGGGACCAGCATTGATAAGTGGCGAGATCCGTGGGTGGCCGGTCGCAGTCCGTTACAAATTGTAGGGATCCATTCAGTTCCTGACTTGCAGCATGGTTGGCCTAAGCTTAATGAGTGGATTGTTGATCGTGCTTGTCAACTTCCTAATCCATCGAATGGTGCGATTTCAGATTTGTTCCACTTAATTCGGGAGATTCCAATTAACCCGAGTATTCCTACAGACTGCATTTTTTGGAGTAGGACCAGCAAGAAGGACTTCATGCTCAATTCGGCTTGGGAATCTATCCGGAACTCGGGGGTTACTAAAAGATGGGCAAAGGTTCTGTGGAATCCGGGATCTCCCCCGAATCATAGCTTTTGTTCCTGGAAAGAGATACATGATCGACTACCCACTTTTAACTGGATCCAAAGACGAGGGATATCGTTGGCCAATAGATGTCCTTTATATTAACAAGCTTGTGAAGAGGTGAAGCATATATTTTTCAGATGCCCGTGGGCTAATGAGATTTGGGAGCATATTTGTGTTACTATGGGTTGGAATCCGGTGGCTACAAGGCTATCGATCAAGAAAGTTTGCAATTATATCATGGCGATCCCGGATAAAAATCAGCGTCTGCCGGCCAAAATTGTCCTTACTACGGTGGTGTTCTCGATTTGGATTGAACGTAACAGCAAGCTCTATGATGGCAAGAGTTGTTCGATTTCTGAAATTTTATCCAAAATGGTTGTTCGGTTTGTGGAAATAATTCAGAATAGCACAAATAAAGGTGTAGTGCCTAGTGTAGCCGGTTGGATTGATCTTTGGTCTACTCATATCCAACAGGGTTATGTCTACTCTCCGGATTTGGCCAGTGAGGGCAGCAGCAATTTGAGATCCGATAATGCTAGTTAGGGACTTTGTTTTGCTCAGAGAATGCTGGGTTTGGGTCGTGAAGAACTGTGTTTGTTGGTACAGTTTGGCTTGGCTGTGTTAGCTTTGGGACTGGAGCTATTGCCCAATTCTGTTGTTTTGGATTTGATGCTTGTTAGTAGCTCCTGCTGCAAGTTGACCGGTAATGTTTTTGCGCTGACTGGCTTTCAGTTGGTTGGATGATTGCTTGGTAGGGGTGGGAGTGTGTTAAAGCTACTGCTATTGTTGTTTCCTAGAGTGGATCTTTACATTCAGTCGGAGTTTATTTGCATATGGGAGTGGACTCAGAACCAGATTATCAGTACCTCAATGATGTCTAATTCCTGCAGTAGGCTAATGCAGTTTGGTGGTTTGAGTGCGATGGGTTCTTGGTGCAGTATCCTGAGTTGGTGGGTTTGATTGGTGATTTTTGTAGGGATGACTTGCTGGTCACTTGTGGAGCATTCGATGGAGAGGGTTCTGATGGTGTAGCTCTATGCCATCCTAGTCTCTAGGTTTTTTGTGGTTTGGACGCTTATGAGAGCAATTAGGATTGTTTAGGTGTTGCTGTGATATGGGAAGGTAGACCAGCTGCCTTCTTTTTTGGGGAAACTTATCATTGAGGAAACCTTACCATGGATAACTTTCCTTGGGAAACTTACCCATTCTGAGGGAGACAGATTGATTGTGGAAGACCTCGAAGACCTCGGCATTTTGGAGGGCCTAAGCCCTTCTAGTTCCTCGACGATTGCAGGGAAGTTATCTTGACGAGGCGTTTTGGAGGGCCTAAACCCTTATAGATCCTCGACGATTGCAGGGGAGATATCTCTTTACTCCTCTGCTTGTTTGTGGTCTAGTGGTGTTGTTTTGGGTGTCTTTAGACTTTTGGTTTAGGATCCAGAACCCTTTGGTAGCAACCTTGTTGGTCTGCCTACTAATGGGATCTGAATTCTTGTGTCTCTGCTTGCTCATTCAGAGTAGGCCGTGTGCTGTACTCTTTGACCTATTTAATTTATTAGTTTTTTTACCTCTCAAAAAAAAAAAAAAACTTAACAGTAGAATAGGCTAGAAATGAGGTGATAGAATTTATAGGTTAAGTTAGCAAAGCAAATTAATTTGATCTTAAATATGAGGTGGGACTAAATAACAATTTGTACCACGAAGAAGGCTAGAGAAGTTCTCGAGTATATAAACATTAGTCATTACGAGGTGTGGATGATGAAGCCTAACGGTGCAATCATAGGGTTAATAGGTCCTCTTTGAAAGGATGACAAAAAACAAATGATATTGACGACTTAAAATTCCATTAGAAAATTAAGAATGCTAACATGCATCATATGAGCTATGAAGGTTAAATTTAGAGCTTTTGATGTATCAGAAGTAAGGGTAGCAAAGAGTCGGGTTCGGGTCAGACTCTACCTTTATCCATACCCATACTCATTTGGGTATGATAGGGCTCATACCCGACCCATACCCATTCGGGTTTGCAGGTACCAATTGGATATGATTTGGTCTCTTTTTTTCTCCAACACCTATGTAGTTACTTGAGGGGGGGGAAAAAGATCGATGCATTAGAATCCAATGTTAAGTAGGTCATATGTTTTCTTATTATATTGGTTTTAGTTAGGTATCGGTTTGGGTAGAATTCGTATAGGCATAGTTCGGTTAGAATCTAGATAATTTATAATGAGTTTGGAGTCCAATGTATTATCTAAAATACACAAGTTAGAGGACCATCAGGTATCGAGTATGGGTATTGAGGTACCCATATTCATACCTGAAAGTTGATCGGGTAGAGTTTCTATACCCATTCCCTACCTAAATCTTGTTTCCGGTACAAAAGCTATATTCATCCAAGAAGTTTCGGATCGGGTTTTCGTGCTTCATTACCACTCTTACTCTCATAAGATAAACTAGCCCTAACAAAGAAGAGAGAACCAACGGGCTCTTGGCCTGTTGGTACTCCCTCTCTCCCATGTTGGAGTGGTTCCCTGTTCGACTCCCGGTATGGACACCGTGGAGCGAATCTTCCCTCAAGGCCGTTGTGCTTTGTTTGTGTATGCGAATCCAGGCCGTTGATGTCATGTTCACGGGATTATGAAAATAATAAATAGTAGCTGCTGATTGCCTCTCTCCCATTTCGATCTCTGGACCTCATTGAGCCCTTGCTCTAACACCCTGTCCTATGACCACCTGGTCGGTCCAACAAAAAAAAAAACAAAGAAGAGAGAAATATATACTCAAATTAACCATGATAAGAGAGTAAAACTATGAATGAAGATCAAGTTGAATGCATTGAGAAAGAGGAGAAATATTATTTTGGTACAAGATAGTAAGATTAAAATGGAGAAAAAAGATATTTACTAAAATTACTGGAAGAAGACTTTACCATAGAAGCGTATTCAAAGGAACCACAATCTAGTAGTTGCACATGTACAACAACTTGATCAAAGCATTGAAGTGGTGGTGGCTTTGAAAAAAACACAAGAGGACAAGACACCATGCCATTATAGAAATACCAATAAAAGATTAGATAAAGATTGACCATGAATATTATAGTTATGTCATATACATCTAGTTAACTTGCTATTATCCGAATGATATTAACATCAGCGAAAAAGAAAAAAATATCAAACCCCCATAATTGGTTTAATTAAAGAAGACAAAATTGGAAGAAAAAAAAAAGGGCAAATTGCATACACCTCTCCTAGTTTCATATTAGTCCCTCAATCTTTTTTTTTTAATTTTGAATAAATAAACGCCTAAGCTATGGATCAATTCGAAATCGTTGTCATCCATAGACAGAATATTTCAAATGACTAAAATATCTCCATCCTTTTTTCAAAATAGACCAGAAAAGGGGGAGGGAGGTTGCTCTGCAACTTCAGCCGCCACAACCCCCCCACCCTTCTTTCTCTCGACCTGGCACAGCCACTAGCTTGCCTCGTCGGTGCCTCCGGTGCACGCATAGGCCGTGGTCAGTGCGGGGCCCGAGAAGCAGGGGGTCTAGGGTGGTGCGAGGGAATGGGAGGGAGGCTCTACAACTCTGGCCGCCACAATCCCCCACCCTCCTTCATCTCGATCTGGCACAGCCGGCGGCCTGCCTCATCGGCGCCTCCGACGTGCGGGCAGGCCGCAGCCGGCCCTGTGTCTGGCCGGGGGCTATGCCGAAATGCCATCAGTGATCGGCGGACTTGAGGTGGCTTCAGGAGATCTGGGAGAAGGTGGTGGTGGTCAGGCACACACACACACACACACACACACACACACACACACACACACACACACAGAGAGAGAGAGAGAGAGAGAGAGAGAGAGAGAGAGAGAGAGAGAGAGAGAGAGAGAGAGAGAGAGAGAGAGAGAGAGAGAGAGAGAGAGAGAAAAGGATAAAATTGAAAAAATAAATAAATAAATAATGACCACGTCAGTTATTTTCGTTAAATCTGACAGTGAACAATTAACGGATGAGTCAACTTGTTAAAGTTGTATAGTTTGAAAGTTTATTTGTTCAGAAAAAAAAAAAAAAAAAGTTCAGAGACCAATGTGAAAATACCTCCATTGCACATGAGAGGTATTATACGAAGCGGTGCCGACAACACGTGATCGGCAATTAATCAACAAGATAATACAGTCTTTGGACCAAGTAAACAAAGTTTAGAACTGAAGACACTTCTCCTTTTTAAGAAAAAAAATGGGAGGTCAGTTTTGATGGAACCAAACCTAATTATACAGGTCCAAGAGAATATTAGATGCTGTGGAGGATAAGTTGACATGACTGGGCAAAGACAAAGGATTCCATTTCACTAATCTCCTCATACAGAGAATATTGTTGATAAAAGAACAGGTTGACGTCACTTGAACAACTATCCAGAGAAAGAAAAAAAAAAGACTTTTGCCTATAACCCCCTGAAAAATATTGATATTACAAAAACAAAACCCCTCATCTTTTAAGTTCATGAATAACCCCCTATCATATTATTCTGACATTTATTAAATTAAACTTTATTAAATGTGAGAAAACATGAGGGGGTTATTCATATAACTTAATAGACGAGCGGGGTTATTTGTAATATTAATATTTGATAGGGGGTTATATGTGAAAAAAGGAAGAGGTATTCTCTTCTACTGGTTCCCCTTATCCAAAGAAGAATATTTAAACAGTCCAAGAAGATAAGGACATGCTTTAAGTAGTGCACACTAATTAAACATAAGATAGGCCAGGATTTCCAATTCCTTATTCTGAGATGATGGATTCTGAAGTAAGCAAAGCCACTAAGATGTTGATTAAGGAATCTAAGCACCCAACCATCCCAATGAAGCAAGAGGATAAGATGAGAGGAGGAAGAACAAAAACCCTAAAAGAGTGGAGATGTTCTGTCCACAAACTGTTGTTATTATTATTGAGGTGTGGATTCCATGGTTAATTTAAATCCCACGTGTTAGCGCGATGATCGACCAATAGTTCGCCGGATTTCGATCCTAATCGGAGATTTTCTATGGGCCAAGTAGTTTTTTTTTTCTATGGGCTAAGTAGTTTTGAGGAATGGTCCAAACAGACAGCAACCAAAGAAGCTGTGACTGATCCCTTAGTCTCCATGTAAGTATTATTAGTGCATGTCCGTGCTTGTCAGCACTGCAGCGGGCCGTCTTCGGCAGCAACAAATCTGTCGGCACTGTAGCAGGCTGCTTTCGGCGGCAACACATCTGAACGCCTTTGGCAGCAAACACTTTCGACGACAACACCGGTATTCATAGGGACACCCAAAATTTCAGCAGGCAGGTTTATAGCCGTTGATGCGAACAACGATCACAGGATGAACACTTAGGTTTAGTGCAGTTTAAATGGCCAGGATGTTAAGGATTTAGTACAGTTTAAATTGGTCGGGATTTGAAATCAAGGGGAGGGAGTTGGTTGAATGGAAATAGAGATCGTGCGTTGATTTTTGAACGAATGGTTAGAACTATTCGGTTCATTTTTGTCTAGTCAGCTTCATCGAGATCGACCCAATGGTTTGGGACGGTCAAAATTTCAGCAGGCGGATTTATAGATGTTGATACGAACAACGATCACGGGATGAACAGTCAAGTTTAGTGTAGTTTAAATGGGTCGGGATTTTAGGTGTTTAGTGCAATTTAAATGGGTTAGGATTTGAAACCAATAGGAGGAAGTTAGTTGACAGAGAAATAGAGATTGTGTGTTAATTTTTGAACAAATTGTTAGATTTATTTGGTTTATTTTTATCTAGTCAGTTTATTGGTTCCGTTTCTTTTAGTCAGTACAAAACCGACGTCCCTTATTATATAGATGCTTTTAGAATGCTTTCTTAGACATTATTATGTTAAAAGTGGGTGAACAGTGGTTGGGAATTGTTCTATTCACTCAGAAGGGCCAAGAATCCAAGCATTACTGGTGTATGAGGCCAACAAAGGACTATAGGATCCCCACACTTGCCCATTCCCCAATCAAAAGAATCCAAACCTTAAAATAAATAAATAAATGGGCATTTGTTGACTTGTAGGGGTGGCAATCCTTGACATGACCCGCTAACCTAACCCAAATACGGCCCCAAGTTAGCGGATTTGGGTCATAAACAGGTTGACCCGACTAGCACGATCATTAAGCAAGTCATGTTCAGATTTATATCTATATGCCGATTGACCTGACTTGATCCGTTTATTTAAGGAGAAGTTGATATAAGTCCTTTTTAAGAGATGATTTTTAATTACAGAACATGTTAATTTTAAAATATAACTCAAGTCTCTCCTAACGAATATATGCTCCTTCTAAAGTGGAATGTATACTCTTTCTAAAACGAATGTGTATTGTTTCTGATGATGAATATATACTCTTTCTGGAGACAAATACATATTTGTAGGGACCTTAGCTAATATAATAAATAATGATGTCCTGTGACTAATATTGCAAAATAGTTAAGAACCTATACCTAATTTGTTGTTTATTTAATGGGTCGTGTCAACCCCGCAACAGCTCAACCCGTTTAAAGCATATGTTAATATGTGCCTCTAATCGGACAGCTATGATTACATCGACTTCCGAATCGAGAGAGATGGGATTATGACTTCAACTACTCTATTCTGTTCGAGATGTATGTGTTTTTCATTTATTTTTTGACGGAGAATGTGTCGTTCACTTGACATGTTACACGGGTTCTGTCGACGACGTATTGAGCTGATCCGACCAGACCCGTCGATTAAACGGGTCGGGTTTGGGCTTAAGATCTTGACCCATAATATTTTACCTAGAACCACATGATCAGCCCTAAGTTCCTTGCAAGTAGGGGTAGCAATGGGTCGTGTCGGGTCGGGGTCGTGTCGTGTCCAAAAACCCTAGATCCAGACCCGACCCTCTTAACTAATCGTGTCTAGATTCTAAACCCATACCCGACCCGTTTATAAATGAGTAGACCCGATAAGACCCGTTTACCACACGGGTTTATTCAGTTGATCCGATCCGATTCAACCCGACATTACCCGATAGACCCGCTGATAACATTATAGTATCTGATTGTGGGTAGACCCAACCCGACCCGGTGAATTTTAAACGGATCTTTCCGGATCTATCATGTCCAGATCCTAAACCCGGACCCGATCCGTTTATTAAACGGGCCTATCATGTCGACTCGTTTACGACCCGAACCTGTTTAGCCCTGACCCAGACCCGCTAATTTTGTGTCGGGTCTGCCGTGTCGGGTCCGAAATTGCCAGCCCTACTCACAAGGGCATGAGAATGTGTGTATAATAGGAGAGCTATTGGTGTGGCTTTCACTATTGTCTTTTGAAGTACTGTTTGGCTTTTGGAGCAGACAGAAGCCATCAATCCTGAAGGGTCGGCAATAGCATTAGCCCCCCACCCTTATCCACATTTGACTACCATCCATTGCTGTTTCAAGAATCTTCCAACCTCATCATTTCCCACCAATTTATGATTTCCTGTCCTATTGAAATACTGTTCTCTCCCTTTTTTGTTCTACTTTATTTTGATTTGTTTCTCCCCTCTGGTGTGAATCTTGACCGTCGGATCGACCCTTGGTTCTATGATTGGTCGGGCATAGAAAAATTCTGGCAGGGGCAAAATTCAGCAAAAAGTTCAAAGCATATAATGTTATCAGATGAATACACACTAAAAAATGTGCCATTACTGACGTGCAAGGCACTGATCCCTAGATTTGATGAACATTTTCTTTTCGTCTTTCTAAGTCTTTGCACAATGAACATCGCACGACCTCGTGTTGAGGATCCCAGAGCAGTGTGGTTGCGGAACATCTCTGCAAGCCGGCGAAGAACCTGAGACTGAGATGGAGCCGGTGTAGGAAACTGGGCAACGGTAGCAGCATGGCTACCCTCATGGTGGCCTGGTCTGGAACCACGACCTCCGCACCTTGCTCGGGTGTCACGAGGATCAGGGTCACGAGTAGGGCACTTCAGACAGTCATGCTTCATGTGACCAACCTCCTTACAGTAGTGAGAAATCACAAAACGAAAAGACCCGTCACGAGAGCCGACAATAAGCACATTGTCCGGTGTAGGAGCACGAGACGGGGGAATACCCCAAGTGCTCAACCTGGTCTCTTAAACGACCCGGGAGATTAGAGCATCATCTAGATGAGGATTGGGCACACAGTGTAGGAGCAGGGCGGCTATAGTCACAAACTCGGAGTGGAGAGCGGTCAGGAACTGATGAAGCTGACTCGTCTCAAGGCAACTCTGGAAAGCTAACGGTCGAGGGCAACCACATGGTGCCTAAATGAAAAGAGTCCAAACAGTGCCAGTAGCTGCTCATTAAGCTAAAAGGATTTCTAGATCGAACGGTAACCTAGATGCGTAGATTGAGCGTCACAAAGAAGCTAGTAGTGACGGGTACCGCTTTGCTGAACAAAGCGGTTCCGAAGGTACTCCCAACAAACACATACAGTGAGAGCAGACGGCCGAGAGAAGTCGGAAGCAGACATGAGACATAGTAGAGTATGTAAGCTCAAATAGACTGGTCTCAGTGACACCAGATGGCATCAGAAGCATCATGAGCTAAAGGATCGCGACATGTAAGATTGGCTTTGACGGAGAACAACCAATCCGGGCTGTCGATGGGAACTTGAAGTCCAAGGATTCAATGGTGGGACAACCATTGTTAGGAGACAATGGGTCGGGTCGTAAAGAGGGACAGCTGGATAAGGGCTTGCTTCTAAAGCTAGTTTGATCATTCCCTCTTTGATTGATTGCATTATATTGCTTCATTTCTATTTTATACTGATGTGCATCGGTATGCAACCGGAGATCTCAACCCCCCACCCCCCTTTCTTGGATGCAATCATCCTTAGTATGTTATCATGGGATTAAGGTGAAGCTCCAAATGCAATTCAAACCCCGTTCCTATATGTATTTTAGTGGGTGTATACATACATAAGTCGGTCTGTGGTCGAATTTTCAAACTAAATGTGAACATTCCAACTGTTGAGAATATAGTCCCACATAGGTAAAAGAACAGGAGTTCCACATCTTTATATACTGTTGCACCCTCCCTCTCATCACCGGTTTTGAGGGGGCATGGGAGTCGTAATATGGTATCAAAGCTAAGCCCCACCCTGTCTTTCCTCCATGTGGTCCCGTCGCACCCTCTTTCTCCCTTTGATCGAGATCTTCTCTCTTCCTCCGATCAAGAGATGCTATGCGTGCAGGCGGGTGTTGAGAATATAATCCCATAAAGGGGTGGGAGTTCCACATCTTTATATACTGTTATACCTTCTCTCTCATCACCGGTTTTGAGGAGGCATGGGAGTCGTAACATGGTATCAAAGCTAAGCCCCACACTGTCTTTCCTCCATGTGGTTCTGTCGCACCCTCTTTCTCCCTCTGATCGAGATATTCTTCCTTCCTCCGATCAAGAGGCACTCTGCGTGCGGGTGTTGAGAATATAGTCCCACATCGATAAAGGGGTGGGAGTTCCACATCTTTATATACTGTTGCACCCTCCCTCTCATCACCGGTTTTGAGGGGGCAGCAACCGAACATGGCACATACAAGGAACTTCACCTAGTGAAGGCCTCTACGCGGGCTTGGACTGGCTAGCAAGTACTCTGAAGGAACTACAAGCCTTGGGTCACTCCACCTCGCTCGGTTGGAACTTCATAGTTCTGAACACGAAAGGTCCTTCGCCTTCTTCAATAACTCTTTTCTATTTCAGCAGGCTCCTCTGTTTTCACTTTGCATAACCCTAATCCTTTTGTTCAGATGTCAGATTGCGAGTTTGGATTCAGATCATCGGATACGAGTGCTGAAGTAGGACTGATTCAATCTGTTATATGATGGTAACATTTTCTGAGTGAGTTTCGATTAGTCTTTTGGTTAACATCTTGCAACCTAAGGCAGCAAATTAACTAGGATGTTGGTTTGAGATCCAAGCCTAACCCAACCCGACCTCGAGATCTCCCGGCCCTGGCCCTAGCCCTAGCCCTAGCCCTAGCCCTAGTCCTAACCCAAGGTCGGGTTAAAATTTCTCAAACCCAATGCAATTTGCCCCAAAAACATCAATGCCCCTTGTGGCTAATTACCCGTCTTAGTGTGTACGAATCGTTGAAGAAGCAATACCGAAACTCTTGCTAGAATACAAGACAAGGCTGCTCAAACTCGGCTCAAAATTAATTTTAACCTTAGAACATTGGATCGAGCTTGCTCGCTA
The DNA here is from genome assembly GCA_947650365.1 of Chamaelirium japonicum. NCBI lineage: Eukaryota > Viridiplantae > Streptophyta > Magnoliopsida > Liliales > Melanthiaceae > Chamaelirium > Chamaelirium japonicum. The sequence continues at coordinate 115,605,954 of OX393550.1, forward strand.
GCTACTTCTTTCCCATGCATGGTTCATTTGAGATTCCTTCACCGCAGAGGCATGTAGACAGCTCAGGTCTGGACCAGGCAGGACCCAGTCGAGTTCACCTGTAGGTACATATGATGGCTCAATGACTCTGATTAGCTCAACAGGCATGCTAAGTTAACTTTCATGAGATTTGACTTTCATATTAGAAACCATCAAATTAGGCTGGTTTCTTTCTGAGAAACAGAATTTGCTGATCTGTCACCTTGTAGGTGTGCAGCTTCATCCAAAGGGACTCTGACCTTGCTCCCACAACACACACACACACACACACACACACACACACAAAAATCAACAGCCCAAGATGCGCACGCTACCTGTTTGTGTGGCCACTGCTTCTACATCACACGCGCCTGGATCGTTAAGTTGAGTCTGTTCCAAATAGGCTGCAAGTTATCCCCATTCTTACAAGAGCTATGCTATTCAGCCTCCCACTTTGTCCTCCTGGACTAGACCACCGCATCTGATCACAGTCGCGGCTGAATGTGATTCACCAGTTGGGCTTGCGTGCATTGGACAGCTGTGATTGGTGGCATGGTTTGAGGACAGTGGGATGCTGAATAACATCTTCCTTCTAACAAAAAAGTAAAAGATGTCATTGCAATACTATTTAGTGAAAATGCGGCGCAAATAATACTGCAGGTTTCTCAACACAGCACAGATGATACAAAACATCACTACTGCTCAACAGAAGCCAGCCCGACCAAATATCACCTCACACTCATCCGCTGTTCAGTACAAAACATTCTTTGTTGGCGAAGGGCGACCGTGACGTCACATCCAACACCACAAGAAGTCTTTGAAGCCCAACTGAAGTTTCCATTGCTCCTATGTCAGAATTAAAGCAGAGTTCTTGTTAGGTATATGAAACGGAGATTAACATAATGAAAACAATTCTGTAAGAATGACGTTCCGTATTTAGCGCGGTCTTGATCAAAGATTGTAATCAGAATTAGGATAGTCTTCTTTTCTCTTGCAAGCTTCTATGGACATGGGTGAGGGTGGTTTTAACACAGAGTTACTTGAGGTGACTTGGATGAGGGTTTTACTGTAAAGAGTTCTTTGGGATGACATGCGTGAGCGCTTCTTCTTTATCCCTCTGTCTACTTCACCCTTTTCTATCCTTCCCCTTTTCCGTTGAGGGGTTTTTCCTCTATGCTAGTTGTCTCTCTCTCTCTCTCTCTCTCTCTCTCTCTCTCTCTCTCTCTCTCTCTCTCTCTGTGTGTGTGTGTGTGTGTGTGTGTGTAGGGGCATGCGGTAAGTGCGGCACCATACCGCAGCCGTCTGATGCACCGCTGCGTGCATCACATGCACGCAGCGGTGCATCAGAATGCTGCGGTATGGTGCCGCACTTACCGCATGCCGCATTATAGCATGCCCCTATATATATATATATATATATATATATATATATATATATATATATATATATGGGAATGCTTAGGTGCGGTCTGCGGTCCGCAGTCGTCCGATGCACCGGCCGCGGACCGCCCCAAAGCATTTCCATATATATATATGTGTGTGTGTGTGTGTGTGTGTGTGTGTGTGTGTGTGTGTTATATCTGCAATAGATCTTCGATCCTAAAGGCTCTCACTGCATTATTTGGTATTAGAACTTCGGCTCTTTCCAAATTTGTAAGATCCATGAGTCAAGGACGAAAAGAAATTTCTTCCCATGAGTCCCATCTCACCATCGACCTATTACAAGAGCCATTTTAGTCCAATCTTTTGTTATTTGTTTGATCGGTGATATGAAGGGAGGTGGTGGCTTTTTCTCCTCCATATGAACTAGTATACTACAGAATTAGTCAGAATAGATCTCTCTCTCTCTCCCTATTTCCTGACCTCTAGTCGCCTGATGTTCTCTCTTCTTAGAGCATCTCCAATCCTACATCAAAATTTTCATCTAATTTGATATAGGATTGGGTTAAAAGCTCAATTTGATGTGGAGTGTTCCAGTCCTACATCAAATCTGATGAAAACTAATTTGATGTGGAGAACTTCAATCCTACAACAAATCGTAGGGGGGTATGGGTATCACGGTCGCCGGAGTGAAGATGCATGTGCTCACCGGAGTGGAGTTGCAAGTGCTCGCCAAAGGAAAAGGGGGTGGGGGATGAAATGGACGAAAGAGGAGCTCGGATATGACAATTGATGATGTAGAAATTTCATAGGGGCTCTCAATCCTGCCAATTTGATGGAGAAATTTGATGGAAAGTTAATTTGATGAAAATTTAGTATAGGGCTGGAGTCGCTTTTTAGCTCTCATGCCATCAAATTTAAATTTGATGGGTCATTTGATGTAGGACTGAAGATGCTCTTACATTCATATTTACCTGAACTTCAGTGAATACAAGTTGCTGGAATAGAACTTTAATTGTTGTTATTGATTCCAGACAACAAGTTTTCTAATTTCATATTGGAATTTAGGTATTGTTTGAAATATTGTTGACGATTTATATGATGACAAGTCTAATTCCTTCTGTTTTGGTTTTTTTACGAGTCTCTTTTGAAATTCTATACAGATTACTGAAGCAAACTACTGTGAATAATTTTGAGAGCTTGAACTGATTACATATTTGGATACCATCCTCCCCATTCACGACAATATTTTTGTATAGTTATTGCGCACACGACATATTAGACTGTTGATACTGATCTTGCAAACTGCAGTTTTATGAATTCTATATAGATATCTTGCAGTAGTCATTGTTATAATCCACTGTGTACTCAATTGTGTGCTAGATTTGATTCCTCACATTAATATCAATATTGCCTTTGTTTTCAGACATAAGATCTATGCGTTGAGTTTTGGCTCGACTTCACCCAACCGGTCTTGGACTCGGTCGGATTAGTGGGTAATTAGTCAGGCTCAGAGGTATGTGGCTAATTAATCTTGAACCAACCCTAATCCTACATGTGACAGGATTGGATATAGGGTTTGAGTGGGTGCGGGTCCCAACTCCAATACAATGGGGATGTGTCACACCTAGCGCACCCCATTAGTAAAACTAAACTCATATGCGTAGGAGACCCGAAATAGGAAAAGGGATTTTGGGGCCAAGGGTTTTTTAAGGGGACCGATCCCTTCTCTCTCTCATCGTCCATGTGTGGTGCGGCAATACCAAGAGGAGAGAAAGATCGCAAAAGTGTGATCCCTCCTCTCCCCTTTTGTCCATCCACTGGAAACCGTGAGAGAAAGGGTTGCGGCCAAGTGCAGCCCCCTCCCCTTCTCCACCGTTTCTCCTCTCTCAAAAACTGAAATAGAGAGAGAGAGAGAGAGAGAGAGAGAGAGAGAGAGAGAGAGGGGGGGTTGCTGCAACTGCAGCCCCCTCTCTCTCCTTAGTGCTTCCGGTTTTGCAAAGAAGGAGAAAGAGACAGAAGGCTCGGCTGCCCCCCCCCCCCCCCCTTCTTAAGGTTTCATTCTCCGATTAGATTGTATTAGAGAGAGGATTCTCTGGCTTCGCAATTCTTCTCTCGTCTCGTCGATCTCTACGGGGTCTCCACATAGGCTTTCGGTCACCAAGAAAAATGGTGAGGTGGCTCCCCACACTCTCCACAGAACTAAACACACAAATGGTCAAAAGAGGGGTCCACTTCCACATTAAATAGTGGCAACGGATTAGCTCCACTAAGGCAAACACAACCTAAAGCTGTGAGCAACATAAATACACAATTTGAGTTTAGGTAATACAAAAGAGAAAGAATGACAAAGATTTTCCACGTTTTTCAGGTGATTATTTCTTTGTCAGACTGAACTTATTCAACGTGGGGAAAATGGTATACATAATGTTTTAACTTCAAAACAGTAATTGGCAATCAACAGTTGATATGTACGTAGTATTCAACATACAAAATAGGAAGTAAAGCTCATTATAATTCAAGCTTATATCTTGTGAGAACTTAACCAAATGTTTGCTTACTTAAACTACCATAAGTATACCTCATAAACACCTAAAAGTTGTTGCACTACAAGACCATTTTGGAAGGATGACAAATACCTTTTTAATCCCAATTAAATTTAATCTGTCATCGTTTCCAACAGCAATAACCGCATCCACAACCATTGATGCAAAGAACTCCTTTTCACCGCCAATAAGCTTTGACGAAAGTATTGTAGCAGCACATTTTACCAATAGAGTTTTCTTCTCCTCGAGACTCTTCCCCTCTATGCTTAAAGCAAATTCTCTGATTTTATTAATTGCCTGAAATACATGTACAGTTTCATTACAAAGATCAGCCAAACACACTCAAATATACACGGGAAAAAATGCAATACCAACCAAATAGCATGCAGTTCTATAGCCTCGTATGAGATTCTGAGAATGGACTTCATCCTCAATGAAAGGTTTTGCTTCCTTTAAGAACTCAGCTGCAAGAAGCACAACGGTAGTGGTTCCATACTTCCATTACCAACTTGCAAAATATTTCAGGCTTAATATAGCAGCCCCAAATGTTACTTCAAAGCAGTCATGCACAACTGTATAACTATAACATATGCTAAAATAATCAAAAAAATGAAGTTCGATAGATCCAAGTCGATATAACTGAATTTAATAATTTTATCAATGTTCTAAACTTCGAATGATGCGGAAAAAGTGTACGTTCTTCTTTCGCTTTTTACTTCCTTTCCTTCTTACTTACACTCGTTTCCTTTATTCTTTTTTTTACCACTAGTATATAAATTATATGACTTCTTTTTTGTTCCCCAAGACCCCATTACCCCCATAGAATAAGTTGATTTTGTAGGGATACAACAAAAAGAATTTAAACATGTGTGGGTGTAGGATTAATGTTAGTACTTAGTACTAATATATATGTTTGTAGATGAACTTCTATGTATAAACGAGAAATAAAGATCAGATATCTTCCTTGATATCATCCAAGTATTATCCTGTTAAAAGGAAGCAAACCCACTAAAATACCCTTCAGAAACATAACCATTATGGATAACCTTTGAGAATAGAAACCAAAATGACAATCACATGATCAGGGCACAAATACAAGGAAAAAAAATTAATGCTACAGGAATAAGGTCAGTCCATGCTGACCAGCATTTTCCAAATCCACTGATAACATCATTTAGTTTACACCCTTCATCGATGGAAAAAGAAAAAGGGTCGATTACACTTTGCCCCCTGAAGTTTAGCTCAAAAACACTTAACCCCCCTATACTTAAAAAACTACATGTTGCCCCCTTCAATTCCATTTTAATCAGATAAAAATTACCGAATGAGTAAATTAAGTAGTTGACACAAGGGGGTATTGTGCTAACATTTCAAACTTTAGGGAGCGATTTGGAACAAAATAAACTAGGTGGTTAAGCTTTTTTGAGCTAAACTTCAGGGGGGCAAAGTGTAATTTACCCAAAAAAGAAAACCAGAAGAGAAGAGAAAAGAGGCTCAGATATGCCCTTTTATCAGAGAAAAAGTGCAGTGGTGGGTGAGACCTCCTCCTCCACATTCTTCATGCCTCTCTGCAGTGCATGTCTAACAAAGATGGCTGCAAAGGTCGGTTGCCTCCGGAGTAGGACCGTCCAACTTCTTACCTCGCCATCAGAACAGCACAATGCAGAAGAGAATTCAATCAGGCCAAGCACGATTCATAGGTCGGGGCTGGGTGCAATGGATGGCTGTGATCGTGGCACATAATTCTGTACAAGAGAAGTTTGTAAAACACTCTTGGTTGAATAGTATCTTGCTCAATCAAAAGCAAAAGTGCGTCAGTTTGAGAGCTGAACTGCACTCAGCCCCGGCTGGCAAGCAAAGAGACTGACTGTGCCAGGATGGCCTGATCCAGGGCTGAATAGCATTACTCCAAGAAAAAGCTTGTGCTGGTGCTGTCATGGGCAAATTATCACAGCCTCTTTAGAGAGAGAGAGAGAGAGAGAGAGAGAGAGAGCAAATGCAAATCCCACCAGTGTGGGAAAATAATTGCAGTGAACATTGGTCAAAGCAATAAATAAAAAATAAAAAAGGGTAAATTACACTTTGCCCCCCTGAAGTTTACCTAACCACCACCACCCCCTCGCGCACGCGCGCGCGGTACTTCCAAATCGCTCCCTAAAGTTTGAAATGTTAGCACAATAACCCCTTTTGTCAACTACTTAATTTCATCATTTGGTAATTTTATCTGATAAAAACTGAATTGAAGGGGAACAAAATGTAGTTTTTTAACTATAGGGGGGTTAAGTGTTTTTGAGTAAAACTTCAAGGAGGCAAAGTATAATTTACCCAAATAAAAATCTGAACGGAGAAGAACAATGATGAGGAGGCAAAGTATAATTTACCCAAATAAAAATCTGAACGGAGAAGAACAATGAGGAGGAGGCAAAGTATAATTTACCCAAATAAAAATCTGAACGGAGAAGAACAATGATGAATCACGCCATTATTTTTCTAGTACAAAGAAAAAAGTTTACACAAGCAAATAGCATAGCAATCCCTCTTTTAACAGCAATATATAGAAAAACATAACTCCATGGAACTTGGGATTTACAGACCAGCAGGGTATTTCAAATACCTAACTGACAGCACCTTCGTCAATAGAATCCAAAACTTCCACATGGTGTGTTTCTAAGACGTGTGCCATGAAAAATAATGTGTAGCCACTGGCATACAGTGTTGGACTCAAAAAGTACGTCTCCTAAAAAAAGTCAAAAAGGCTGCATCACACCGAAACCCGACACTCCACCTACAACCAATGTAGAGATATTGGACTTTAGGCCCTAGACCTTGAATTTAGAGACATTAGAATTAATTCTAGTGAGCTAGTAGACTAGTTAAAAAGGATAATTATAAACTATGGACACTACACCAAAGATACAGCATATCGTTATGAAATTATTGTAACAAAATGATAATGCTTCTAAAAAAATACAATATTCGAGAAACAAATGACAAATGAACCATGAAAAATCATTTTTTGTATAATATGTGACGAATTTACGTTTAATATCAAAAGAGTCAAAACATAGGTATGACACAAAATCCAACTTTTGGGCCTAAAAATGTTGAAGATGTAACCAATGTACGTATCGTGGTAAAATAGACACTAGGAAACAAAAACGGTTTTGAACACGGGTGGATTGTATGGAATCATTGATAAATAACACATCATGATGACTAACTTTCTCATATCAAGTCCGCATACAAGGTTGTGGGGGACTTCCAAGGCAGCAAGGCGGGCATCCAGAGATCGAGGTTCCCAAAATTCTATAAAAGATTAAAATCATTATATTTAAAAGTTAACTACTATGTTGTCACTATCATTGTTCTTTCAATTATTCACAATGGGCCATCGAAGTCACTCACATCCTTCTTTTAAGTGGTTACTATGGGCCAAGGGAGCCACTACAATAACAACACAATACTTTAATCATTGAAGAAGAATAAAAATAACAGAAAGGAGAGGGGAGAAATAAAACTCTAAGCGGTTGGTTTCGACGGTCATAACTTATGCCGTGCGGACTGAGACCCAAAATGCCTAGGTGGCTGATCGTTTTTTAAAACAATGATGGGTAGAGAGATAATGGAGTAGAATACTCAAATTTACGTTTACTTCTTAATTGCCAAAATGGTATGGTTAAATAACCTTACATATACTTCTTGAAACTTCTACATAATTTAAGGGGGCAATATGGATAAGGTCCTTGCAGCAGGTATGGTTTTAGATAGAAGACATACAATTTCGATTGTGGCTAAGGTACTTCCACCACAAATGTTTTTATTGTATCTTTTTTTTTTCCCTACACATGACAGTGCAGAAAAGTACATAGAATCCGGACATACTATTGTATCCATTTTACCCATACACGTGATCGAACAGGAAAGTGTGTAGAATCTGGATGCATGCACACAGCATTGTAGCAAATGATACTCTTTGCAATCAAATTGTTACTCTTGCTACAGTGAAATCATTGTAGCAATTTTTTTAGAAATATCGGTGGAAAAAAAATGCTATAGTGAAATAACAATAGCAAATTGATACTCTTTGTACCGCAGATTGATACTCTTTCTGCTACAATGAAATTGATACTCTTTGCCCCTACACGTGACAGTGTAGAAAAGTATATAGAATCCAGACATACTATTGTACCCATTTTACCCATACACGTGACCGTACAGGAAAGGGTGTAGAATTTGTATGCATGCACACAAAGCATTGTAGCAAAGGTTACTCTTTTGCAGTCAAACTGTTACTCTTGCTACAGTGAAATCATTGTAGCAATTTTTTTAAAAAAATATTGGTGGGAAAAAAAATGCTACAGTGAAATAACAATAGCAAATTGATATTCTTTGTACCGCAGATTGATACTCTTTTTGCTACAATGAAATCACTGTAGCAAAATCTGTCCAAAAAGAGTATCAATTGCTACAGTGCTTTGTGTATGTAAATCAGGATTCTATATACTTTCCAGCATAATCATGTGTAGGGGTATTTTTGCCTTTTGAATGATTTAAAAAGTCAAACATGGTGGTTGGAGGAACTTGCTATACTATGGTATTTCGGAGAGGGACCAGATGCAATACCAGAACATTATGTCCTTATCTCAAAACCATTTCCTAAAAGGACTTTTCACACAGTCCCCTAATTTAAATTCCACACCGTACATTAAAAGCTACAAGTTTCCAAAGCGAAATTCTTCAAGATATGACTTTACACCTCCCTATACCAAAGTATTTCATCTTCCAGGATGGACTCTTCACCCACCCAATTCTATTAAATTTCTAGAATGAATATCATACTTTGACAATTTAATGTCGACTAGAACGTCTCAATAGTTAAATTGCATTGCAAAGGATCATTCGGAATTAAAAGAGTTGGGTCAAGAAATTCCACTTCCCTCATTCTTTTGTTGAATTAGTGAAGGAAAACTTTGGCAATTTATATACAAAGAGTGGAATAAAGATATTTTATAGGCAAATTTGAACTTGGAAAGGAGTGGTGTCTATTACTCGTTTACATATTGAACATGCAAACTCTTGTTTTCTATTAGAACCATCTATAAATACAACTCTGACGATACCTCTTTCATCAATATAAAATGGACATGGACAAGTTGGAGTTCGGTGCTATCCCAATCCCTTGGGTGCAAGATTGAGAAATACATAGCTATTTATTATGTGGTAAGGATTGGCAGGCTAGTGTCATAATTGAAAAAGATGGTTGAAAAGTTTAATGGAACAATTGTGGGGTGGACTAAGGGGAAGGCAACATTGATTTAATCGGAATAATCTATCTACTTGTGCAACTTTTGTTGATTATATCGACCTTGCTTTTGTGGTGGCTAAGTTGATTAGCATTCAATGGAACTTCCTGCAACCAAAAAAAAAAACACAAGCAAAGAGTTGAAGGATGATATTTCGATATTCATTTGATTAAATGGAACAATATTAATCTCCAACTTGGATGCAAACAAGAAAAAAAATAGATATTAATTTTAAGGATCACTACGAAATGAGAGACAACAAGGTGAAGATAAGTGAGTGCAATTATTCTGGCCAAAAGATCAGGCCTATTTTTTCTACTCATCACGTTTGGTAGGGAATGTTTAAAGCAAAAAATGTCAAGACACGCATAAGATGAGAAGGGAAGGTGGCATTGCTAGACTTAGGAAGCATATATATTCTAGGGAGGACTTTTAGTTGAAGTGTTTCCTAATACTACTATAGTAGTAGGTAACCAACGCTTGCTTTGCCTGGTGGTTGATATCCCTCCTATAGAGGTGGTCCTTGGTAATTCTCGGTATAGAATCCATACTCGAATTCCGGTTGGTAGAGTAGGAGTAGGAAATAGCTGGTTAGGGTCCACGCTAAACCTGACCCCCTCGTACAAGGGTTCCTCAGTGAAAAAAGGTGCAATGGACATTTGGCTCAACCTTTTGAGCAATGGATTAGGTGTTACAAAAACCATTTTATCATGTATGCTCTTAGATATATTGATCATGAACATAAGGGTATCTACACTTGGATTGGGTAGGAAATTTGGAACAAGGACACGGGGTTGTAGAAAAATTTACAACAAAAGGTCCAAGGCTTTATTTACGTGAGTAATTGAGGAATGAACCTCACATTGGAAAATTTTCAGGTTGAACAATACTTCCTCTGCGATATGGAATGTGAAAACACGCCACATGGTGGCACATTAAAATTTTCTTTGAGGTTCAATGTAAGAGCGCTTGACCACATTCTTCCAGATGCTATTGAACCGGTTTCCTTTCAGAGACTTCGACGAGCTCTTCATCAAATTCGACTTCTTCGAAGGTCACCATGGTGACCGATGTAGTGCTGGTCATCTAAGAGGGACACCGAGTATAGAAGAGCGTGTAGCATCATTCATCATGTCTTAGAATGGAAGTTTTAGAAAGAGGGAAGTCGAGTAGTTCCTAGAATAGGGGGCAATGAATGGATGAACCGTTCATTTGGTTTTCAGAGCCTAGAGAATTAGGGTTGGCGAACTAAACTCCAAGATTTCCCATCAAAGCCCTAAAAATAACCTAGATTTCTTACCACGTCTCCACCGCCGTGCACGCGTTGATGTTGCTCACCACCCCCTGCGACGTCTCCGTCCCCTCCTTCAGCAGGATGATCTGGGGTTGCTGCTCCGACCATCGATCGCACCAAGATAATCAAACCAGATCAGTTAGTTAATACTTCGATCTGAATCGTTGCTGCAGTGAAGGAGATCGATCCTTACCATCATTGGGGAAGAACCGAAAGGTGAGATCGCCAGGGATAGAGGGAAGAATTAGGGTTAGGGTTTGGGGCCACTGGACCTGTAGGCTGTAGTGGCAGAGGCGAGGGAAATGGGGGAGAGAAGGTTCGAGCGAAGGCTTTAGCAGCAGCAGGCACGTGCGACGCGAACGTGCAGTGAGTTGGGACTTCGTAGATCAGGTGACGTTCACGTGAAAGAAAGGGCGTTGCAATCTCCACCAAACAAATTACGACCGCCCGCGACTAGGCCTGTCAATCGGGCCGGGTCGGGTCGGGCCAAGTCTTGACCGAATTCGTCCCGTATATGAATTGGCTTTTTCAAGCTCGAACTCAGTCCAAAATTTTTTCACTTTATTCAATCCAAACTCAGCCCAACTTGTTTTTCGGGTTTTGGGCCGAGTTCGGGGCAGCCCAATTAAGCTTTGCAGTGAATCAAAATGCAAAAAAATTTAGACATCTAGTACTACAAGCATAGATGTAATATGTAGCTTATCATCTAAGTATGTAGCTACAAGCATAGATGAATAACAGTAGAGACCAACCACATCCCACTAGTAATAAGTTCCAAACTAAGAGTTAATAATCCACACAGAACAACCAGTGTTTTTCTTTTGAAATAAACCGATATAACAAAAAAAGAGATTAAATAGTTCAAAATAAAGCATCATATGAGTCCATGACTCCGTGACGTAACCCGATCCATGAAAATTAATTCATCTTGCTATATCTCATATAAGTACTCTCTACAACCAATTAGAATATTTAAATTATCATAAACCTTTTAATAAATGTCGCTAACGTTACAAAAGAATGAGTCATATGGTGATGAGCTATACTACCTCTAAAACACCAAATACATGGGCAAGAAAAACACCAAAGGCATACTAAATTTGATCTGCATCTTTGGATGAGTTGATGCCTGAAAAAAAAATTTTATTTTAGAATATACAATTGCAAGTAAACAACGATCACCTTGTAGATTATTGATCAATAAAAACTCAAAAAACACTGACCTGCAAAAGCGATATCAAGCTCTTCATCGGTCTCTACTAGCTCATCATGAATCCAATCTTGAGTACAAATTAATGCTTCAACCGTAGAAGAAAACAAGAAACTTCTGAAGTTACTAAGTATTCATCCCCAAGTACTAAATGCAGACTCAGAAGCAACCGAAGATATAGAAATGCCTAAAATATCTCGTGTCATTTTCGAAAGTACTGGAAACTTTGAAGAATTTACATTCCACCATTGCAGGATATCAAAATTATCTTATTTACCATTCAATTTGCTAGGATGTAGCTTCTCATCTAAGTACACATCGAGCTCCGATCTGCTCTGCATGATGTCTTCTTCTTCATTAAATTTATAGAACTCTTCTAACATACTTGTTTGACTTTTGATGGAAGATGTAATTTTTATTAACACATCTTTGTCTGAATTTATAGAATCCTCCATGCATGAAGTCTCATATAAAGTGAGATATTCATCAAATAATATTCGAAGATCTTTATCGAATTGTTCCATAATTACTGATACTTCAAATGGATCATGTGTCTTATTGTAAAAAAAACTTAAGATATTTTAATTTATATCTAGGATCCAAAACAACAGCAATAAATAGTAGCATATTTTGCTTCTTTTCTATCCAATATTTTTCAAACTTTCTTAGCATATTTGATGCTATATTTCTAAGGAATGAATCCAAATTTGATAAATAACTACGTAAAATCATCAAAATATTATAAATCTCAAGAAGAACAAATTTGATGTACTGTATTTGGAACCTGAAAACTTTTCTGTTGCATTGAAGAAGATTTCAAGGAATTGATATACGTTTTCAGCTTTTTCCCAATCATCTGAGCTTGGCGGATCCTTAAAAATGTGGGTCACGTGATTTCATATGATTATGTCTTCTTGTAATCCAATGCAGAACCTAACATTTTGTGTGTAGAATTCCATCGTGTGCATACATCCAAACTAACATCTTATCTCGTGGAATACGCTCTTGATCAACATATTCAAGAAACTGAATATTTCTCTTGGGGGATGCCTTCATATATTTCATTGCATTTCGAACTCTGAAAATTGAATCTTTAATTTGATCAAGTCCTTCTTGAACTATGAGATTTAGGATGTGAGCCCAACAACGCACGTGAATGGCTCGATCATTAAGTAACAATGATTCCTTGGAAGAATAATGCTCTGTAAGTATTCTTGCAACTACATCATTAGTCGTGCAATTATCCATTGTGATTATACAAATTTTTTCAATATTTCACTCAGTAGGCAGTTTATAATAACATTTGCTAGGTTCTCGCCGGTAGCATAAACTGGGGTCGGTACAAAACTAAGGATTTTTTTATGCAATTTTCAACCATCATCAATGAAATGTGTTGTAATAACCATAAAGGGTAAGTCATTATCAGAGGTCCAAGTATCAGTCGTCATGCAAATCCGTGGATTCACATTTTGCAACATCTCCTTCAAAAAAAAATTCTCGCTCTCATAAAGTTTGATGCAGTCATTTTTCATTGTATTCCTTGAAATAAATTTATATTTAGGTTAGATACCCAAAATAAATTTATGGAATGAATGGTCTTCAACAAAGCTAAATGGCAACTCCTGATTGATTATCAACTGTGTCAAATCCAGTCTACTACATTCTTGATCAAATTTCCAAGGCACAAGACTGACAACATCATTTGAAGGCACTTTTATCAAGCTCAATAATGTTTGTGATGAACTGTCTTTTTTATATACTAAGCAATTATCCTCCAAATGATGTTTTAAATGTGTTGTTCCACCTTTACTTGAATAAGAAAATATACGCTTGCAATGGTTGCACTTACATTGCTCATTCTTGCCTGATTTTTGCTCTATTTTTGTGAAATGTTACCATACTAGCATCCTTAGCTTCACTTCTCTTTTTCATTTTGGACTCTTGTTACTTTCAGATTGAGCAACCTCTATTGTGTCTTCATTGTTTGCGTCCGACATCTATAAAAAATATTATACATTAATACAACAAATATATCAAACAGTAAAATAAAATATACCTATGACTAAGATATTAATATATGAATACAATACACACAAACAAATCAAAATAAATCGAACCTCTGAATTTTTCGTTGTTGGATCTTTTGTATATACTGGATGTATAATTGTACTCTTCAATAATCAAAATCTGTGAGAACAAAAGAAAATTGAGTTCATACAAGTAACAAAAGGAAAGAACTGTAGGAAAAAATTCTAAGCAAAAGGAAAGTATTGTAGAGAAATTCTAATACAAGGATACCAGTTCTACAAAAAAAAAAAATGCAAGGATGCCAATGAATCAATTACCTCCAAAAGATAAGCAATAATCAACATTTGGGTTTCTTCATTGTTTTATCAATAAGAGAGGGACATGTACAAAAGGACTTAATCCCATATTTGTTCTGCAAAATGGATAGAATAATTTGCTAATAGCAGACCCACCTTTGCTTTGAGGAGTTATGTGGTATGCACAGCAGGTTATAGCAAAAGGGAAAGTTCAGGAATCAAAGATTCTGCCACTCCCAACGTCCCATTTGAGTGACTCGGGCTGGTGGTTGCAAGAAGAGGTCGAGACTCGAGAGAGACCGAGATGGTTCAGCTGTTCAGAACTTGGGAGTCATAAAATTATGTTGCCGTCAGCTTTCAAGAGAAGACTTTCTTGCGTTGCCGGTATCGAGACTGAGAAGAGACCGAGAGAGGAGATGCAAAAGATGGAGGGATGGGGCTTCAACTCCGAGCAACGACGTCGGCGAGAGAAGAGATGCAAAAGTGGAGGACTGCTGGATTGGGGCTCAGACTCTGAGCGGCGACGCCGACGAGAGAAGAGATAAAATCAAAACCTAGGATCGGATGGATCCATGGAGGGCGTCCGACTTCGATCGGTTAGGGACTTTAGTGCAAAAAAAGTGACTTTTTTTTGTTTGGAAGGAAGTGAAACAAAGGATTGGGAATATGGGATAGCATTAATGGGACCCCCAAATTGGGAAATGGTATATTGAGCATTGAATTAGTGATAACTGTCAGTCAACTATGGAAAGAAGATATTGGAGGGTCCGAGTGACTCTTGGTTACTCAATAGTCAATATGCTCGGGTAGTAGTATAGACTGTACAGGAGATTCAATTATGTGGGTTTTTAAATTGAACATATTAGCATTCGGACTCGGGCTGAATATGGGCTGGGCTGAACCTGGCCCGAGCCCGGTTTGAATTAATTTTCGGATATAAAATTATGTCTGAACTCGGCCCAGCCCAAACCCATTTAAGGCTCAGCCCAAATTTTTTCGGGTCGGACGGGCGAGTATTGGGCTAGCCCGGCCCAATTGACAGTCCTTCTCGCGACTTGACAAAAAATGAAATACCGAATGAGTCTCGAAGCAACGTGGCATGTTGATATGCACACCTCCAACTTCATTGAGCCATCGGTCTCGTGCACCTTATCATCGGAGTGGCCGCCGCCTTTATGATTTTTGTTTCTAAAAATTCAGAAGAAAGAAATAGTTATTTTGAGTCTAACTCAAGAGTATATCGGGAATGTTTTTCATAAGGAAAGATTTTTTTCATATGTGGTGGTACTTATCAAAAGCCTTAATTATGCAGTGGTACTTGTAAAAATAAATTTTCAAGTTGTTATAGGTTCACCAAACCATTGCACTCCTAGGTACATACTTGTTCGCCAACCAATGCAATAGTTCATCGGCCAACAGATACTTGAAGCATTTTTATGAGTCAATAGATGTTTTGAAGCACCCTTTGAGCATTTGATCACAAACCTCATTCTTGGCAATCTGCATCGCTTACCAAGGATTTACAGTATCTTTGTTGTAACTATATATATATATATATATATATATATATATATATATATATATATATATATATATATATATATATATATATATGAATGTTACAGTGAGCTATGAGCTATAAGCTCATTTTTTCCTTCCGTAGCTCATAGCTCACTGTAACATTCCTCATATATAGGAATGTTATAGTGAGCTATGAGCTACGGAAGGAGAAAATAAGCTACGATCATTTTGACCACCTTAGAAGTTTTGGAATTTTGTAAAAATTGGTAGGTGTGTTGTCTAGGGTAACATGATCATCCTCACCAATTTAAAGGAATTTCAAAACTTCTAAGGTCATCAAACGGTAAAAGCTTTATCCACAATCTGTAGTAACCGTTAATTTTGCTTCTACCATTTGATGACCCTAGAAGTTTTGGAATTCCTTGAAAATTGGTGAGGACGATTATGTTACCATTGACAACACACCTACCAATTTTCACAAAATTCCAAAACTTTTAGGGTAGTGAAAATGATCGTAGCTCATTTTCTCCTTCCGTAGCTCATAGCTCACTGTAACATTCCTCTCTCTCTATCTCTATCTCTCTCTCTCTTTTTCTCTCTCTCTCTCTCTCTATATATATATATATATATAGAGAGAGAGAGAGAGAAAGAGAGAGAGAGAAGGAGAGAGAGAGAGAGAGAGAGAGAGAAAGAGAGAGAGAGAGAAGGAGAGAGAGAGAGAGAGAGAGGTGTGTTACGTTGCGCTGCCCCCCCGAAAGTGCGATGCGAACCCTCGGCCGTCCGATCGACGTGAATCGAACAGCACAAATCCTTTTCGTCCCGATTAAAAGGTGTAGCCGTCCGATCGAACGGATGATATCCGTGGGAAACAATCGAATAGGACAAAAAATATCTGGTCACAGTAATCATGATTTTTTGTCCTATTCGAATGTTTCCCACAGATATCATCCATTCGATCATCCGATCGAACGACAACACCTTTTAACCGGGGCGGAAAGGATTTGTGCCGTTCGATTCACGCCGATCGGACGGCCGGGGGTTCGAAGCACACTTTCGATGGGCAGCGCACAGCGCAACGTAACACGCCTATATATATATATATATATATATATATATATATATATATATATATATATATATAGGGGAGGGATATTCTTACTCATGGCCTCTTACTCATATAGTTACCTATGATCCGGGCCGTCCATTAGATCCCGACATACGGTTCGGATTAGATGGGGAGTTAAAGCAATAGTGTCCACATTAAATGCGGGCTTTTAATACGTGTTTTTAATACAGACATTTAATGCGGATACCATTGCTTTAACTCCCCATCTAATCTGAACCGTACGTCGGGATCTAATGGACGGCCCGGATCATAGGTAATTATATGAGTTAGAGGCCATGAGTAAGAGTATCCCTCCCCATATATATATATATATATATAAGGTTCAATGGACACTGTTTTTGCACTTAATTTTTTACACCGATTTTCAAACCATTAGATAGAGGTTTCAGAATTTCTTGATTTTTTGTGAGCATAATCATCTTGTCTTAGATAACACATCTATAAAAAATTAGCACATTCTAAAGCCTCTAGACTTATTAATTGTACTCTTCAAATTAACGATTAAAATGGACGGTTGATAAAGCATTTTAGTTTTGATGTACTTGGAGGCTTTAGAACGTGCTGATTTTTTGTGGATGTGCTATCTAAGTCAAGGTGATTATGCTCACAAAAAATCAAGAAATTCTGAAACCTCTATCTAGTTGGTTTGAAAATCGGTGTAAAAATTTAAGTGCAAAAACAGTGTCCATTAAGAGAGTAGTGAACCCCCGTTATCCGATCGGTGTGAATCAAACGGCCCAAATCCTTTTTGTCCGGTTAAAAGGTTTCGGTGGTCCGGATGAACCTTGGCCGTCCGATCGGTATGAATTGAACGGCCCAAATCCTTTCCGCCCGGTTAAAAGGTGTAGCTGTTCGATCGAATGATCAAACGGATGACATCCGTGGGAAACAATCGAATAGGACAAAAAGTAATTATTACTTTTTGTCCTATTCGATTGTTTCCCATGGATGTCATCCATTCGATCATTCGATCGAATGGCTACTCCTTTTAACCGGGCGGAAAGGATTTGGTACGTTCAATTCACGTCGATCGAACGGTCAGGGATCATCCGGACCACTAAAACCGGGGCTGAAAGGATTTGGGCCGCTCGATTCAAGCCGATCGGACGACCGGGGTTCATCCGGACCACCAAAATCGCTGTTACTGTGGCCGCCACAGTAACAACGATTTTTGATGGTCAGGTGAATCCCGTTCGTTGGATCCAACGATCGGACGGACCGTACACCCCTCGGCCCGCTGCACGAAAGCCGCACGTTAACCCCGACCGCAATGTATCACTATTATATATATATATATATATATATATATATATATATATATATATATATATATATATATATATATATATATATATATATATATACTAGTAAAAACCTCGTGCGTAAGGTCACACAAAAGATTTCGAGAGCGGCAAAAAATATTTTGAGGGTGACGATAATATTTCATAGGAGGTGACAATAATTCAAGAGCCAGACAAAATATTTTAAGGCCGGTAACAATATCTCAAGAGTGGTTATAATATTTTAATGTTGGCTAGTGCTTCTCCTCTTCGAACTTTGTCAACACACGTCCATATCGGGGTTAAGTCGATCTCCTCTTAATTAGCAACTATTTTAACTTGCCATATCGGAGGGTCCACACCCTATCAGGACCGTCGATGGGAATACACCCACTTGCAATGGATTAATTAATATCTGGGAATATTAGTAATTTTGCAGTATTACTAACCATTTCCTTATTTACGAAACAACATTTTGGTCCTATTTCGTATATACTTTGAGGACAGGTCCCGACTCCTAATTGGTATATATTTTGATCCTTTTTAGTTCAAAGCCTAAAAAAAAAAATAACGGTGCAGCCCCGCCGCCACTATCAACCATTGCTTGGCCAAAAAACCACAAAAAAAAAAATTCTATTCGATCGACTATGCATAAAAACCAAACTCTTTGTTTGGCATGCTTCATAATAAAAACTATTATAAAAAGAAGCTCAATTTGCTACGAAGAGAATTGATATGAAGAGAAAATCATCACAACTGAAAGCTGAAAATCATTACAAAACAAAAACCGATACCAACATGAAGCCCAATATGAAATAAAGATTGAAAAGACTAATTTTATTCGAGGTAAAATCAGTTTGTTTAATCGAGCATGTAACCACCATATCTCTTGCTAACCCTATAGCTTGGTATGATTCAAAATCAAAAACTAAAATTATACAGGGACACATATCAAGATAAGGGCAAATTAGGCAAGATTGGTTGGTTTACAAAAACCTACATTGTACATTGTTGTGCTGGTACCTAACTCTTGATCTTGGGATCAAATTCACCGGTTTGGGTGAAGCGGCGAGCTGGACGAGAGCCGGCAGCACACTCTCGACATCCTTCGACTCAATTCACCGCTTGCTCGTTGGATGACACTGTCTGCTTCTCCTCGTTGATGTTGCTGTAATCGGACGGAGTGGAGGACACGGGAGCCAAGTGAGGCGCCACATCATCCGTGAATATGGATATGAGTTGGTTGTCATAGACCGATTGGCATAACTTGATCGCCACGTAGATCAATTGGTAGGGAGAGCAACGGTCGCATCGAGCCCAGCACATTGAAGGAGACGATCCTGCAATCAAAAGAATAAAGTCATGTTAAAGAAGGAGCCAACAAAGAAAATGAAACCTTTTTATTATATCAACCGGATTCATCAATTAAATTTAATTCAATTGTTTTACAAACCCATGGAAAATGGTATAATCTTATTAACTACAATATGTAATTCCTTGAAAATGATGTAGAATGCTCTATTGAAATGAGAACCCGTCATTCAATTTGAGAATAATGTTCTAACAGGGAGCAACTCTAAGTCTCAGTCAATACTTCAATTTTAATTAATTGGTCACTTGTAAGACCATTGCAAATGATACACTTAAAGAATTTAATGTTGGGAGTTAGTTGCCTAGATTCTTATAAAGTACAAAACATTTATAGATATGAAACACACAGAAGCTCGTGATGTTCAATATAGATTCTTGATTAATGAATTACTCTTCAGTGTTCATATGATTTTATATAGGATTGTTTGAACTTTAAGAGCAATTTCAAATAGCAATTATCATTATTTTCATAAAAAACCACCAAACTTTATTTATCTAGAAGGAAAAAAAAGAGATATAATAATCTAATATCATATTGATTGAATTTGTTCTCATATTTTAATAGGTTGATAAGAATGGTTGATACAAATATTTGCAGCTAAAAAATTACTAGGTCAAACCAGCATACTCATCAAACCAAATATATAAGAAAATAAAATAAAAATATTATCAAATTATCCCTCTTTTAAGAAAAAAAATGGGATCATTCTTCAGTGTAAGAAATTTATCCAGTCGTCAATAGCATAAAAGTATTATCAAATTAACCCTCTTTTAGAAGAAAAAAATTAGGATCGTTCTTAAGTGCAGTAATTTCATTCAGTCACCAAAAGCATAAAAATATTATCAAATAAAAATAATTTAAGAGTAAGCTCATTCCACTTCTTGATTTAGGGACTAATATGAATGCTTGAAAGCATTGAGCAATGTTATTTACATTCTACGCTCGCTACATTTTATCATCACAATATATAATGTTGATATACACAATCCATACTAACACAATTTTCTTAGATAATTGAAATAATAGATAGCATTGGTTAGAAAAAACATAACAAATTCTAGGTGCATCACAAAGATGGGAAAGGGAGTGATGCATATAGAAAGGAAAAAAAAAACTTCTTCAATGGGACAGAAAATCAAGGAGGTCGGCGATAGTTGTTCAAGACAGATCTATCTACGATTGAATCATGAGATTATAAATTTAGACGACGATTACAAAATTTTGAGGGCACAAAAAAATATTAATGGCACAAAATAATCTAAAGCATGCTATATCATATTCAGGTTACCAGAAATTGGTATAGTAGTATTTTTTTTAACATTGGATGGATAATTAAAGATTATGAAATTTATAGCAATAATTTTGTAACTGTTTACTCTCAAAGATAATGAAATTTAGAACATCGGTCATGTAATTGGATAAAATAAGATAAGATCACACAAAATACCAAAAGAAAAATTTTAAAGTTTAAATGATTCATCATATATGTATTGTAAGAGAGAGCTCTCAAAAGTTATAATATTTAGCTTTCAGACTAACAATGAAAAAATTGAAGTGAAGTGAAATCATAAATAGCTACCGAAGTAGTTGACTGCAAGACACATCATCGGAGCAGTAAAACTCAAAGACCAATAATTATAACCATAAAATTATTGATAATGAATCAAAAAATTCAAATTTTAACAAGATTTCACGCATTAATTATCTATCACCATTTAGTTTATGATCAATGAATTCTTCTGAAGAAAATACTAAAGAATTTGAATTATCGTCAATCACAGTGTTTCATCCATTGCTACTCTTAAAAGTTTCAAAATCTGGATTTTGAAATTCTAGGATCTTACCAAAATAAATCTTTATGAACTAATATTTTTTTTATTGATTTTTGAAGCAAAAACCATTTAAAGTAAATGACTAACCATAGAAGCGTCGTCAACAGGTACTGCTACAGAGATCACAGCGGCCACGGACACAGTGGGTGCAGGCTGCGAGATGAAACAAAATAAATTTGATAAGATAACATTACAGAGTCAAAAAAACGGTTATGATATAGATGCCAAGCAAGTAAAAAAATAACGGTTGTGAAATGATCAAATTGTATCTTTTTTTTAAAGTTCCAACATAGAAATTGTCCGGAAGTTCTGAAATGGTTCTAACATAGAAATTGTCCGAAAGTTTTGAAGTGGTTGACATTTGATTGATTACGACATTTCTCTAGACAATTTCATTGAAAAATTCCATCTTTATCAGTGAACTTCTATCTTTTTCCTCCATTTTAAATATTTTCTTCATAACAGACTGACATTTGGCCAGAATTGACTGAAATTTGACCGAAATCCAACAAAATTTCCACTAATAGTTAACCAAAATCCGATAAATTTTGTTTTATTTTTTTTCTACAGAAATTAATATTTAAAACCTTGCGTTCACATACTATTGTACCATTATATTTGCCCTTGATGTGGAGAGACCAAATCTAGGTTCCATAGCTCTAATAGATTCTTTTTAACATGGTCAAGCACAGCAATGCACATGATCAAGCACGACAATACACCGGTATAGGAGCAAATGCTCGATGTTTGAGCCATATTTATTTTTCTAGGGAGGTGAGAATAATTTGAGGGCAGGAACAAAACATTCGAGGGCGGCGACAAAGTTTCAAAAAAGTGATGTTTTGCCTCTTCCCACTGATTGGGGTATCGATTGGCGGCTAATTCTTTCAACGATGTTGTTCATGACAACTTTAACTTGCTCTTGCGTATCTAGGTTTTGCATTAGTCACCCTTCATGCTCATCTCAAAGGAGATGTGGCTCGTGGGGCTATCATGATCATCCATTTTTGCGTATCTAGATTGAATCCACCAATGATGTTGTACAAACTGTCAACTTCTCCGTTTGAAACAGCCACCTAGGAGATCTAAAATAAAATAGTGCAGCAATTATTGACTGAAGGAGATTATATCTGCGGTACAACGACCTCGACATCCTCTAGATCAGTCTCCATCTGTCACCCGTCCTGAAAAAGAAAAAATCAGTAATCCTAGAAGAAAAAAAATGGTGTAGCAGCCATGGCCTACATGTACACTAGTAGAGAGAAAGAGAGAGATTGGAAGAGAGAGAGAGAGAGAGAGAGAGAGAGAGAGAGAGTGTGTGTGTGTGTGTGTGTGAATCAGCATATAGGTTTCAAAATATGAAAATATGCTGATTAGCAATTGGTAATCAATATCTCTTGTAGAAACGGTCAGCTTCTCCGTTTGAAACAGTCGCATAGGAGATTTAAAATAAAATGGTACAACAACTATTGACTGTAGGAGATCATACCTGTGGTACATCGACCTCGACCTCTTCTAGATCAGTCTTCATCTGTCGCCTGTACATTGGTAGAGAGATAGAGAGATTGGGGGGAAAAAAAGAAAGGAGAATCAGCCCAAGGTGTTTTTTAGAGAGCAAGCCTCATCCGTTACCTTTGTACAGATTTTAAAAAAAATAAGAGACTAAATTTTGATTCAATCAAACAAAAGGAACTCTTATCATTTGGGTTCCAAAAGGAACCCAAAAAGAAGATATTGAATGCAATTAAAAACCATTTGGGTTCATTTTGATTCAATCAAACAAAAGGAACTCCAAAAGGAAGCCATCACATATGGAAATTCAAAAAGAAGATGAAATCAACACACACACACACACACACACATAGAAGGGGGGGGAGACAACCTGCAGGGGCTTCAACGTAAGGGAGGGGGGGAGGTTAGACCAGCTTTAGATCATCGGATCTGATGATCGGGGGGAGAGAGAGAGATAGAGGGGTGGGGGGGGGGGACAACCTACGGGGGCTTCATCCCCTGCGGGGTTTTCATCGTGAGAGAGGGGGGAGGGAGGCCGACTTCAGATCTGGGGATTTGGGGAGAGGAGGGAGGGGGCTCGCCTGCGGGGTCTTCATCGTGAGGGAAGGGAGAGGGGAGACCGGCTTCATCGCCTGCGAGGTCTTCATCGCGAGAGAGTGGGGAGGGGTGACTGGCTTCAGATCTGGGGAGAGGAGGGAGGGGGCTCGCAGGGTACTGAAGGCGGGCGGCTCTCTCTAGCGGTGGATTTAAGAGGGTAATTTAATGGGAGGCGGGGCTGCTTCCCGATCAGACGAGGTTCGGATCGGACGGATGAGAGGGGGGGCTGCTCTCTCGGACGGTGGATTTAAGAGGGTTATTTAATGGGAGGTAGGGGCTGTGGGTACCGAGGGATCGGGAGGGGGCTTGGATCGAACCGATCAGATCAGATCGGGAGGGGGCTCGATTGGACGGGATTTAGATCGGACGGATTAGATGGATCAGATGAGATAGGGAGGGTTGATTTAAGAGGAATGGGGGGTGGGTTAGGGTGATTTAAGAGGGGGATTTATGCAGCTGAGTGGGATTCTTGGTGGGAGCTAGGAAACGGACGACTGTGATCGAGTCTCCCTGTTTATCCCCCTCCTCTCAACAAATCTCAGCCGCTGCTTTGTCTCAGTTCATTTGTCCCCCCCATAACCGTTGTCCCTTATTTTATATATATACTAGCGCATGCACATGCCTGTTGGCACTGCAGCTGGTCGCCTTCAGCGGCAACACACCTGTCAGCACTGGAACGGGCTATCTTCGGTGGCAACACACATGAACACCTTCGGCAACAGCACTTTTGACAACAACACCGGCATTCATAGGGACATTCATTTTCTCGTCCGTGCCGATTGGCACGAAGCGAGCGCCTTCGGCGCGACCAACTCCCCCTCCGCCTATAATCAATCAATTACAGCTGTCTCTATTCGAACGAATTCCTCGAGATCGACCCGATGGTTTGGGTCGGTTAAAATTTCAGCATGCGGGTTAATATCCATTGATGTGAACAACGATCACGGGATGAACGATCAAGTTTAGTGCAGTTTCAATAGGCCAAGATTTTAGGGGTTTAGTGCAGTTTAAATGGGTTGGGATTTGAAACCAATGAGAGATCGTGCGTTGATTTTTGAACGAATGGTTAGATCTATTCGGTTCATTTTTGTCCAGTCAGCTTGTCCTAGTCAACTTTTTTCTTTCGTTTTGTCTAGTCAGCATAAAACTGACGTCCCTTGTTTATATTTATATATATATATATATATATATATATATATATATATATATATATATATATATATATATATATATATATATATAAAGAGAGAGAGGGGGGGGGGGGGAGGGGGAGGGGATGTTACAGTGAGCTGTGAGCTACCGAAGAAGAAAGTGAGATGCGCTAACTTTGATTACCCTAGAAGTTTTAGAATTTGATGGAATTTGGTGAGGGTGTTATCTAGGCTAAGATGATCATCCTCACCAATTTTCATCAAATTCCAAAAGTTTTAGGGTCATCAAATGATAGAAGCTAAATTAATGGTGATTATGGATGGGAGATAAACCTTCTACCATTTGATGACCCTAGAAGTTTTGGAATTTGATAAAAATTGGTGAGGATGGTCATCTTACCCTAGATAATACCCTCACCAAATTTCATTAAATTCTAAAACTTCTAGGGGGATCAAAGTGAGCGCAGTTCACTTTCTCCTCCAGGTAGCTCACAGCTCACTATAGCATTCCTCTCTCTCTCTCTCTCTCTTTCTCTCTCTCTCTCTCTCTCTCTCTATATATATATATATATATATATATATATATAATATTTTGAAAATATCCAATATTTCTCTGTCATTTTCAAAATTTTAAAAAACATAATCTCAGAGTCTCACAAGCATCATCATAGATATAAGTACATAAATGATATGTAGCTTTTGGCTTTGAACTTTTACTTAGTACGAACGTTACAAAGCCCTATCAGAGTGTTGTGGTGAATGTATCTTAAACCAATGACTCTTATAGATACGTCGGTATCATCACACATACTCATCTCTAAAGGGTAGAGTGTTTCTTTTAGCTCACACATTAATGACCTTGTGCATTATCCTGATTTTATGAGTGTTTTTAAAACGATTTAGATCTCATTGGAAACATGTCTTGTCAACAGCTATTAGCAAGTGAGATTGTTTCCATTACCTCGTTGTTCATGGCTGTAAAATTTAGCCGAACAGATTTTTTGAGGATTACCTCTTTAACGATTAGCACGACTCCGATTCCTACTCCAGAGACGTTGGACGAGTCGTCGACAAAGAGCTTCTAATCTCCCGCGGTCGTCAATTCAGTCTGGAAGCGATAGCAAGGCTCCTCAAGGAACCTCGCCTTCCCTAGGTGCGCTTCCGTTGGCTCATCTTCTTGCAGCGGGACTGGCTCTTCAGGCGGGAAGTCTGCCAAGAAATCAGCAAGGGCCTGCCCTTTGATCGCCATTCTAGGGACGTATATCAATCTGTAAGCAGCGAGCTCGGCAGACCAACGATAAAGCCTCCCAGCCACCGAAGGCTTTGAGATCGCGCTCTTCAAAGGGTGATCGGTAATAACTTTGATGAGATGAGCTGATAAGTAAGGATGGAGCTTTCTCGCGATTAGAACCAAGGTCAGGGTAACCTTCTTGATGTGTCGATACCGCAGTTCGGCAGGGAGCATGGTATGGCTTACGAAGTACATGGGCTTCTCCAGCTTCGCTTCCTCCAAGATGAGGACTCCGCTCACTGTGTGTTTTGTCATAGATAAACAAACATCGAGCTTGTCTTCCACTCTGGGTGTTGCCAGTATAGGAGAGCAAGCTAGGTAATCCTTGACTCTTTGGAATGCAAGTTTGCACTTCTCATCCCAACGGATGGTAGCTCCTTTTCGAAACAGCTTAAACAAAGGCCGACAATTGTCGGAAGATTTTGATATAAAGCGACCTAGCACTGCGCTCAACATCTAGACTTCTTTTCGCGTCTTCGGTAAGGGCATCTCGACGAGCGCTCTGATTTGTTCGGAGTCGGCCTCAATCCCACGATAAATAACCAGGTAGCCTAGGAACTTACCAAAGGTCACTCCGAATGCATACTTCGCTGGATTAAGCTTCATCTTGAATTTTCTCAAAACGTCAAACACTTCTTTGAGGTCGACAACATGCCCTTCTCGTTCCCGACTCTTCACCAAGAGGTCATCTACATAGACCTCGACATTCTTGCCGACCTAATCTTTGAACACGTGGGTGACTAACTTTTGGTAGGTCACTCTGACGTTCTTGAGCCCGAACGACATCACTTGGTAATAGAATAACTTCTGGTACCCCGCTCTAGAATAGAAAGCGATCTTCTCTTGATTGTCCGGATGAAGAGATATTTGGTTATATCCAGAGTACCCGTCCATGAATGAGAGAGCCTGGAATCCAGCAGCAGCGTCCACCAGAGCTCCAATTCTGGGGAGGGGGAATCCATCTTTCGGGCAAGCTTAATTGAGGTCAGCGAATTCTATACATACTCGAACGACTCCACTCTTCTTTAGCACCACCACGATGTTGGAGATCTACTTAGGAAAATAAGCCTCGCAAATAAAGTCAGCTCGCTCCAACGTTTCCACCTCTACCGCAACTGCGGCGGCCTTTGCAGCCGAAATATGCCGAGTTTTCTGCTTGACCGAAAAGAAATCGCACAAGGTGTGAAGACGGTGGTAGGCGACCTCGGGGTCAATCCCGGGCATATCGGCGAAGCTCCATGCGAACACATCCCGGTAATCTTTAAGGAAAACCATTAAGTAGAAGACTTCAGCTTCGGTTAATGATGTCCCAAGGTGGGTAACCCTCAGAATCCCATCCTCTTTGATGTCAATATCTTGGAGGGGCTCGACAACAAGGGACTTCCTCTTCGCAGTACCCGCAAGGTGACCGCCTGCACCATGCTCTTGACAAATGCCGCTTCTACCCGTGTCGGCTAACCACGGGCGTGAAGTTGGTGTCTCACAAGGTCGGAGAGTCCCTGCCTTTGGATTGTCGGGAAGCTCACACGGAGAAGCAGCCAACTGCTAAGAGGGTGCCGGTTTCTTGGCCTTTGAAGTGCCAATGGTAGTGAGGTGGTAGACGTCCTGCTCGCACATAGTGGTGACGACCTGATCACCTCGTATGACCATGGCTCCCGTCGGAACGAAAAATTTGAGGGCTTGATGATTGGGCAAGGACACCGTATTCATCTGCCTAAGCCAAGGTCGCCCAAGGATGCCATTGAAGGCAGACTGCCCATCCACAACAGCGAACCGGGTTCACCGAACTTTGGGACCTATTGTCATAGTCAGGGTAATCTCCCCAACAACTTTAGCCACTTCGCCTGTGAAGCTGCTAAGTGAGCTCGCTGCTGGAGACAAATCGGCTTGTCGTAGCCCCATCCGTTGAAAAGCCGATAGGAAAAGAATGTCAACGGCACTTTTGGAATTGACCAAAACGCGCCGCACCTCTATATTGGTCATTATGAGACGTATGACTAGAGGGTCATTGTGCGGAGTAGCAACCCCGGCCATATTATCCTCTGAGAACTATACGAAGTTGCGGGCTCCCCGTCGAGGGGTTTCAAGCAAAGTAGGTAGTAGCGAGATAGAGTGCACCTTTTGCGCTCGCTCCACCTCTCTTACTTGCCACCGTACCTCGTTGCTTGACCTCGGATTGCCCAGGTGTCCGTCAATGGTGTGGCAGATCATTGGCCCACCTCGGGGGAGGTAGCGGTAGTGCGAGTTCAGCTGGTCCCGGCCGATCTCCTTCTCTTAGGACGCGCGTAAGGACGACCTTGAATCGTCACAGTTGCGAGATGAACTAGTCCAAATGACCTAGCCTGACGAGGTCCTCCAAATGGTTCCTCAGAGCTCGGCACTGGTTGGTGTGGTGCCCGACGTCTCTATGGAACAAACATCGCCTGGTGTTGTCGGTGGAGCTAGGCTCACCCTGCTGAAGGGTAGGAAGGAATTGGACAAAGGGCTCGTTCCGGACCCAGTACAAGATTTGTCCAGGAGAGAGGGTCATTACGGTGAAATCCCGCTCTCCTGGACCGAGAGGCAAGCGCTAGTTCGCCGGTCTTCCTACCGCCACGATTGGTGCCTCCGAGGGTGTCAAGCTGGAGCTACTAGAGGTGCAGCAACCGGCACCGCAGGGGGCACCTTGCGCCACTCTACTGCTTTAACGGTAAGAGGCCGCAAAGCGGGAGGAGGTCGCTGCTCAACCCTCTTTCCCTTTCGGTCGAGCACCACATCTTCGAGCTTGATGTATTGCTGGACCAGGATGAAAAGCTCGACCATCATGTAGGGGTCGGAGATGATGAGGGCATCGTGCAGCTTACTTCCTTTGGGGAGCACGCTCCTGAAGGCACTCACGATCATCCGATCCTGTCCGGTTGAGTCCTCTAGGTCCAGGTAGGTACTGCGAAACAGTATTGAGAAGCATCGAAGGATCTCCCGAGCTCCCATAGTCAGGATGAACAACGATTCGATCCTCTTAGGTGGTTGGCGGTTATAGCGGTGCTGTTCCAGGAATAGCCAAATAGAGTGGTGAGGTTAGGAATAGAATGAGAGGGCAACTTGTGGAACCAGTTCAAGGCTGAACCTATCAAGCTGCTCGGGAACGCACGACACAGAACGTGGTTCTAGTCTCGGAAAAACAACTTCCGGTAGGCTAAGAGGTGGTCCACGGGGTCTTGTGACCCATCGAACAGCACGAACTTTGGCGGGGTCCAGTGCTAAGGGAAACCCCATAGTGAACTTCATTTGTGAAGGGCGAGCTACCTCTATGAGTGGCGAGATCTTTTAAAAGGTCTACAACCATGCTAGGTAGCCACCAGCACTCGGGGCGATTTCCTACATGCCTGCCCTAAGCGATCATGTACGCTTCCTCTAGGCCGGTCCACACCCTCATTGTGGTGGTGCTCAGGGGCGATGTCCTGGCGATCGCTCCACCGCTTCACAGGTACCCTCCTCGGCGTAGGAAAAGGTCGGTACGAGACTGTTATCTTATGAGTCTCCAAACGAGGTAACACTTCCTTCGTGGGTTCCCTCTTATGCCGATGGTGTGGGTTACGATCTCGCCTTTGAGACCTTACTTCTGACTCGTCAGACTCCGCACTTCGGCTTCATCGACGAGGGGGAGCCGAAGGCGGAGTCAGCTTATTGCTGGAATGCTGGGTGACAAGTCGCTGAAGTTGCCCAAGAGTCGACTCTCTTGTCTTGTTCGCGACTACACTTCTCATGGAGGGCTCCTGCTGGGATGTCCGCCGCATGGGCGCCAGCGTAGGTTGATACGACACCGGGATCGGAAGAGGTCACGTAGGAGGAGCGGCCCCTGCCGACACTCATGGCTGCCGGGATTGACCCGATGATCCTTTTCCTTCGTTGCTCGAGCCCAAGGGAGGGGGGATCAGTTCTTCTGCTCGCCGAGGGAACCTGACGCAGCCGTGTCAGTTCATCCATCATGGCCCGCTGGATGACCAATATCTCCATGAGGAGGTGGTTACTAAGCGAGGCAGGGGGTTGGGTAGTTTGAGCCGGCGCCCCACTTCGTGCAGATTCGGCACGAGACTTCGCCTGTCTCTGTCCTTGGGTGGAAGGAGCCATTAGGGTCTCCTGCAAAAGCAGAACTTTTGACTGTGTGGTCGTGGGCATTCTCACATGAACCAGTCGAAAGATCCCACAGACGGCGCCAAATATCAGGAAAAAATCTCACTGGCTCGGGTGCTCAACCTGCAAGGTAAGGAAAATATGAGAACGGCTGGCTCTGTGAGGAGCGCAGACCCTTCAATGCTCAAGTCAGTGATAGCTCGAAAGGGAGAAGGCTTAGAAGCATGAAATGTCTCAGTTTCTGTGTTTCGAACCTATACTTTAGAGCCGAGGATCATACCTTTATAGACCTTTTGCAAACCGCCAGAGTTTGACACGTGGTCGCACTTTCCCGCACCTTCTATACCTTCACGTGCCAGCCCACATGGGCCCTTAATGGCCTTTATCTTTTAGCCTGCCAGGCAGTGGCCGGGGGGGAGGGGGGGACGCACCGGTCTTGTCTGTGCCAAGTGGACATTCTGAAAGGCTCCAGTATGGGGTGTTCTAAACCAGCTCTGGCCGGCTCATATGGCTCGCAGTTGTTCAAGTAGTTCCACGGGGGTGGTGGCATATGTCGATTTGGTACTGCCTTACTATAGGCGACCTCTGTGGGCAAGAAGGCGAACTTCTTTGTTGTTACATGATCGGGCGAGCTCCTGGGCGAGATGTGGGTGTTGAGCCCTTTGAGGGGTTATTTAAACTATGCCAGGGGCGAACTCTTCTGCGCGCGAGCCGATTGCGTGCGGTCAGGGCGAGCTGTGGGTGTTCGCTGATGTCCTTCTAAGTTTTCTGTTAGCAAGAGGCGATCTCTCCTTGTGCGAGCTAGCTAGAGTTAGGCTTTCGGCGGGCTACTGGTGGTGACCGAGATACTCTTTCCAGCTGGCAAGCTGCGTGGAGAGCTTTGATACCTTATGAATGAGGCCTTTGTAGAAGATGTTGCTCTGTCCATGGGCCGCAGTGATCCGCTAATATAAGAGGGAGTTTGTCAGGGGTGATCTCTTTCGTATGCGAGCCGATTGTGTGAGGTTAGGGCGAGCTGTGGGCGCCAACCACGAGTGACCTCTTTCACTTGCGAGCTAATCGCATACGGTAAGGGTAAGCTCCGGGTGAGCTGTGGGCGCCAGCCACAGGAGACCTCTTCCACAAATAAGCTAATCGCATGCATTCAGGGTAAGCTCCGGACGAGCTGTGGGCGCTAACCACGGACGACCTCTTCCGCGTGCAAGCTGATCACATGCGGTTAGGGTAAGCTCTAGGCGAGCTATGGGCGCCAGCTAAGGGCGACCTCTTCCGTGTGCGAGCTGATCGCATGCGGTCAGGGTAAGCTCCAGGCGAGTTGTGGGCGCTAGCCACGGCCGATCTCTTCCGCGTGCGAGCTGATCGCATGCGGTCAAGATAAGCTCCGGGCGAGCTGTGGGCGCTAGCCACGGGCGATCTCTTCCGCGTGCGAGCTAATCGCATGCGTTCAGGGAAAGCTCCGGGCGAGCTGTGAGCGCCTTGAATCTCGAGCTTATCCAAGGGGGGGACTTCTTCCTTTGTCACCTGGGGTCGCCCATGGTGTACCCAAAGACAAAGGCGATCTCCCCAAGGACTTCTGTCATCTCGTCTGTCCTCCTCTGCTGCTGCCACGTGGACGACGAGCCGGTGATTTTTCTTTTGGCACCATTAGTATATATATATCTATATAACAAGGGACATCAGTTTATGCTGACTAGACAAAACAGAACAAAAAAGCTGACTAGACAAAAATGAACTGAATAGATCTAACCATTCGTTCAAAAATCAACGCACGATCTCTCCTTGGTTTCAAATCCCAACCCATTTAAACTGCACTAAACCCCTAAAATCCTAGCCCATTTAAATTGCACTAAACATGACCATTCATCTAGTGATTGTTATGTTGGAAATAAATCCATGGTAGAGACCCACAGCAGAAGCAAAGAGAAGGTCCGAAGATCGGGAGTGGTGTGCGTTACATATCTAAATTTTTATCGAAATGATCTACACGTGCGTGTATGAATCTAGCATGGCAACTATGCGAACCCCTAACGTCGATCTAACGCGAAAAAATAATCTAGCATGAATGCATATTCTATCTTTGTTAGATCTACATGTTAGAGATCATACATGCGTGCGGATTCTTTCACCGCAATAAAAGCTTGCATGAGATGCCTTCTAGTTCACCCGATCTCACACGATGCACGGCATCTCGTCGATGGATATCTAAGTACCTCTATTCGATGAGCCTTCTCTTTCTATGAAACACCACATAAGGAAGACAAGTCGCCATCTAATGGCGCAAGCGAAGGAGAGAGAGACGAGAGAGGCGAGAGAGGCGAAGAGAGGAGAGGAGGCGGCTAGGGTTTCCTCATGGCATGGCCAACCCCCCTGTAACATCCGCCCCAAACACACAAGATATTATCCGCTTTGCCCGTGCTCGCACGAGAACTTCCCAGGGAGGTCACCCATCTTGGTACTACTCTCGCCCGAGCACGCTTAACTACGGAGTTCTTACGAATTCCGTAGTGGCGCACGGCTTTAAAACGCGTCTTCTATGTTTGGGAGGGGAAATTATATAAGTAGCTCAGGATCTCCTTCACTCCAGGCGATGTGGGGCTAACTCGTGGCCTTGTACACCTCACCTCACCTCACCTCACCTTACCTCATCCATCTTGGCATTCCCGCCTTAGGAGTCTTGGCTCTTGGCCTATTGGATCTTGGTCGCACGAGAACTTCCCAGGGAGGTCACCCATCCTGGTACTACTCTCGCCCGAGCACGCTTAACTACGGAGTTCTTACGAATTCCGTAGTGGCGCACGGTTTTAAAACGCGTCTTCTATGTTTGGGAGGGGAAATTATATAAGTAGCTCAGGATCTCCTTCACTCCAGGCGATGTGGGGCTAACTCGTGGCCTTGTACACCTCACCTCACCTCACCTTACCTCATCCATCTTGGCATTCCCGCCTGAGGAGTCTTGGCTCTTGGCTATTGGCCTATTGGATCTTGGTCGTCACACCCCCTCTCTCCTTTTCCCTTATATAAGGCCGGCCTATCCATATGGATAAGGATAGTACAGATAAGTTTGACTGATTCAAACCTCTCCCTATATATCTCTTCTTTTATCTCTATCTTTTCCTTGGTTTTGAAAACGGTCAAAACCAGCCCATTTTCTGTGCCTCATCACCAGCCTATTCATTGGAGGCAACAACCTCCTGAAACCAATGGGGACAGCCTTGACCAGTCTCCCAACACTTAGGGTCGGCCCCCTTAGTGCATAGTGGTGCATGGTATGACCAAAACGCCCTTATGTCACTAGTTGGTTGTTCCTTGTGTACGAGACTTTGCAAGGCACACATAAGTGAAGTGCACTAGTGATTTCACTATTCTCTGAGGTTCCCATAGGGTGCCCCTAGTGAAGTCAACTAGTCAACTCGCAACATGTCCTGATGCTTCTTACCCATGTGGTAAAGTCCACTTATGGCAATGAATTGCTATATGCGTCTCTGCACTAACTTAGGGTTTCCCCTTAGTGCACACACATAGCTACGCATCTACCATGCACTAGTGCGAAGCATTCACGGAGCATAGGCTTGAACGTCTCGCGTCCTCTTACTGCGTCCTGTATTTCGAGGAGATGGTATAAGGACCGTACATAATGTCGATAAGGTGGAACCTTCAGGGACCAGGGTTCATGGCTTCTAACTCAGTCTCGATTGACATACTACCCGAGTGTACCATCGATCATCTGAGTCTGAGTTAACCTGCGTGGCCACCCAGAGTGCGACGCAGGCTGCACTTCAATTCCCCCGGACTTACTATGTTCTCCCTTATACCCCTGCTCTCCGCTTAGTATGGTAAACCCGTCATCCCTCCACTGGTGCCATGATGCAACTCGAGCGATAGAGAATACCGTCAAACTCGAGTGCTCATATGACTCGGTTCCTTCCAGGTTGACCACGTACATCATACCTCCGATTACTCTGCCCAGTAATCGGATCTGTCACCAGTCCAACTGATGACCACCTAGCCAGGGTTTAATACGACGTAGGTCAGACCAAGGAACACACCTTCCGTTAGGGGTGTGGATGGCCTGCAGGAGTGACACACTGATGCAACGCCAGCCGGGTAACCTAGTATATCGTGGTTTTGGATCACTGTATCCGGATCCTCACACATTGGTGCGCCAAAGTACTACACAACTGGTTAGTCCACAAGACATGGTTCCTCAAGGTTTAGGACCGTTTTACCCTAAGCAGAAATACGGATTAGTGCACCGATGTCTGCTCACCGACCTGTGCACCGTGTTGGTTCCGTTAGGCCACAAACATTGTACCTGGTAATGACCGTGGTGGAGACACCCACGCTCTGTCATCCTAACAGCTTATCTTGATAGGACGACCAACCCTAATCAGAGCTGCGAATGTATTTAGGTTACATGGAACCAGTTCCTTGAGTCTCCCACTCAAGTGGATTACCATGTAGCCATGACTTTCTGTTCTGTAATCAAAACACGTACTAAAGTACGTATCAATATGCAATCCTATATTATCAACCATACATAACTAAACTATAGGTTTTTACGAGCTGTAGACCTCACCAATTCTAACAATCTCCCACTAGGTCTAACGAGGAATAACGGTATTGAGCTATGTAGCTTCTACATGCTGCCCAAAAGCCTTTGCAGGAATTCTCTAAAGAAATTGGCAACATTGTCTGTAGATTCCACCTCAGTACCGCTACTTGCATTTCCTCCTATAACTGTCAGATCAAGTGGAGTTTGTACTTGATGGGTTTCCCCTCATTGTGGTGCCTAATCTCCTTGGACCTTGCTTACCACTTTTCTGTTGCAACAACAGATAATTGAGCCTCTGATACGCGTCCCAAGTTCTCTAAGAACTTTCTAAGCCTTACCACCTGATATACTACCTCACACGCAACAACGTGCTAACTGCACTGTGGTAGAGTCAGTGATGCATTTTTGCTTCACACTCTACCAACTACCGCTTCTAATCCCAAAACAATTCCTGAAATCGATTCTCTGGAACGCACATCTGATACCAAAGTCAGACCTTGTGCGTCCAATCGATATGAGGACCTGTGAAGTGCAAGCTAACTCACAATCCTTACTTAATGAGGATTTTTGAGTATACCCTTCATATCGATCCAGAGATCTGAACCCGGGTTCGACTGAAACCGACCTATCATTGCTGCTGCGCAATTGATATCTAGTCTCGTAAACCGAATCTGGCTAGAATCTTATCTTCATGCGTAGCCTGTGACAGCAAGAGAATCTTGCTCTGGTAATCTCGAGTTACCTTGATTCCCAGAACATAACTCACCTCACTAGAGTCTTTCACATCGAATTGTGATGACTACAAACCTTTACCGTAAACAATATTCTTACGTCATTTTCAATCAGTAGAATATCGTTAACGTAAAGTACTAAATACACCCTTGTAGCTATTTCACATTTCTTGCACCAACTTGGTTTATCCTTATTCTGATCAAATCCGTGTGAGCGGATTCCTTTGATCAAAATAGACATTCCATCCTGGATGCTTGCATCAGTCCATAAATGGACCATTGCAACTTGCATTCTATATCTTCCTAACCTACTGACACAAAGTCTGAGGCTACATCATCCATATGTCCTTTCCAAATTCCCATTATGGAATAACTGTCTTGACATCCATCTACCAGATCTCCCAACTATAATGGGCTGCGATAGATTAAGAGGATCCGAAATAGACTTAGGCATAGCTACTAGTGAGATGGTTTTGATATAGTCAATCCCTTCTCCTTTGGTAACTAATCTAGCTACTTAAGTCTTAACCGGGTGCTCTTCTTATACACCTCCTACACCCTGAAGGGTGATAGTGCTATAAGTGTTAAGACAGTTCCAAGGGACATTGATGCAAGCTTGTCTCCATGAGCTTTTGTCAATTAGAGCTGATAGAAGCTCCCACTATTTCTTCGTAGCTCTAGGGATCATCCTCCTGAAACTTTGGATTAACTATCAAAGTTTCTCCATAGTATCTTTCAGGACTCTAATGGTCCCACAACGACGAGGTGGTGGTGGTACAAAAGTGAATCGTTTCTACAGTATCTGGTATACTAGTTTCTTGTATCATCTACTCCCACTATGTTTTTAGATGCGCACTCTCTACCAGTACCCAGTAGTTCACTCAGAACTACCTTACCGATAAACTTATGGTCTATAATATAATCCTAGTCTAGGTAGATGGTATTCGTAGAAACGATTACCTTCCAAACCTTAAGATCACATAATAGTCCACCTTATGCCTCCTAAGGGTAACCTATAAACAGATATACCTGAAACTTCATCTCTATCTCATCCCTCTTGTCCTTTCGCATAAGTGCAGGACAACCCTATATCTCGAGACACTATAGTGTCAGCTTTCGCTTCGACCATAGCTCTCTATAGGTCTGAGGCACTGATCTAGATCTAGATGAGAGATAGTTTTAGATGTAAGCTACTGTTTTAAGGTACAACCCCACCAAAAGGTGGGTAGTACATTTGACAATATTCATCATACTACGAACCATGTCAAACAA
Organism: Chamaelirium japonicum; assembly: GCA_947650365.1. Classification (NCBI taxonomy): domain Eukaryota; kingdom Viridiplantae; phylum Streptophyta; class Magnoliopsida; order Liliales; family Melanthiaceae; genus Chamaelirium; species Chamaelirium japonicum. Next base: position 115,642,379 of record OX393550.1, read on the forward strand.
AGTCCGATCCCTTCTCTCGTAGACTTCATTCTGATGTGTTATCCTTGAAGCATTTAACTGGGAGATAATCCCATGCTCCTTCAGGATCCTATGGAACCCATCCGATATATTCTCGTTCCTTCGATTAAATCGAAGAGACTCTTATCGTCTGGACGCTCTTGAAACCATAGACGTCAAAAATAACTAACACCAATACCTTAGTGGCCCTTTTAGTTATTCTGTCTTCCAGATAACACTCATAGGTTAGAAGGATCTCCGATGAATCTATGAATAGAAACTCGGTCTTCTATTACCTCTAAATTTATCTGAGGCAAAATATCTAAATCAAAAGGGGTCACAAATTGGATAGCGTCTCCGAAGGATTTAGATGAATTTAAATTAGATACTGCAGCTATCATAAAATCTATTTTCGAATTAAGATTAAATACAAAGCGATTATTCTGATCTATTCCTCTAGTAATGAAGCTATCTATTTAGTTTAAGATACACACCTACAGTACTGTCTAAAACTAAAAACTTCATTTACCAAGGAGGAAACAGAACGAAATCTCTAAAGATCAAAATCCTTATTTCGTAAAGACTAAGATAACATATCTGACAGCATCCACAGCGGCTTAAAGCATCAGTACCTATGTTAGGATCACTTCACTATAAAAGTAGCTTTCTGCTTTCCTTGAATCTCTGTAGACCCGAAGTCTACATTCCAAGAAGCAGAAGAACTGCTACTAGATAGCGACTTTACCCCTAACACCCTGAGACTATACTCAACCTTCAAATACCTCTTATTATTGCCACAGCGGAAACACTTTTGTCCTTGGCGTTACTAGACTTAGGAGTCCACACCAGTTTCTGCACTAGAATAGTTCTCAATCTCTGATAAGTTACTCCTTTAGGTTCTTCTAAAAAAGACCTAGGTTAAGCACTAAAGGCATTGCCTTTAATCTTGATCTTATTCTTTGTCTCTTGAAAATCTCCTTAGAAGTTTTACATTTGTCATCTCTAGCTTGTTAAAGCTAAAGTCTCTGATAATGCCTTCGAAGGTTCCAAACAAGGATGCAAGACAGATGTCTTCCACCACCTCGTCATCTAGCACCATGTCTTTGGAATCTAGTTCGATCTGGAACTCAAGTATATGTTCCCGAACAAGCATTCCCTTAGACATCTCAGTACCGATAAGTATCTTGGTGAAAAAGCGACGAGTCTACCGACTTCGCCTTCCAGACATCATATGCAAGTAAAACTTTATTTGAGAAGACCTGGTATATTTTTGACTTGCTTCTAAAAAGTTATCCGCAAGTCTGCTATTACATAGCACTTGCACAACTCCTTAGATTCTCGCTAGTCGTCATATACCCTAGTTAGTGCCTTAGTGATATCTGGACCCGTTAGGTCTGGTACAAGGATATTTAGATTGCAAGCCAATGTACGTTTACTACCCTAAGCATAAGCTAAAAATAACGCTTCCGCTCTATGTAGTTAGAGACTCGATAACTGGTTCTCTTATGGGATAGCGGATAGGGGAACTATATGGTTGAAAGAAAATGAATGCATGAAAACTTATTTTATGGATTTTTAAAACAAGCTAATTATATCCAAATGTCAGCGCTACCCTCACAGCGAAGACACCTCTATAGATTAATTTAACCATGTATGTAAGATCTCGGAATCGGCTATAACTATCCGAGGGCGTAGTGTGCAGGTCTTCTGCTTACACGAGTCTTTCCCTTTACCCTATCCAAATCTACCAACTAAGGGCTTTGATGAACCATTGTTATCTTTTGGCCAGTACCACGTGATCACCATTGTCTTCGCAACGAATACCTCACATGTACTTCGGATGCTTAACCACGAGCCTAGGTAATTACGAAACATAAGTTCAAACGGCCCCCACGAGGGTGATTAAAAGCCTGAACCCTTGACGCCGTAATCGTCATATCCTAAGGGAGATTACTAAGTTGCTTGGCATGAAAAAACACAGCTCTCACCCGAGGGGGTTATTGAGTTATTCCCTCCCACCTGAGTACGAAGTGATTGGCCATGGAGGCCAGAGGATCTCAAAAAGTCCTCTCTTGCATCCCTTATTAAATTTGAGGGTTATTTTATGCAAGTATGAGTGTACACTAAGGTCACGACAACCTATACACTAGACCCTGGTCATACCGTGCTCCCGCTAGGATTTCAAGCCTTTCACGAAGCATTAATGGATCTCGGAATATCATAGTCCCTGCCTCGAGTGGATTTCTCCACTCAAGGGTCACATTACATATCCCAAGAACATCGATGCTTTGCAAACCTAGCTATCACACTGATGCTCTAGAGCCTAGCCTAAGGTCAGACTGACATGAAAGGTCTTCCACTACCATGGTGCCTCGCTTATAAATTTGAAGAATGATGTCATAGTAGAGTTCTAACTCATTCTAGGTTTCGATGCTGGCCAAATAGGCACACCCGACTAATCGGGTGTTGACCTAATGGTGGCATAACCAAATATGAGGAATTCTTGCTATCATTAAGGGTCAATTAAAATAATAGGTGTCACTAGTCGAATCCTATCCTAATAAGGTCGCTAGGACCCGAGGGGAAATGGCATCCCTCTAATACAGATAATTAAATTATCGCATCGGGGTTCTCTACAGAAATATAAAGAACAGTAGAAAGAAACAACCATACAACTGAATCAAGTTTAGGGTCCGACCCCTGAACCTGACTGGCACAGCGTAGGCTCTCTGTCTCCTTCGCAAGGCTCCTCGATCCAGTACAAGCCTCTGTATATGATCTCCTGACGCTTTATGTCCTTTGCTGTCATCGTGTACGCTTCGCCGGATCGCCATTGTCCTCCAAGGTTCCGCTCGTCCTCCCGGTAGTGGATCTCCACGGCAAGTCCTTCTTTTCAATCTGTAATCGAAAAAGCTCTAGTACGTTTCGAGCAAGTGCTCGCTCGTATACAATTTCCTAGAATAAAAAGAAAAACAAACCTAGTAAAAAGCCTGGGAATCAAGGGTAGTCAACCTCCACCACTTGCCCAACTATAACTCTAAAACCTATCCACACAGAGAAGAAAACATATCCAGACAATTTGCTAGCACGGGGTTCGACCCCCGGTAGCAAGCAATCATATATCTAGATTAATTTTAGAAGCGGCACCCTGCAAGAATGATTCATAGAACACACAATATATACTATGCATGGTCTACTCGTTGAACCCCAATGACGGCACATACTATTCATGCGCGCACATGACGGTTTCATGAAAAAAATATAAAACGCACACCACTAGCGTGCTCTGATACCAATTGTTGAAAATAAATCTATGGTAGAGATCCACAGCGGAAGCAAAGAGAAGGTTCGAAGACCGGGAGTGGTGTGCGTTATATATCTAAATTTTCATCGAAACGATCTACACGTGCGTGTATGAATATAGTATGGTAACTACGCGAACCCCTAACGTCGATCTGACGCGAAAGAATAATCTAGCATGAATGCATATTCTATCTATGTTAGATCTATATGTTAGAGATCATACCTGCGTGTGGATTCTTTCACCGTGACAAATTTCTTCTTTGTCGATGGAGACGGGCTCGGATCTGCTTGATATAGCTTCGGTCCGATGGCCATAACGTTCTGCTCCGAACTCGGATTGGGATGAAATTTGGATTACAAGTAGCCAACTTCGAGACACAACTTTTACAATAAGTTTCACCTCGTTTGGACTTCTATAGCTTCCGAAATCACAGAAACAACACTGATTTTCTGTGCAGATTCTGGACAGCAAAAGCTTGCGGGAGATACCTTCTAGTTCACCCGATCTCACACGATGCACAGCACCTCGTCGATGGATCTCTGAGTGCCTCCATCCGACGAGCCTTCTTCTTCTACAAAACACCACGCGAGGAAGACGAGTCGCCATCTAATGGCGCAAGCGAGGAAAAGAGAGATGAGAAAGGAGAAGAGAGGAGAGGGGGCGGCTAGGGTTTCCCTATGGCATGGCCGACCCCCCTCTCTTCTTTTCTCTTATATAGGGTCGGCCTATCCATATGGATAAGGATAGTACGGATAAGTTTGACTGATTCAAACCTCTCCCTATATATCTCTTCTTTTATCTATATCTTTTCCTTGGTTTTGAAAATGGTCAAAACCAGCCCATTTTCTGTGCCTCATCGCAGGCCCATTCATTGGAGGCAACAACCTCCTAAAACCAATGGGGCCGGCCTTGACCAGTCTTCCAACACTTAGGGCCGGCCCCCTTAGTGCATAGTGGTGCATGGTATGACCAAAACGCCCTTATGTCACTAGTTGGCCATTCCTCGTGTACGAGACTTTGTAAGGCACACATAAGTGAAGTGCACTAGTGATTTCACTATTCTCTGAGGTTCCCATAGGGTGCCCCTAGTGAAGTTAACTAGTCAACTCGTAACATGTCCCGGTGCTTCGCACCCATGTGGCAAAGTCCACTTATGGCAAGGAATTGCTACATGCGTCTCTGCACTAACCTAGGGTTTCCCCTTAGTGCACACACATAGCTACGCATCTACCGTGCACTAGTGCGAAGCACTCACGGAGCATAGGCTTGAACTTCTCGCATCCTCTTACTGCGTTCTGTGTTTCGAGGAGATGGTATAAGGACCGTACATAATGTCGATAAGGCGAAACTTTCAGGGACCAGGGTTCATGGCTTCCAACTCAGACTCGATCGACACACTACCCGAGTGTACCATCGATCCTCTGAGTCCGAGTTAACCTGCGTGGCCACCCAAAGTGCGACGCAGGCTGCACTCCAATTCCCCCGGACTTACTATGTTCTCCTTCATACCCCTGCTTTCCGCTTAGTATGGTAAACACGCTGTCCCTCCACTAGTGCCATGATGCAACTCGAGCGGTGGAGAATACCGTTACACTCGAGTGCTCATATGACTCGGTTCCTTCCAGGTTGACCACGTACATCGTTCCTCCGATTACTCTGTCGAGTAACTGGATCTGTCACTAGTCCAACTGATGACCACCTGGCCAGGGTTTAATATGACGTAGGTCAGACCAAGGAACGCACCTCCCGTTAGGGGTGTGGATGGCCTGCAGGAGTGACACGCTGATGCAACGCCAGCCGGGTAACCCAGTACACCGTGGTTTTGGATCACTGCATCCGGATCCTCACACATTGGTACGCCAAAGCACCACACAACTGGTTAGTCCACCAGACATGGTTCCTCAGGGTTTAGGACCGTTTTACCCTAAGTAGAAACACGGCTTAGTGCACCGGTGTTTGCTCACCGACCTGTGCACCGTATTGGTTCCGTTCGGCCACAGACACTGTGCCTGGTAATGACTGTGGTGGAGACACCCACGCTCTATCATCCTAACAGCTTATCCTGATAGGGCGACCAACCCTAATCAAAGCTGCGAACTTATTTAGGTTACATGGGACCAGTCCCTCGAGTCTCCCACTCAAATGAATTACCATGTAGCCATGGCTCTCTGTTCTGTAATCAGAACACGTACTAAAGTATGTACCAATATGCAATCCTATATTATCAACCGTACATAGGTAAACTATAGGTTTTTACGAGCTGTAGACCTCACCAATTCTAACATGTTATTCGCATCAACGGCTATAAACCTGCCTGTTGAAATTTCGGCAGCCCCAAGCCATCAGGTCGATCTCGAGGAATCCATTCAAACAGAGACAGTTGTGATTGATCAATTATAGGAGGAGGGGGAGTTGGTTGCGCCGAAGGCGCTCGCTTCGTGCCAATCGGCATGGACGAGGAATGGGTGTTCATATGAATGCCGGTGTTGTCATTGAAAGTGTTTTATTGTCGAAGGCGTTCAGGTGTGTTACCGTCGAAGGCGGCCCACTGCAGTGCTGACAGGTGTGTTGCTGTCGAAGGCGGTCCGCTGCAGTGCCAATAGGCACGGGCATGAACTAGTAATACTATAATGGAGCTCTCTCTCCCGTGTTGTGACACATGGACTACTTTTAAAGAGCCATGATGCTTCTCCCACGTGTGAACACGACTATCTTCATGAATCCAATTAAAAACCTACTATAAAGATGATAAATACCCATACAAAGGTATTTAATGATTATTTGATTAATTAGAAAATCCATTAGTATTATTTCTCTCTAACAAGTGAATCACACCCGGATGAGTGAATCACAATTACTCTAGATTGAACGTTTCTTCGAATGGATATGATATCGTTTGTGCTAAGTGGTTTACATCGAGTTCATCCGGAGATTGTCCGACTTTTTTACTAGTATTATACTCAATTTGTGTTCGGTAGGTAATTTGTTGCCCTATCTAAGTAAAGCCAATTTACCTTTGGTTGATATTTTTCAACCCGGACCAAACCGTCCGACTCAGCCCAGAGTCGGGCTGGTCGGTTCAGACCCGATGGGTGTGCTCGTCCTTCTAGATTGTTCTACAGTCTTGGAAATCCAACGGCTTAGATCCCGCCGAACCTTCACGATGAGTGTGAGCGCAGTACAAAGCTACGAAACCCTTGCTTCAATAAGGCCGCATCCTGCATTTCCCCCTTTTTACTCAGCAGAGCTGCTCCAGAAGACTGCGGCCGGCCCTTATCCACCCAAAACCCTAGCCTCCAAATCGCCTCTCAGGTATCATCCCCCTTTCCCTCGAGTGAGAATTGTTAGGGTTTATGTGAATTTGTGTTAAAAATAGGATTTTTTTTTTCTGGTTTATGGTCCTTTATATGCATTGAATTTGTGTTAAAAATAGGTACAGATCTTCCCTCTTCTTTCTCCTCTCTTTCCTTTTCCCCTCCTTCCTATCTCTTCCTCCCTCCATTCTTCCTCTCCTTCTTTGCTTGGGCTGCAAACGCACAGCAGCAGCAGCAGCCATGTTGGTGCTGTTGCTGGCTGTAGAAAATCAGCACAGCAACAACACCCCTGCTGCTGCTGCTGTTGTTTAGAGAGAGACGTAGCAAAGAATTTTGAAAAAGAGGAAAGAAGAAAGGGAGGTGAGGGAGAGAAAAAAAGAATTTAGTTTTTAGAGAGATAGGGAGAATAAAGATATAAAGAATAGAGGTAGAAATCAGATTTTAGAGGGAAGAAGACTAGAACTTGAGACAAAAAAAACTTTCGAAAGGGGAAATATATTTTAAATCAGAAATCTAAGAGAGGAAATAAACGAATGGTTGTTTGCTACTTATTAAGCAAAATTAACATTAGGGTAAAATGGTTGTTTGCTACTTATTAAATATTAAAATAAATCTCCAAAACTTGTGGGCCATTGCACTATCGTTGCAAGCCATATTCACAATATATACCAACCCACTCGCCTTGGGGTGTACTTAGCTCAGCTCTGCACAAGGCACTAACTCGAGTCACGCTCAAATCCGCCTTTCTGGCTTGCAACAATGCTCTATTGGATACTTTTCACAATATTTGATTGTTCATTTCATAGCAAAAATAGCCTGGCTGATTGGTTACCTAGCACTGGACCATCCCGAGCATCACTTCTGCGCAAAGTTGCAAGCATTGTTGTCATGTGAGATGGTATATGCCGTTGCATATGGGGTCCTAGACATCTAAACCACATATGCGGTCACCTCTCTTTTTCCTGGCACTAGACCAGCCTCCGACTACGATAGCGAGCTTCGACGAGTCCCTTTCTCTTTTTCCCCCGTCTTCTCTCCATCTCCTCTTTCCCTCCATTCTCTTCCTTTTTCGGGTCTGCAACGATGCACAACAGTAGCTATTCCAGGGTGCTGTTGGCTAGTGCAATTGAGCACAAGAACAACCACAATGGGTTGCTGTTGGCCGCTGAAACAACATACAACAACAATTGCTGTGTGTCAACCCTTTTTACTTGATCAAACCTCGATCAAACTCCCCTTTGACGACCGTTGTTCCTCCGACAATCTCTCTTTTAGTTTCTCATCTCTTCTCCCTCTAATCTATTTCTAAATTTTTGATTTTTCCTTTCTCAAATCCGATGTCTAACATCTCTTAGATTTCTGATTTTAAATATGTTTCCTCTTTCAAAAGCTTTTTTCTTGTCTTAAGTTGTAGTTTTCTTCTTTATCTAAAATATGATTTCTACCTCTATTCTGTATTTCTTTTTTCTCTCCATCTCTAAGAACTGATTTCTTTTCTTCTCTCCCTCACCTCCCTTTCTTCTTTCCTGTTTTCCTTTTTCTTTTTTTCTTTTTTTTCTTTCATTCTCTTCCTCTACAATCTTTGAAAACAGATCTCTGCCCTCTTCTCATCCGCTCTCTCAAAATCTCTTCCCTCTATCTCCCCCTATCTCTCTTTCAAGTTCTCTGCTATTTCTCTCTCTACTCATATTCTTTCACGACTGTCTTTCGGAACTCTAATCTTTTATTGTTTTCCAACTGTTTTATGTTCCCAAACTGGATTTTCTCTCAAATATCCCATTTAGTATGTATGATTTCTTTCTTTCTTTCTTCTCCTCTCTAGAATTTTTGTTATTTTTTTAAAATTTGTGGCGAAGATACCTTAAATGTTTTTGTATTCCCTCGATCTGATTCGTGGATTCTTGGGCAACCAACTCAAGCCATAGTGGTGGAAACTGACTTCTGTCAAGGTGACACTACTTGGACATGCATCATGTTTGTAGATGCAACATTAGGGTAGATAACATTTGTTGACATCATCGTTTAAACATCAATGATTCCATCATGGTTTTGTGATAGTATAGTGTTAATGGTGTCATGTGAGTGAGCGAGTGTCTTATGTTTTCGACACGTCAAAACATCCCAAAATAAAGTGATTAGATACTGTGAATATTTTCCCATGATCGTGCCTGTCACCTTAGCTTTATTAAGTTGGACACAAGTGGATACTTCGGAAACACATTATTCTACTCGAGTTTACGTGTGCATGATAAAATTTTACTTCGTTGAGCAGGCAATGGCGTCTACTTTTAGCAGCATGTCTGCGATAGGGTCTTTTGCTACTTCTGGCAGCTTTGTTGCAGACAGGAAGCTCTCAGCTTCTGCTAAGTTCTCGCAGTTTTCTTCTCTTGCTTCTTTGTCTCGTTGTTCTCTCAGTGGCAGGAGACATAACTTGCATCTACAGAAAAGGTGCGACTCTAAGGTTAGGGCAATGGCGAAAGAGTTGTATTTCAACAAGGATGGATCAGCTACAAAAAAGCTGCAGGTCAGCTTCTATATCAGAAAGTTCTCGTTGAAATGGCTGGTCATATCTGTTATTTCTGAGCTATTTAATTTTTTGCCCTTGTTTTAGACTGGTGTTAATAAGCTTGCAGACCTTGTTGGGGTTACTCTTGGTCCAAAAGGCCGGAATGTTGTTTTAGAGAGCAAGTATGGATCCCCAAAAATTGTCAATGATGGTGTCACAGTGGCGAAAGAGGTATTTATTAAGCTATTTCATGGGCTTGATCTCTTATAAGTCTTTCCTTTCTTTTCTGCATCTTATTTACTCAATTAATTATTCAGGCATATTGATATGGCTTTTGATAAATCTTTATGAAAATACTGTTGTCTTGCAGTTGGCTGATATCCTAAAATATTAGCCTCTTGAAATTATTCTAATTGATGAAAACATATGCTCTAAATCGTATTTGGGATCATTAAACGAACATCATCTTGTATGACAATCACGTTTCCTGTTTTGTAAAAGCACGCTTGTTTGTGGAATTTCTGTATATTCATATCATGGTTGGAATTGAACCCTAACCTATCATCACTTATTCTCCAACCATTTTCAAAAAACCGCATCTATTCTTTATGAGTAGTTCGAAGTGGACTCTGCAGTTTCTCAACTTCAATTAGTCCATGTTTGCTACTTGATTGTTGCGGCATCATCCTTTTGTGTTGAATTTCCTCATTAAATTTGTATCTTTTGCATATATTTTTTTTCTTCGACATCTTTCGCTACACTGGGGAGTTCACACGTCTACTATTCCTCATTAGGGTGCCCAAAACCACTGCTTCGATTGTGCTGTGGTCATATATGAAATGCTGGAACTTATGTACTATGCAATATATGGGTGCTAAGTGCTGTGCGAATGAATGATATATGAGCTTTGTGTTGCTTTCAGGTTGAGTTGGAGGATCCCGTTGAGAACATCGGTGCTAAGCTAGTTAGGCAAGCTGCTTCAAAGACCAATGACTTGGCTGGGGATGGAACCACTACTTCTGTTGTCCTTGCACAAGGTTTGATTGCTGAAGGTGTTAAGGTTTGTGACTTCACATCTATCCCATGATTTGATTCTTAGGTAAGTATTGTATTTTGTCTGAAATCCAAATCCCTTTGATCTGTACAGGTGGTTGCAGCGGGTGCCAACCCTGTTCAAATCACTCGCGGTATTGAGAAAACAGCAAAAGCTTTAGTGGCTGAACTCAAGCTTATGTCAAAAGAGGTATGATTCAGTGCCTGACTAGGATTTTTTTACCGAAATTTGTACTACTGATTTAAATGTCATCGACCTTTATCTGAGCAATATAAGTTCTGCTCAGTTAGTACACTACCCATTAAGCTGCTTAAATATTTCTATCATTTTGTACACAGTTGAGATGTTGGGGTGCTTTTCTATTCACCTCGAGGTGCACATAGTTCTATCAGCTATATATTGCGATGTTGCAGGTTGAAGACAGTGAACTTGCGGATGTTGCGGCAGTCAGTGCGGGAAACAATTATGAAATTGGAAACATGATAGCTGAGGCTATGAGTAAGGTGGGAAGGAAGGGGGTGGTCACACTTGAAGAGGGAAAAAGTGCCGAGAATAATCTTTATGTTGTAGAGGGAATGCAATTTGACCGAGGTTATATTTCCCCGTACTTTGTTACTGACAGTGAGAAGATGACAGTTGAATATGAGAACTGCAAGGTTCATACTCATCATAGTTCTTTTATATTTGTTTGAGTTTTATGTTTTGCCTAGTTCTCTGTGCCCGCATTTATAGTTTCAATTGTCTTAAAAATGTTCCATCGCAGTTGCTTCTTGTTGACAAGAAAATAACAAATGCCAGAGATCTGATCAATGTTCTGGAAGATGCCATAAGAGGGGGATATCCAATCCTGATAATTGCAGAAGATATTGAACAAGAAGCTCTTGCGACCCTTGTTGTAAATAAGCTCAGAGGAGCATTGAAAATAGCTGCGCTTAAGGCACCTGGATTTGGAGAGCGCAAAAGTCAATATCTTGATGACATTGCGATACTGACTGGAGGTTTAACTCACCCTTTTCTGTACTTTTGTCTATTTATTGAACATAACATTATATCTATCACACCTTACCACACCCACAACCACACACAAAAAAAAACCCGAACATATCATTATATGAGTGTTATACTACATTCTCATCACACACACACACAAACACACACACACAACACCAAAAAAGAAAATCATTATATGAGTGTTATAGTACATTCTCATCATCATTGTTTTACTGCATTATCTGAGATACTGGCATGTTGTTCCTGTGTGCAGCAACTGTAGTCCGGGATGAAGTTGGACTTTCCTTGGATAAAGCTGACAAAGAGGTATTGGGTACTGCTGCTAAAGCTGTGCTAACGAAAGATACGACTACCATAGTTGGCGACGGAAGCACTCAGGAAGAAGTTAATAAACGTGTTGCACAGATCAAAAATCTGATTGAGGTGTGTTTTCTATTTTGTCCATCTTCTCGCTTACTGTTTCTATCATTCAGACTTATTTTGATTTGTAAGAGGCCTTGATGATGTGCCTCTCGACATTCAGGCTGCTGAGCAAGAATACGAAAAGGAGAAACTTAATGAGAGGATTGCAAAGCTCTCTGGTGGTGTTGCTGTGATTCAGGTAGGTGACAGGCTGTAGATTCATATGTATTTATTTCTTATTCTATGTTCGCATGGAGTTTAATTGATGCATAAGGATGACTAATTTTGTGTTGGTCAGGTTGGAGCACAAACAGAAACAGAGCTAAAAGAGAAGAAATTGAGAGTTGAAGACGCTCTCAATGCTACAAAGGTATATGCTGTTAGCTGCTGAACTGGCTTTCGACTAAACTTTGACACTCCTACTCTACGCGTGGCTATGGTTTGGTATGTAATTTCTTGATTTTCTGCCTTCATGCTCAGGCTGCCGTCGAGGAAGGTATAGTTGTTGGTGGTGGCTGTACCCTTTTGAGGCTTGCATCAAAGGTTGATGCCATTAAGGCAACTCTTGACAATGATGAACAGAAGGTCGATAACAAATTGAAACCCTTTTTATTTATGCCTTTTTCCTTGTCTAGTATCCACAGTAAGATTGTTTCTTACCTCACAGTACATTGATGCAATGTTATTCAAAGATTGTGCGGACAATTTACAGGTCTTTGGTGGTGTCACTTTAACATGAATTTCCACCTCATGCTGCATTGAATGAATACAGGTTGGGGCTGATATTGTGAAGAGGGCTCTGAGCTACCCATTGAAATTGATAGCCAAGAATGCGGGAGTTAATGGAAGTGTTGTTAGTGAAAAGGTATGGACTTCGTCTCAGAAACTTCCAATGTGTCAAGGCAATAATAATTATAATATTACTGCTTATACTAATCTGTTAGTTGCTGTCTTAATTTGTTCATTGATTCAGGTGCTTTCTAGTGACAATCCTAAATATGGTTACAATGCTGCAACTGGAAATTATGAGGATTTGATGGCTGCTGGAATAATTGACCCTACCAAGGTTTGTTGGCCATGCTTCTTGAGTCATGCTTTGTTATCTTCGTGTGTGTGTGTGTGTATTCTTCGAGACTGATCATGAAGGCATAGTTGCAAACTGAATGTCTCGAGCAAAACAGAAATCTAGTCCAGCAGGTTTCATATTATACCAAAAAAAAGACTTCTGATTGTGCACTCTATGACATCCTTCTTGGGTGCTCATGATTTTTTATTCTTTTTTGGGTAAACTGAGCTCTAATTATTATGTTAATTTATTGATGATCACATGAACTGTCATGAAGTTAAGCTCGTATTTAACCATTAACATAACCATTAAGCTATGTCCCATTTACTTGGGGTCCGCTTTATGAATCCTTCACCATTCATTTCTATTTAGGGCTATATCTATTGTCAATGAAAGTTTAACCATGTCTTTTCTATCAACTTGCATTAATTTTATTCTAGATCTTCCCCTCGTCCTTGGACCTTCCACACTAATTTTAAGACCCTCTCCTTATCGGGGCCGATTATACTCTACGTTGTAAATGGCTAAACCACCTTAGTCTATTCTCCATTATCTTGTTCTTAATTGGTGCCACTTCGACACTTTCTCGAATACACGCATTTTTCACTTTATCCCTCCCGCACATCCATATTTGCATCCTCATCTCTGCCATGCCCCTCTTATGAGCTTGAGCTCTTTTTAAGGGTCAACATTATGAACCATATAACATTGTGGTTGCTCAGTTGTTGTAACCTTGAGCCTTTAAGGTATGCGTGAATCACATAACGCTCTCGAGGCCGGTCCACTTCATCAAACCCACTCTAATCATATTGGATGTATTATCATCTATTTCTTCAATCTTCTATATGACAGACTCTAGATACAAAAAACTATCACATTGTTGTACTTCTTGGCCCTCAAGTGTGAAATTGGCTTCATTATAATTATTGTTTTTACATATTACGTTTTAGCTTAACTTATTTTTAAGATATTATCTTTTAAAGTTTTCCTCCACAATTCTAATTTAATATTTAACCACATCATTGTCTTATTGATTAACACCTAGGAAGTAGGAACACTCTGCCCCCCTACGTATCTGTGTCCGACACGTGTCGGACTCTGAGACTCGTCCGGCACTCCGACTTGTGTTGGACACGCCAAAGTCCGTGTCCAACAAACTAGCACTATTCAGAGTGTCGGAACGTGTCAGCTTTGTACATGACACGTGTCGAACACGTCGAAATCCGTGTTGGGGCATGTGATTTTTTTTGCTTGGTGATGCACATTATTTTTTTCTTGGCTTTTCTACTTGTCCTATTACTTGCCAACTTCTTCCCTATAGAGAGTTGCGGCAGTTGCCCAATTGGGACCATCTGCAGTCAAAAAAATGTCATTTGTTGTTAAACTGAAATCCAAACTACAAGCTTGTCATTTGTAAAAACAGAAAATGAACCTTTAGTGATTGCTTGGTGAACGTTGCAGTCTCTCTATTTGAGTTGCTCCTATATTGGGACTGCCACTAGAGATAGCGGTGTGCTAGCTTCATCGGCACAGTGCTTCAGTGAATCATTGAGTTCTATGTGAAATTTTCACAACAAAAATTTAAAAATGATCCAAATTTATGCCAAAGACGTGTTAGCTTCACACACACACACACACACACACACACACACACACACACACACACACACATATATATATATATATATATATATATATATATATATATAAGGGGCTCGAGAAGCTGAACTCGAGTTCACCATTCAAATGGTGAACTCGAATGGAGAAACTACTACGTGTCTTGAGAAAACGTTCAACCCTCTTTTATTTTTTGCTTTATGTTTTTTCAGTGTTCAACCCTCTTAAATGCATATCCCCTTTTACTTGCTTTATGTCTTTTCAGTGGTCACATGGCGCAATATAAACATTTATTTGTGAACTCAAGTTCACCAAACCCTTTCCCTATATATATATATATATATATATATATATATATATATATATATATAGAGAGAGAGAGAGAGAGAGAGAGAGAGAGAGAGAGAGAGAGAGAGAGAGAGAGAGGGTTACGATGCGGTGTCGCACCGCAGTTGTTTGATGCACCACTGCGTGTCTCGCATGCACGCAGCTAGTGCATCAGACGGCTGCGGTACGACACCGCACGCGGCGCGATGCGGTGTGGTGCACCGCATCGGACGGGTGCGGACCGCACGGACCGCATTTAAGCATTTCCTTATATATATATATATATATATATATATATATATATATATATATATATATATATATATATATATATATGAGAATGATAAAATGCGGTGCGTGCGGTGTCGCACCACAGCCGTCTGATGCACTGCTACGTGCATCCTAACAACCCCCCCTCCTCTCTCTTTCTCTCTCTCTCTCTCTCTCTCTCTATATATATATATATATATATATATATATATATATATATATATATATATATATATATATATATATAATTCAGCGTGTCCCCCAACGTGTACGTGTCCATACTTTAAAAAAAAAAAAAATCGTGTCAGTGTGTCTGTGTCGTGTCCATGCCTGTGTTCATGCTTCTTATGTTCTATCATCTGCAAATAACATACACAACGATACTTATCCTTGAATATTAGTCGCGAGTTCATCAATGAAAAGATTTTTTGACCCTCTCCTTAGCCCAAAATTCAGGAACTGACAACACAAACTAATAATTGAAGGTAAGCAAATGAAACATGAAATGTAAAATTAAAATTCAAAAATCATTAAGAGTGGACGTAAGCTCCTTTGCAAAAATAGAAAGAATATTCGGGGAGTTATGTCTATTTTTCAATATTCTGAATTGGAAAGAGTGCTATTTGTTGATAGAGAGGTGAAGGGAGCATATTACATTTGAATTCAGTGTGAAACCAAATGGATAAGTCGATAATAATAGGTTATATCGGGAAGCAAAGAAAACGTTCCTCACCTCGGATGTGGTACGCGGATTACTGGTTTATCCAGCATCTAATGGGATATTGCGCATACAGAGGACATCCCCGGTAAATGAAATGCACATCTACTGGATCATCTTAATTAGAATAAGTGAATAACTATTGCTCGACCTTGATTGTTGATAAATGATGTGCGAGATCCTGAAATGTTAAAAGAGTCCATCTTATATTCTGATATTTCCAGGTGGTGAGGTGCTGCTTGGAGCACGCAACTTCGGTTGCAAGAACGTTCCTCACCTCGGATGTGGTGGTGGTTGATATCAAGGAGCCTGAGCCAGTGCCTGCCGGGAATCCAATGGACAATTCAGGTCTATATCTAACTAATGACCAACCCTTTCCTTTTCTCTCTTTTCTCACTGCATCTGCCTTTGTTTTCATCACAACTCATTATAATATCCTGAATCCTGTGTAAAACCAGGGTATGGTTACTAAGTGGAGCTGTGGCGTTAAGATTGGAGAGGCTGGAAACAAGATCATCCTTGGCGGCAGTAGGATCAGACTGTTTTTGTATTTCTGACTTACCATTTGGCATTGATTAGTGGATAAAAATCTGGAGGTTTTTAGATTCCTCTCTCTCGCCCGCGCGCAGCATGTACTAGCAGTCATAGCAGCTGCAAGAATTTAAGGTATGTGATTCGTGGTGGCAACATCTATTTCCGTTAGATTGAAATTGAGAATGAAAGAAAACTATTTCTAGCTCGAGTTGGTTCAGTTGCATCTATTTCTTTTTGTCTGCTATGTTGTTCCTGTTGAGCTAAGAAACAAGCCGGATCAGATTGTGCGGTATAAACTCGAGTTAGGCTCCAGCAAGAATTTGCTCGAGCTCGTATATCTTGTCCAGGCTCGAGTTTCTGATGCTGGAGTTGATTGTTACCTAGGGTTGGGAGTTCTCATAGCTGATAAGGAGAAAAAATAAGGTTTGCTTGGTTAAGTTTCTCTCTCTAGGTTGAGACCTGTGGATACTCAAAGTTAGGTTGTCACCTTTCAACTGGAATTTGTCTTTGAACTATTTTTTGCTTTGATTATAGGGTAAAATACAGACCCGCTATAGTTTGATCGATTATCACTTACACCCTCTCATGTTTAAAACCCTACAAATGCCCCTGTACAGTTTAAAAAACACATCACTTGCACCCCCTCCAGAGGGGGGTCTGTGTATGGTTTTTCAAGCTATAGGGGGGCATTTGCAAGGTTTTAAACATGAGGAGATGTCAGTGATAATCAGTCAAACTACAGGGGGTCTATGTGTAATTTACCCTCAATTATATGATTGTATGTTATTGGTCAGCTGCTATTCAAGGTACAGTATCTCAATATAATGAAGCTGTTAGCTGATGGAAATGTGTCCAATGAGATTGCTTCCATTAACACTGTTCCAACCAAACAAAGAATCATTGGCTATGATTAAGTCAAATCGCTTTATGTAAGATTCAAAAGTGTTGTCACCACCCTTGGATAGAGATCCGACGGTCTAGATCAAAGTACAGCGATGCCCATGTGGTTTACACGACCTCCCTTGCGGTTTTAGTATTTACAATGCACTCCTTTGACAGAGTTGGCCCTTTTAACTCTTTTAACAGAGCGGGCAAAAAGATGATAATGCCCTTATGTGAAAAGAGCGATACTTTTTCTTCTCTGTCCGCATCTTCTCCATCGGCACTTCCTCCATCTCCACCGGAACCTCCTCAGCTGGTACGAGAGTAATTTAGACGGAGGTGTCGGTGGTGGATGAGGAGACGCCGGTGGAGGAAGAATATAAGGGTATTCTTGGATTAAAAAAAACTGGTTGGATCCCACGCCAGCACTAGCCAAGCTGTTGAGGAGGTCCGTGATTTAATGAAAGTACTAGTAAGAAACTTGGACAATGTCCAAATGAACTTGATGCACGTCACTTGGCACATACATCACAGTCGTCCGAAGAAGTGTCCAATCTTGAGTGAGTGGTTCAATCGTCAGGATGTGATTCACTTGTTAGAGAGATATAATATTAATTAATATCAAATGATCATTAAATATCATTGAATGAGTATTTATCTTCTTAGTAGATTTTTAATAGGATTTATGAGAGAGCTGTGTTAACACACGGGAGAAGGATTCTGGCTCTTCAAAAGAGGTCCACATGTCACAACACAGAAAGAGGCTTCCATTTTAGTATTATACTAGTAAGAAACCTGGGCAATGCCTGAATGTGCTTGATGCATGCAATTTGGTAAAGACGACATCGTAATTGTTCGAGGAAGTGTGAAATCGAGGAAGTGTGAAATCTGAAGTGAGTGTGATTCACTTGTTAGAGAGAGAGATTAACATCAAATGACCATTAAATGCCATTGAATGAAAATTTATCATCTTTATGGTAGGTTTTTAAATGGATTTAAAAAAGAGCCGCATTCACACACGGCGAATTCTAGCTCTTTAAAAGACGTCCACGTGTCACAGCACGGAGAGGCTTCCATTTTAGTATACATATATATAGATCATACTATTAGATAGGTGGAGAGAGAGAGAGAGAGAGAGAGAGAGAGAGAGAGAGAGAGAGAGAGAGAGATGGGGGCTGTAATCCTTTGCAAAGCAATGGCTACAGTTACTGCCAAATGTGCAACTATTCCGGAGAAAGGCTTCGTTCTTCGTCCCGACAGACCTTCCAATGTGAGCCGTTGGATGCATATCTAGCGGCTCACATTGGAAGGTAATGCTTCACCTCACCACCTGTCGTGACCCGTGAACAAAATCGTTCTTACTATTCACCACCACACGTTCCATCAATCAACGGATATATCTGACGCAATTGAAGAGAGGTTTTGGAAAGGATTTTCCCAAAATGACACCCAACTCCTCTGATTTACCAAAACCGACCCACATGCTTTTAGTGTTACTTTTCTTACCACATATGTTTTTCAGAATTTTTTTAAAAACGAAACAAAAAATATTAATATTTTAATAAACGGAACAAAGGTTTTGAAATAGGAAAAAACGGAATAGTACGCCATCTCAAATGGCGCAAAACATTTACGCCATTTGAGATGGCGTAAAAATGAATCTGTGATTTTAAATGTCGAAACTAGGTTTAAAGAATTTATGCCATCTCAAATGGCGTAAAGCCTTTGAGTAAATAAAGAAGGATTATTTTGATTTTACCCCCCAAATTTTATCATGAATTAGACTTTACCTCCCACATTTTCATTAATTAGACTTTACCCCCCAAAACTAACATTCCGTCAACTCACCATCTAAGAGAAAGGGTGAGCTGACGGAAAAGAAATAAAGTTTTGGGGGTGAGCTGACGGAGCAGTTAGTTTTGGGGGGTAAAGTCTAATTAATGAAAATGTGGGGGTTAAAGTCTAATTCAAGGCAAAGTTTGGGGGGTAAAGTCAAAATAACCCTTTTTTTGGTATTTAAAATCATACCTTTATTTTTACGCCATCTCAAATGGCGTAAATGCTTTACGCCATTTGAGATGGCGTATTATTCTGTTTTTTCTTATTTTAAAACTTTTGTTCCGTTTATTAAAATATTAATATTTTTTGTTCCATTTCTGAAAAAAAAGATTTAAAATATTCTTTCTTATTTTAAAACTTTTGTTCCGTTTATTAAAATAAAGCATTTACGTTATTTGAGATGGCATAAAGCATTTACATTATTTGAGATGGCATAAAAATAAAGCGATGATTTTAAATACCAAAAATGTCCTTATTTTACGTCATCTCAAATGGCGTAAAGCCTTAAGAAGTTAGTTTTGGGAGGTAAAGTCTAATTAATGAAAATGTGGGGGGTAAAGTCTAATTCAAGGCAAATTTGGGGGGTAAAGCCTAATTAATGAAAATGTGGGGGGTAAAGTCTAATTCAAGGCAAAGTTTGGAGGGTAAAGTCAAAATAACCCTTTTTTATTTGGGAAATTTTATTCATACCCCAAAAATCTGTAATTAGCCCCCATATCCCTATCGTTTCTCAATAACTTACTCCACAATCCTTTAATACCAACAATGCCCTTTTTTTTTTGTACCCCAAACCCCAAAGCCCCTACTCAGCGTCTTTTGTACCCCCAACCCAACCCAAGGTTTGTTTAAACTTCGCCCAAGCCCAACCCGTCGGGTTGGCCGGGTTGTGCGGGGTGGGTTCGGGTTAACCCGCCCAAAGTCATGTTGGGTTTGGGTTGGCCCGCCCAAGTTGCTGCTAGGGTGGCAATGGGTCGGGTCGTGTCGGGTTCGTGTCGTGTCTAGTTTCGTGTCGTGTCCAAAACCCCTAGACCCGGACCCGACCCGTTTAACTAATCATGTCTAGATCTTAAACCCGTACCCGACTCGCTAATAAACGGGTAGACACGATAAGACCCGGTAAGACCCGTTTACCACCCGGATCTATTCAGTTGACCCGATCCGACCCAATCCGACTCGACTCGACCTAACGCGAAAGACCCACTAGTATTATATATTATAGTATCGGATTGCTGGTAGACCCGACCCGACACGACCCCGTTGAATACTAAACGGGTCTTCCCGGGTCTACCGTGTCCAGACCCTAAACCCGGACCCGACCCGTTTATTAAACGGGTCTATCGTGTCGACCCGTTTACGACCCGAACCCGTTTAGCCCTGACCCAGACTCGCTAACTTCGTGTCGGGTCGAGGAGAAATAATTCGGGTTGGGCTTGGATTAGCCCGCCCAAATTTGGGTTGGGTTCAGGTTGGACTCGGGTTGGGTTCATGTTGGCCCGCCCAAGTTGCAGCTCTACTTGTGCCTTCAAGTATCAGCCAACTGCATGGGGTTTATTTAAGAGTGGGGTGTATTCAAGAGTGCATATAATTGGGGTATATTTCAGGGGGTATGTGTTTGATTGGGGTATAATCAAGTTGGGGCGGGCCATTTAACTGGGGTGTATTGAAGGTTGGGTGTAAGGGGGAAGGGTACTTTTGGGATAGGAATGGGGTATGAAAAAAAAAGAGAGGTGTGTTTAAGTTTGTTGGAAATGGGAGCTAATTACAGATTTATGGGGTATGAATAAAATTTCCCTTTTATTTACTCAAAGGATTTACGCCATTGGGTAAATAAAAAAGGGTTACTTTGACTTTACCCCCCCAAACTTTGACTTGAATTAGATTTTACCTCCACCTTTTCATTAATTAGACTTTACCCCCCAAAACTAACTGCTCCGTCAGCTCACCCCCAAAACTTTATTTCTCTTCCGTCAGCTCACCCTTTCTCTTAGATGGTGAGTTGACGGAAAGTTAGTTTTGGGGGGTAAAGTCTAATTAATGAAAATGTGGGGGGTAAAGTTTAATTCATGGTAAAATTTGAGGGGTAAAATCAAAATAACCCTTCTTTATTTACTCAAAGGCTTTACACCATTTGAGATGGCGTAAATTCTTTAGCTTCATTTTTGGCATAAATATTTTACGCCATTTGAGATGGCGTAATATTCCGTTTTTTTCTATTTCAAAACCTTTGTTCCGTTTATTAAAATATTAATATTTTTTGTTTCGTTTTTTAAAAATTTTTGTATATTTTTTGAACAAAAATTATCCCCAACGTAACATATTTGCGTTCATTGCGTTGACCATATTGTTTTGCCGAAAGTAACAGCAAGACCAACGCAACATATTTGCGTTTGTTGTGTTGACAATATTACTTTGCCGAAAGCATAGCAAGGCCAATATATTTGCGTTCATTGCGTTGGCATAATGATTCGTCGAAAGCAACACCAATTAGGGGTGGGACTTGGGTGGGTCTGACCCCAACCCGACCTGTCCAACCAGAACAATGGACAACTATGGACAAAACTAGTTAAAAACTTGGACAGATTTGGACAAAAAAAAGAGATCAACCCGATTTTAATTTGGACAGGTTTGAACATCATCTTTTCCAACCCAAGGAACCCGAGTAGGTGAGTATAGTGGCTTGCATGATTGTAGGGCTGCTGTTAGCTATTGGATGGATGTTTTAAAGAATTGGGGGGGGGGGGGGAGAGAGAGAGAGAGAGAGAGAGAGAGAGAGAGAGAGAGAGAGAGAGAGAGAGAGAGAGAGAGAGAGAGAGAGAGAGAGAGAGAGAGAGAGAGAGAGAGAGAGAGAGAGAGAGAGAGAGAGAGAGAGGTGTTGACTGATTTTTTTTTTGTAGTGGTGGTAATTGTTGGTCAATAGAATAAGTTTTTTTTTTCTTGTTTTGGTTTTAAGAAATCAAATATTTCTATTTATTGTGATCAAATTAAACCCGTCCAACCCGACCAACAAACCCAGTTTTTGGTAAATTTGCCAATCCGAACAATCTAACATGGGCAAGCATGGGTTGAGCTTCCAATGGTTTTTCGGGTTCCACGGGTAAAACAGGTTGAGGTGTGTGTAGGTCGGATTGGGTATGGGCAAACCCTTCAACCCGCTCAAATCTCACCCCTAACACCAATGCTAACGTAGCATAATTGTGTTTGTTGCGTTGACCATATTGTTTTGCCGAAAACAACAAGACCAACACAACATATTTGTGTTTGTTGCGTGGTCATATTACTTTGCCAAAGCATCAGCAAGGCCAACACAACATATTTACGTTCATTGCGTTGGGATCTTTTTTGTCCAAAAAATTTAACATATGAAGTTGCGACCGTTTTACAGATGTAGAGGGTTATAAAAGTAATACAAGATTTAACGACAAAAGAAAACTACGGCCTAACTCCGTCCAAGATCTAACGACAAGGATATATGAACGCCAGCGATGGTTTTTTTGTGACCACCAACAAAGGAATGGGAAAACCCAATTCCCGGTCGGTAATCTCTGACAAGAAAGTAAACTTCTAGCGACCTCTGATGAGGGTCCCACAACAAGGAGGGACACAAACGACCCCAATAAGATTCCTCGACAAGGAGAAACACAAGTGTTAGGGTTCCCTATGTCCTTCGACGAAGCAATGGGGGAAAGCAAACCCAAGGTTCACATTTTCCTAATAAAATAGAGCAAATTCCCCGACATTAGGTGATGCATGGCAACTCCTACTGCTTCGCCTGAGGTTACCTGTGTTGGGCTTTTGGCCCATTGGATGCCCGCCCTGTTGGAGCCCAGGCCCGAGCCTGGGAGCTAGACTGTGGACGTTGAAATTGGCAACATACGGGGGAGGACCTGTACAGGTTCACCCGGGCACTGGTATTGGACGCGAGTTCGGCCGCGGGATGAGTAGTTTTTGGCCAAATTTTGAGGGGATTTTGGGTCTCACATGGGTACACGTTTGCTCCCCTATTTAAGGAAAGCAATAGTGGCTCTAGGGTTTGATCTATGTTCGGAAACTATTGGGATCATTGATGATGGCTATGTGGAGATCGAGATTGTCTATGAACAAGAGGTTTCACCGAGGAAGAAGGATCAGGTTGGGCGCCGATGCGGCGCTCCGCCGGAACTCTTGAAGGCTCATGGCGATGGTGACATAGTGTAGTGTGCCTTCTCGGTAGAGGGTTGAGAAAGCGGATTGAAGGACCAGGAAAAAATGGAAACTAAGTCTAGGGTTTGCTGTAATGAGAGAAGAGAGGAAGGAAAGAAGAGAGAGAGAAGAGAATGAGAAGGAAAGAAGAAGATGGAGAAAGAGGATGCAGTATGTGGATCATCTTCTGGGTTCTTCGGCATATACCTCGACTTCTACTTTGGGGCTTTTCATCTCTTGGCAAATCCTCTGATAACTCTGTATTTCTCGGGCGGGGTGTTCTCTACTTCATGGGTGATCGATGATAATCCAATCTTTGATTGTTGGGGATCTTCTATGTTTTTGTATTGTTGTATGTTGGTTCGTGTTCTCTATGCCGTCTGATAGGCTTGATCTCCGTCGGCTCCCGTTCCTCGATCCATTCCGGTTGCATCCATCGGATCGCTGCGGTGCATGTGTGCGCGACTCTATGGGGTCCAAGCTCGCTATCCGCCCGGCAAAAGGCGGGTACCAGGGAACCCAGATCCCAACAAGCATGAATCCCATGACTTGTTTTCCTTCTTGTTGTGAAACCCTTGCCGAAGGCTGTCGGGAGTTTACTTTCCCCCTCTGATGCGTGTTTAGTTTCTCCACTGCTTTGCCACAAGTCCTCGAAGATCACTTTTTCACTGCTTCACCCAAGGTCTATCAAGTTTGCATCACTTGCGTTTCTCCATGCCAAGGAGCCTTCGTCGGAGTTTGCTTTCTCCATTTCTTCGTAGTATGTCGTCAGAAGTTTGCTTTCTCCATCCATTCGCATGTAGTTACAGAAAATTCCACAGCTTGCATTCTTCCTTTTAACACAAAAAACATACGAATGAGTTAGTGGCCACCTAAATATGGAACCCAATTTATGAACGTACAAAAGATTAGTTTTAGCAATAAATTAAAGTTGGTGCATTAGTATCGAACTCGATACGGAGCCTGCAGATTTATGACTAGAAGATTACTGACCAAACAGTTCTTGAGATCAGGGATTATGCCTATGGGATGGAATGATACCGCAGTGGTTCTTATTCCAAAATCATCTGCTCTGGCGAAACCGATTGATTACCGCACGATTAACTTGTGCAATCGACGGTATAAATTTATTTCCAAGATTCTATCGAATAGGTTACGGCTAATACTCCGATTGATTACTGCACGATTAACTTCTGACTACGTTATGCATCTTATTTCGTGGGCAACTATTGTCAAAGAAGTCAGTGTGATTACAAGGTGTTCAAACTTCAAAGTACTAACTTCTGACTAAGTTAATAGAAGATTACAGACATTTCACTGGGTTAGCAGAAATACCATTAACTTCTGATTCACCTTACACTTGCAAACAAAATTTCCCATTCCCTTGGGTTAGCAGAAATACCATTAGCCACACTTCACTGTTTAGTCTTTTTTGATGAAATGAGCTGCCAGTAACTTCGCAACCGTGAAGCCGGTGAAGTTATCGACCTGAAACAGTTCCTTAAGCTTATCATCGCATAAAATGTTCCTCTTATCCGCCGGATCCTTCCACAAAAAAAAAAAAAAAACGGGACATAGTTAGGATCGTGATCACATTAGGCACATGGCCTTTAATCATGTCATATAAACCTTAATTTACAAAATAAAATATATCAACCGTACACGCATTGCTAGACTATTTTATGAAAATAGAAATAACACAATAAGCAGAAACCAATCTTCTAATCATCGAGTCCTATTCTGTCTAACAAAGATTCATGCTTTCAGTTGGGATTTTCTGAACAATCATGATTTTTACATATTAGTCCAGATTTACGTATTTTAATTCCGATTAATCATTTCTTAATCACGCCGTGTACTGCTCAAAATATTGTTGGAACATCTTCATATATATTTTAAAAACTTTTACCATTTTTTTCCCCGACTCTTTTTGAACTTTTCCCTCGGTTTTTCAGCTTCTTCTCTAGCCGACTTTTTCCCGACTTTCGTCTTGGTAAGTTTGATCATGATAGGATCAACTACAAGTAAGATTGACAAGATTTTTTTGCCAGCTATCAAACCTGGCATCAACACTCCATGATTTGTGCCGAAACCATGACCAAGGCAACTTGGCAAGAGAGGGGCATCCCAAGAATTCTAAAAATCCAGTTGGTGAGTAGGCGGACCTACCTTATTGGTTACGCATTCTAAGCTCCTGCAAGGCTGCAACTAGGGAGAAAAAAAACCCACATACGAAATCTCATGTCATGTATTATTAAGACATACACAAATTGGCCTTTTATTACTTCAAAATCATTATTTTAACATAATGTCAAAAGAACCAACCATACCCATCCAGAATTATTATCTAATTGGAGTCAGTTTTATGAATCCTTCTTTGACAATCATTTGTCCTAAGTGCAATTTGTTATCGGCACAAGCTGTTCTATACATTTTTCTGACAACTTGCATCAATATTATTTATGCCTTTCTCTCTTTCTCAACCCCTCTAAAATAACCTTAAACCCTCTCCTTACTGGGGCTGCCTCTGCTCTCCGTTGTACATGCACATACCATCTTAATCTGTTTTTTTTTAATCCAGACCGGAAACCATAGATCTAAGAACAACCTTGAAACCAGCATGACAAAGGAAGACTTCCTTCTCAAAAATGTCATGCATTAAAGGCACTCAATAGGCGCACAAACAGGGCTGACAGCCATGGTGACTGTTGTCCCTAATTGAGAAAATACACAAAAAACATCGGGTTCGGTCAGCAGATGATCAAATAAAATAGAAGAAAAAAAGGAAAGGTAGAAGAATAAAGAAAGAATGACCTTGTAACTGATTGATGAGGATTAAAAGATCTACATCAATATCTAGCTCTCTAAAACCATGTTCTGGAGATTCACAATAAGAATCTGAAACTATATATATATATATATATATATATATATATATATATATATATATATATATATATATATATATATATATATATATATATATATATATATATGCTTAGGTGCGGTCTGCGGTTCGTGCGGTTCGCAGCCGTCCGATGCACCACTCCGTGCATCAGATGCACGCGGCCGGTGCATCGGACAGCTGTAGACCGCGGACCACAACTAAGCATTCCCCTATATATATATATATAAAAGAAGAGAGGGAGAAGAAGAGGAGGAACAAAGGAGAAGTGAAGGAGAAGGAGAGATTCTTAAGATAGATAGCACGAATTACGAAACTGATCCCCACAGCAACATATTAAATGAGACAAGAAATTGTTCAAATAGGTTAAAAGATGAAGAAGAAAAATACAAGAGAAAGAGAAAGGAGGGTTAGAGAAACTGTGCGAACTTACTTATCCACTTGTGTGCCTCATCCTATATTATCTTATTAGTTGGAATTACTACAAACTAGCATAAAGACCAAAACACTACTATGGGATGGGTGGTAACTTAAAGCATCTCCAAATTACTCCTTATTTTCTTCCTTAAAAATAGCTAACCAAAGGCCTTTCCCCAAAAATAGTTAGCCATTCCAACAACCCAGCTCCAAAAGACTCCATATTTAAGCTAGCTGTTGAAGTAGAGATTTAAAAAAAACAAAAACTGGTAAAATCGATGTGAAACTCTCCCCACCGTCCGATCTCGCACTAGTCCAAAAAAAAATTGGGATACTATAGCTTCTACAGTACTTTTTTTTTTTTTTGCTTGTAGTGGCTAAGGAGGTGGTTCACGTGGCGGGCCCCATAGGTTTATGGAAAGGATTGTGCTAGCCAAATTCAGCTAGCAGGAAGGCTATCTCAAACTTTGGGGAACATGATAGCTAGTCTTTTGGAGGGGACTTTTTTAGGATTGGCTGGGTATTTTGAGGGAGGAGAGTCTTTAGCTAGTCTTTTGGAGATACTTTTAGGGAGCAATTACTGAGTGTTAGACCCATCAACTAGGCTCTAAAGAAATTAGTTAGGCATGTACGTCATGAAACAGACTTGACCATTCTATGAATTACATAATTTCTCAAAATTGACTTAACAATAAAACATGGGGGAAAAGGTCAAGAGAGTAATAAGTAGCACAGACAAGTGGCACCATAAGCTAACCCATCACGATTTTTCCCAAAATAAATTTGGTTGATAAAGATCTTTTTGATATTTCCTCTATTCGTTTCAATGTTATGAAAGGCTCAAGGCGCACATGAGGGGCAAAGGCTCATAGAGCCTAGGTGCAAGGCACTACCTCTCAAAGCAGCGTTTTTGCTGCTTTGACAACCCACCACAGGCGCACCATATGTGATCTCCGGCCAGAATCAACATCAACAACCTCCGATCACCTCCATCAGTGATCTTCGCTGACGCCACCTGTCAGCGTCCACCGATAAAGGACTATGGTTACTACATCCATTGTGAGTCGTATATTCATCACCTCATCTTATCCGGCGACCTCCGACGACATTCACAGCCGGCGACTACCTCCGATGACTTCTAGCACCTCCCGATTGTGAGTTCGGATGACCTTTGTCGTCGTTCATGGCTTTGATAGCCACCAGCGACCTGTCAAAGTAGCGAAGAACGCTACTTTCGAATGTAGTATATTGTTTCTATATATATACAAGGTTGTTATATCGTGTATCGTATCGTGTATCGTTTTCCCTATTTTGTGTATCGTATATCATATCGTATCGTGTATCGTAAGATATGATTAAATTTATATTATTATTATAATATATATATATATATATATATATATATATATAATAAATATAGAAAGTACATACTAGAATATTAAATATGAAAAGTAAAGTAGAAGAGTAAGACATTCCCTATAATTTCACATCAAACATACCATTGGCCTATACAAAAAATATGATGTATATATTTCTATAATAAAGAAATCATATATAAGTATTATCTATGATCTATCAATATATTATTCTCAAAATATTCGAATGGTCAATGAAGACAAAACAAAAACTCAAAAAGTAAGGTCTTATTTTTCAATCTCCATTGCATCTACATCATCAATTTGATCATCACCAATAGATAATTTATCACCACTTGCTTCTTTATCTTCCTCTATTGTCTCTTGCACCTCTTATTCATATTCATTCTCATCCTCATTGTCTTATTCAAAGTCATCCACTTCTTTCCTTTAGCCTTCCTTTATGAACATAGATCCATTAGCCCTCTACTAAGAAATACCATATATATATATATATATATATATATATATATATAGAGAGAGAGAGAGAGAGAGAGAGAGAGAGAGAGAGAGAGAGAGATGCTATAATGTCGCATGCTGTAAGTGCGACACCGCATCGCAGCCGTATGATGCACCGTTGCGTGCATGCGATGCACGCAGCGCGTGCATCAGACGGCTGCGGTACAGTGCCGCACGTACCGCATGCCGCATTATAGCATGCCCCTATATATATATATATATATATATATATATATATATATATATATATATAGGTAGAAATGGAATCCTATAACTATTGAAATTAGCGAAGTTGTAGATATTTGGTGCTCCAAGCTCTAGAAATTTTTTAAAAACAAATGGCATTGGGCTTAGACAACTCTAGAGAAAGATTTGTAAAACACCTATAAACTTCTAAAAAAAAAATTAGTATCACTTCACTCTAGGTTACAAAATATTCTTAAGTATTTTTTTTAACTCTAAGAGACCTATATAGTCCTTTAGGAAATTAAGAAAAAAAAATCATTTTAAAAGTTCAAAAAAAAAAAACAAATAAAAAAACATGTTTTCACCGTATCGGACCGTATCGTGTATCGTACGATACAGAAGAAAAACGATACGTAAACACGATACATATCATTTTTCTCCTGTATCGTATCGTACGATACGTATCGTGTATCGTATGATACGATACGTATCGTGTATTGTATGATACTAACAACAGAGTATATATATATATATATATATATATATATATATATATATATATATATATATATATATATATATATATATATATATATATAGAGAGAGAGAGAGAGAGAGAGAGAGAAAATACGGGGTATGAGCTGACAGCTCATTTTTATTTTAGGCTGTCAGCTCACAGCCATCCGATCCCACTGATCATATCAGTCCGATTTTTTAAAAAAAAAACACACATCCTATCTCTCTCTCTCTATCTGATCACGATCTCTTTCTCTCTCGTTCGCTGAGAGAGAACCACCGCCGCCCTCACCCTTCTCCCCCTCCGGCGTCGATCTAGCCGCCTCCAGCTCACCCCACCGACCACCGGCAGCTCCCTTCCCCTCCGTCGAGCACCCTCCCGCAGGCAACCCTGACCTCCCGATCCGGCAGCGGCCTCACCCTTCTCCCCCTCCGGCGCCGATCCAGCCGCCTCCGACTCACCCCACCAACCATTGGCAGCTCCCTTCCCCTCCGTCGAGCACCCTTCCGCAGGTCGAGGGTGGCTGCCGGCAAAGTCACAAAGTTCGGGTTCGCCAATAAGTCGGCGAGGGAAAAACTCGGAAAAGTTCGGCGAAAATCGGAAAGTTCGGGAAAAAAACGGGTAAAAGTCGGGGAAAAAAACGGGTTCGGGTTTTAATCGGCGAGGGTAAAATTTGGAAAAAATCGGAAAGTTCGGGGCCTTCAAAATTCCAGTTTTTAGCCTACATTTAAGCACCTAAGACATTTTAACATGACTTATATAAAGATGATAGATCAACAACAACAAATCAACAAAGTTTTAGCCTACATTTAACTATTTAAGCAGCTAAAACATTTCGAACGTGATTTAAAGATGATAAGAAAGCAAAAAAAGTTAACAAAGTTACTACCAAATGCAAGTAAGCAACAAAGCAACAACAAAATGATAAAGTAACATACTAAGTTACTAACATCATGTTAAGTTGATAACGCCATCCCAAAATAAAATATTACAAAACTTAAGATGTTCATTGTTCAATTGTCACTCATCAAAATATAATAGAAAATAAAAATTAAGCATCGATCATGTCATCGAGAGCATCCAATGCCAAACTAGTATCATCCTTCATTGCTTCATTCTCTTCATCCTCCAAGAATTCCATGTCATCAGACTCATCATCGGAAGAAAGTTGGACATCTTCGAGATCGGCTTCCCCCTCCACATCCTCGAAAGACAATATGTTCTCCACATTGATCGGCTGAGAATCATTGGCTTCTTTATCTTTGGTTGACTTCATGAAATGTAAGTTCATTCGAACAAAAACCAAATCATGTAGCTTCTTGGGTTCCAACCGGTTCCTCTTCTTTGTGTGTGCGGCATCAAAAGCACTCCAATTCCTTTCGCATGCCGAAGCACTACATGGTTGACTATGCAATTTGATTGCCAACCGTTGAAGAGTTGGAACCTCATCTCCCCACATGTGCCACCAAACTCCTATATAGCACAATGCATACAAATACAAAATCCCAATTATCAAATCATAAAAACAACCAAGCAACAAACTAATCAAACTTTAAAAAACTATAGTAAAAAAAAGAATACGCACTTGGATGCTCTATGCTCAAGGACTCGATTGCCAAAGGTGCAAATATCTTTGGATCTTTTTGGTGGTAGAATTTGATCTCGGCAAGAAAATTTTTTCTCGCATCGGGTCCCGGCATCATCTTTTGCAAAACCTTCTCAAATCCGCTTTTTACTTCTCTATCCATTTTCACCAATTTGGAAACAAACAAGTTAGGATTGAGAAAACCGGCAACGGCATGTAGAGGGCTATGTAATGTCTTGTTCCACCTCTTATCAATGATTTTCCAATAAGGCATATACTTCTCATCATCCCCTTTGTAAACTTCCTTGATTGCTTCTTTTGCACGATCCATGCTTTCGTATAAATAACCCATTGTGGAACCATCACCATCAACCATCCTCAACACCCTCACTAAAGGTTCAACACTACATATTATCTCCTTTCCAATTAACCAAAATTCACTACCTTGGATTGTCATTTGCGTATCTACACCTTCAATCTTGCTTTGGGGAAGAGACCCCCACTCATTCGAAGCGACCATGAATCGAAGTGCTTGTTCTTCTTTGATGATTGATTGCAAACATAAGAATTCGGTTGCAAATCTAGTTGCACCCGGCCTTTTCAGCTCTCTACCATGAGTATGCAACCTCATCAAATCCAAAACATGTTGATACTTGTAACAAAACTTTACAATCTTTCTTGCAGATGCTAGAATAGGCTTCACATGAGGCAATTCATCTATCTCCTCCAAAATAAGATCTAAACAGTGTGCCGCACATGAAGTCTTGAAGATATGTGGATATCTTTCTTCGATGATAGCTCCTGCTACACCATAATTGGATGCATTATCCGACACCACTTGCACAACATTGTTTGGACCCACCTCTTCAATCCCGGAACATATGAAGTCTGCAATGAAATTTCCATCATTCTTCCTTCCAACCGTGCATACCGATTTCAGAAAAACGGTTCCCTTAGGGCAAGTAACCAATAGGTTCAAATGTGGTCTCTTCCTTGTGTCAGTCCACCCATCTGACATTAAGGTGCATCCTGAATGCGCCCATGATTCTTTCATCGTTTTGATATATTCTTCCACTTCACCTTTCCAATATCCCAATATCTTCGTTCTAGCCGTCTAACTGCTAGGGGGAAAATATCCAGGACCAACAATTGCAACGGCAGCTAATGCTTCTTTGAACTCTTCAGATCTTAGTAGATTGAAGGAAAGGTTATTTGCTACCATAGCCTTCACTATAAGATTGTCGGCAACCTGTTTCTCCTTTTTTTTAATCAACTCATTGATTTTTAGTTGATGCACTCCAGACACTCCTTCTCTTGAAGGACTACAAAAAGTAGTCATTGATCCTGAACTACCAACTGATGATGGTGTTGATGACGATGGCCTCAAAAAATAAAAATCTGATACCTTAGGCTTCTTCCTTGAGTCAATCTCAATTATAGATTTCTTTGCTGCTTCACAAACACCATCAGGTACAGATGGACATGCACGGACATCCCTCCCTGATATCTTTGATAGATGGATTCTCATCCTTGTTATAGAACAACAAACATCTCTTTGCAGAATAGACACCGAATCTTTCCCCCCTCTTCTTGTAAATATTCCCAAAAGGGATCCCTTCCTCTAGGCATTCTGCGAAAATCTACAATTTAATAGCATGATCCATAAATAAAAACAAGATGATGCAACAAACAAAATCATTTGCCACTTTGCTTGCAACTAGATAACATCATAGCACACGCTACAGTATTCAGCGATGTAAACATACAGTCAAACAAAACTTGCAAAATGTAAAATATACAGTCAAACAAAACATTCAGCGATGTAAACATACAGTCAAACAAAACTTGCAAAACTTACAAAACTTTGCTTGCAACTAGATAACATCATAGCACACGCTGCAGTATTCAGCGATGTAATTTATGTAAACATACAGTCTATAGTGAAGACTGAAGAGCATAACAACGATGGAGAAAACAACACAAACCGACAATTGATGTATTTCACAAACAACTCAAAATTTGAGGTGTATTCAAAGCCTTGATCCATACCTGAAAGGCAGAAATTGGGGCTAAAAAGTGGTGGCTGAAATTCAATAAAAGTCCTGGCGTTGCTATGTCGGGCTTGCCTACACACAGTCTACACAGAGAAGTAGCAATGAGTCGAGGGAAGAGGCTCCGGCCTGCTGTGGGTATGCAGACACACATATACAAGGAAGAAGAAGATCTCAAAGGAAGAAGATGAGGGAAAGCAGAAGAAGATGAGAACAAAAAGGAAAGGAGTGAGGGTATCCTCTTACCTTGAGCCCCGGCGGAGGAGAGTGCTGTCGTCGGCCAAAATCCAGAGCCTCGGCAGAGGAGAGGGTCACTGGAGGAGGCGGAGTGGACGAGAGAGGCTGATCGAAGGAATGGTGGTGCCGCCAGTCCCCGCCCTTGCAAACCCTAGCTCCAGCGGAGGAAATGATCTCTGGTGGTGCCGCCGGCCGCCGCTCATGCAAACCCCAACGGAGGAGAGGATCTCTGGTGCTGTCGCGGCTGTCGCCGGCCGCCGCTCATGCAAACCTTAGCCTCGTTGGATCAAAAGAGAGGAGCAACCGAGCGGCCAGAGCGGAAATAAATCCCGAGTGCCCGACCCCTGTGCTTTATTAGTAGTAGTGGACCGGTGGTCTGATAACTCGCGGAACAACATAACGGGTTATTACTGTGTTACCAATTCGGTCCATTTTAATCCCGATTTTTTGAAAAAAAGGGCAAAAAATCGCCGATTTTTGTGACACATTTAATTCGGGGGTAAAATCGGCAGGGGGGTAGAGCGCGATTTAAACGCGTTTTTTTCAACTATTCGGCGATTTTTGTGACTATGGCTGCCGGAGGGGAAGGAGGAGATTAGAGGGGGAGGGGGAGCGACGGGGTTGGATCGGGAGGTTGGGGCACGCCGGAAGGGGAGGGGAAAGGGGCTGCCGGATCGGGAGGTCGGGTCTGCCTGCGGGAGGGTGCTCGACGGAGGGGAAGGGAGCTGCTGGAGGTCGCTCGAGGGCTGCCGGAGGCTGATCGGGGAGGGGGAGAGGTGAGGTCGGGGGAGAGGTGAGGTCGGGGGAGAGAGAGAGGATGTGTTTTTTTTTTAAAAATCGGACGGATATGATCAGTGGGATCGGTTGGCTGTGAGCTGACAGCCTAAAATAAAAATAGGCTATCAGCTCATACCCCGTATTCTCTTTCTCTCTCTCTCTCTCACTATATATATATATATATATATATATATATATATATATATATATATATATATATATGTATATGGGGAGGGATACTCTTACTCATAGTCTCTTACTCATATAGTTACTTATGATCCGGGCCGTCCATTAGATCCCGACGTACGGTTCGGATTAGATGAGTAGTTAAAGCAATGGTGTCCGCATTTAATGCAGACACCATTGCTCCCCATCTAATCCGAACCGTACGTCGGGATCTAATGGACGGCCCGAATCATAGGTAACTATATGAGTAAGAGGCCATGAGTAAGAGTAACCCTCCCCTATATATATATATATATAGGGGCATGCTATAATGCGGCATGCGGTACGTGCGGCATTGCACTGCAGCCGTCTGATGCACGCGCTGCATGTATCGCATGCACACAGCGATGCATCAGGCGGCTGTGGTGCCGCACTTAAGGCACGCCGCATTATAGCATATATATATATATATATATATATATATATGTTTTAAAAAACGGAAGGCGAAAGGCAGGCGGTCAAGTGATTTCAAGGCGTAAGGCGGACAACTAGGTGGGCGCCCGTTGAAAAGATGGGTGCCCACCTATTTAAAATATTATATATATATATATATATATATATATATTCTATATATATGTATATATATAAATTTATAATTCTATATAAAAAAACAATAATAGAAAGTTTTACATATGCAAATATCAAAACAATCGATCTGAATATAAAAGTTTTATGAAAAGAGAGGAGGGGATTAAGTGGGGTCGGGGTTGACTACAAGGCAGGGGAAAAAGTACAGCTTTTGAGCATTTGGAATAACTAGAATATCTAGTTATGTAGTGAAATGGGAGGAGGGGAACGAGTGGGGTCAGGGTTTTCTGAAAAATTATTAATAATTTGCCCGCTTAAAGCCCACCTAGGCGGGCGCCTAGGCGGGTCGGATCCCGCCTAGGCCCGCCTTTGTTCAACTCGCCTGCAGTGCCGCTTAATGCTGAAGCGGAGCGGCCAACCCCCTAAAACGCCTAGGCGGCCCAAACCGCTTTTTAGAACAATGATATATATATATATATATATATATATATATATATATATATATATATATATATATATATATATATATATATATATATTACAACGCGTTCGTTTTATTTACAAGCGTGTCACTATGCCATAGATATTTCAGACCGTCCAACCATATACATAAAGGCTCAGATAAAAAAGTATATGCTGATGTAAGGGTGAGTGATTCATTTGGGTAGGAGGGAACGAATGAGATTGAATGAAGTTAAGATGGATGAGTGGGATTGAGAATGAGAAGAAATAAATGAATGAAGGACCAGATTGTAAACAAATTAAACTCTATAATATATTGGAGAGTTTTTATGTAAAAAATTGAGAACGCAGTAGGTATTAAATCTATTGTTCACACGTTTTTCCTACTAATGACTTTTTCTGAGACTGCCACGTATGCATGGTCCCCCTCCCACATAATTGCACTCACTCTCTCTCTCTTCCCCCGATCTTTCTCCTTTTAAATAGGCAGTCAAAACAAGGCCTAACAAATCCAAGCAAAACTCCACCGGGCATTCACAAGTAAATGAAGAGGGCTTAACTGTCAACACCTTTGCTTTAAAATTTTGGCCTC
This sequence comes from Chamaelirium japonicum, assembly GCA_947650365.1. NCBI lineage: Eukaryota > Viridiplantae > Streptophyta > Magnoliopsida > Liliales > Melanthiaceae > Chamaelirium > Chamaelirium japonicum. The sequence goes on from OX393550.1 coordinate 115,677,755, forward strand.
CAGTAATTTGCGCCGTGATTGCAGACTCCATCGAGAGACAGAGCAACACTATTCAGCCATGCAATTTTCCATCTGGATTTGGCCATCATGTTGTGGCATCTGATCATGGTCATCCCTTCGTCTGTCGTTCGGGTGAATGTTATTCACCAGTCAGGACAGGCCGTAACGGACGGCTGTGATCAGGTTGTCCGGGCTGGGAAAATACAGTGGCTGAGAAGTTTTTTCCAACTGGGTGCAGCAGATGACTATAATCAGATGGCACATCACCATAGTCCCATCTTTATGGAGAAAACGTGATGAGTAAATAGCATGATGGGTGCACTTCACTTTTTGGAGGTTAAGGCATTCGACTGTTCCCCACAACCAGCGGAGATACTTAGTGGGGAGGGGTCTATAACTGTAAGTCCTTTCATCTCTCTCTGTACTCTGGTACGCACCATTGCGCCAACGTACCCCCCCTCTCTCTGTACTATTGTCTGCATCATTGCACCAACGTACACCTATCTCTCTCTCCTCAGTGTCGTACGCACGAAGCCACCCTGCCATCTCGCACGCGTGCTCACCAAGCCAGGGGTGTTTGGAAAATTTTCAAAATTTTAAGAATTGCAAATGGAATTCCGATTTCGAATCTGAATTTTTGGAATTTTAAAATCTAATTTCGATTAAGAATTTTTGAAAAATTTGGAAATGTTCAATTTTCAGAATTTTTGAAAATTTTTCGAAAATTTCAATTTTAAAATAATTTTGAAAATTTTTGGATTGCACTGCACCTGCTGCTTCAGATGGATCTGGATTGGATCAGATCAAGTCGGACAGAGGGTGAACACGGGAGAGTAGGAGTTGGTTAGGATTTAGAGTTTTTAAGTTTTATATGCAGTGCATCTTGGATATGCAGTCCTCTCTCTCTTTCTCTCTTCTCCCGATCTCTCTCTCTTGATCACAGCCGTCCGTTGAAGCCATCGCAAACCCGACCCAACCCATTGAAGCCATCGTAGTCATCCGTTGAAGCCATCGTAGACCCGACCCATTGATTTTTAAACGGGTCGGAGACTAAACCCGGACCCGACCTGTTTACTAAACGGGTTAGTCGTGTCGACCCGTTTACGACCTGAACCCGTTAAACCCAGACCCGCTAATTTCGTGTCGGGACTATCGTGTCCAAAATTGTCATCCCCATCTTCGTCTCTCTTTTTCTCCGATTTCTCTCTTTCCCCGCTAATTTCATGTCGGGTCAGTTTATTAAAGGCGTGTCCCTAGGCTCAGGCTCAACTAGGCTCACCCCCTGCACCTCAAAAAGCACAAGGCCAGGCTCTGTTAAAAAGGCACGCGCCTAGGTCTAAGACGTGCGCCTAGGCTCCAGGTGCAAAAAAGGCGCGCCTAGTTGAACCATGTGCAATTATGTGCTTGCAATTGATATTTTTGGCAATATGATTAAGTTATTAAATAGATTTGATTCATGATTACAGTAGTCTGAATATTGGCACATTGATTGAATATTATTTAAATTCAAAATTATTTGTTATAGTTCTTAGGTAGGACCATTTGAGCAATTTTGGGTTGGGTTTGATAACTTTGATATTATTTCAACTATTACAAGATTCAATGAGTTTTCTTTTCTTTTTCAATTTGTACATTTCATATTGATTAAGAAGCATGTGCACAAGCACATGGATGAAATAATACATTCAATCATTCACTATTTATTTTTGTTTGCTATAATATCATATTTGATATCTTATAACTGGTTATTGAATTTGAACTATACATATTTAAAGATTTAATATATTTTAAATGGCTTATTTAGAGCCGTAATTCGAATCTACAAGGCTACAACATTTGTGTTTGTTGCAACAACGATCTATCCAATTTATTTTCTTAATCTAGTTATGCATGTTTTGAATATATATATATATATATATATATATATATATAGAGAGAGAGAGAGAGAGCGAGAGAGAGGACTGCTCACCTGCGGGACAAAATGTGAGCCGTCCAATTGCGATCGGGATTAACGTGCGGATTTCGTGCAGTGGGCCGGAGGTTGTACGGGTCGTCCGATCATCCGATCCAACGATCGGGATTCAACCCCCCACCGACCATCGCTGTTACTGTGGCGGGCACAGTAACAGCATTTCGGTGGAGGGGTTGAACTCCGGCCGTCCGATCGTCGTGAATCGAACGACTCACATTTTGTCCGCCCCGGTTAAAATTTGTAGCCGTTCGATCGAATGATCGAACAGATGAGATATGTGTGAAACAATTGAATAGGACAAAATTATCATGATTTTTTGTCCTATTCAATTATTTCACACGGATCTCATCTGTTCGATCTTCGATCGAACGGCTACAACTTTTAACCGGGACGGAAAGAATTTGTGCCGTTCGATTCACGACGATCGGACGGATGGAGTTCAACCCCTCCACCGAAATGTTGTTACTGTGCCCGCCACAGTAACAACGATGGTCGGTGGGGGGTTGAATCCCGATCGTTGGATCGGATGATCGGACGGCCCGTGTCCCGCAGGATACCGCTGCGGGACGTCCCGCAGGTGAGCAGTCCTCTCTCTCTCTCTCTCTCTCTCTCTCTCTCTCTATATATATATATATATATATATATATATATGTGCATCTTACTTAAATCAGGCGCGCGCGTTGAGTTGCACCTTGCGCCTAGGCTCTAGGAGACCTTTGCGCCTCATGTGTGCCTTGAGCCTTTCACAACACTGGTCGGGTCCAAAATTGCCATCCTCATCTCCGTCTCTCTCTTCCCCACGATCTCTCTCTCTGAGGTGGGAGGAGTGTGTGTCGAGGGGTTGGTCGCACCGAAGGCGCCTGCTTCATGCCAATCGGCACGGGCATGCACTAGTGTGTGTGTGTGTATATATATATATATATATATATATATATATATATATAGAGAGAGAGAGAGAGAGAGAGAGAGAAATGCTATAGTGCGACATCGCACCGCTGCGTGCATGCGATGCACGCAGCGCGCATCAGACGGTTGCGGTGCGGTGCTGCACTTACCGTATGCCGCAGCATAACATGCCCATATATATATATATATATATATATATATATACAGTGTTTTCAGACTCGTTCTGACTCGGACGAGTCGACTCGTTTTGACTCGACTCGGACTCGATTTCGACCCGACTCGGACCAGTGACTCGCAGGCCACCTGACTCGTCCGAGTCATGGTCTGACTCGTGTCTGACTCGGACGAGTCATGGTCTGACTCGTCCCATGACTCGTCCGAGTCAAGGTCAGACTCATTCCTGACTCGATCGGTCGTTTTTATCCATTATATTTTGATAGTTGCATGACATTGATGCATTTTGTGATATTATTTGGCATATGAATGCAATATATATCTCTAAGTTTTCCCAAATTTTTACTATTTTATCTAATATTATATATATTAATCCAACGAGTCACTATGTTTATGACTCTTATACGCGCCACGAGTCGACTCTTCCGAGTCGCGTCGCTAAGGGCTGTAACGAGTCGCTTTCCGAGTCCGAGTCTAAAAACATTGTATATATATATAGGGTCAGGATTTTGTGCCTTAAATTTTTGCCATCGATTTTGATTTGATGAGGGTTTAGAATGAGCTGATTTTTTGTGAATGTGATCATCCCACCTTAGATAGAATATCCACAAAAAATCAGCACATTCTAAAACTTCAAGGGGCATCAAATATATAATAAACGTTAACGGATAAAAATAGACGGTGAATAAAGCTTGTAATATACGATGCCCCTAGAAGTTTTAGAATATGCTAATTTTTTGTGGAATCATCCACAAAAACTCAGCTCATTCTAAACCCTCTAGGACATCAAACCAAATCGATGGCAAAAAACAATAGCAAAAATTTAAGGCACAGGATCCTGACCCGTATATATATATATATATATATATATATATATATATATATATATATATATATATATATATATATATATATAGGGGAGGGATACTCTCACTCATGAGGTCGTACAAGTATAGTTACTAATGATCCCAGCCATCCATTCGGATCTGATGGATGGCTAGGATTATTTCTCCCTCTCTCTCTCTCTCTCTCTTTCTCTCTCTCTCTCTCTCTCTCTCGATCAAGTAAACCCCCCCCCCCCCCCCGACCCCAGATCGCAGCCCCCCGACCTTCCCTTCCGGTAGCCTCGACCGTCCTTCCCCCGCGCTCCGGTGCCGATCGCACCAGCCCCGACCTTCCCCTCCGGCTCCGATCGCACCAACCCAGACCTTCCCCTACGCTCGACGGAGGGGAAGGGGAAGGTCGGGGCTGGTGCGTCGGCAGGGTGGCCCGATGGAGGGGAAGGGGAAGGGGAAGGTCGGGGGGGCTGCGCCGGCGGGGTGGCTCGACGAAGGGGAAGGGGAAGGTCTAGGGGGCTGCGCCGGCGGGGTGGCTCGAAGGAGGGGAAGGGGATCAGTCGGGGGGGCTGCAACTCGTGAGAGAGAGAGAGATTGAAGGGGGAGAGGTTTAATCTCAACCATCCATCGGATTCAAATGAATGGTCAGAATCATTAGTAAATCCATGAGTAAGCCCTCATAAGTAAGAGTATCCCTCCCCATATATATATATATATATATATATATATATATATATATATATATATATATATATATATATATATATATATATATATATATATATATATATATATATATATATATATATATATATGGTGGGGGGGGGGGGGGGGGAGGGGAGCCATCACCCGAGGTGTAGCATCGTTGCTGCATCTCTCGCTTGCTTACCCCCCTATAAGTTTTGGAATTTGATGAAATTTGGTGAGGGTGTTGTCTAGGGTAAGATGATCATCCTCACCAATTTTCATCAAATTCTAAAACTTCTAGGGGGGTCAAATGATCGTAGCAAAATCTGCAGATTTTAACGGTGACTGTAGACGGCTGATTTTGCTTCGACCATTTGAACCCCCTAGAAGTTTTGAAATTTGATGAAAATTGGTGAGGATGATCATCTTACCCTAGACAACACCTTCACCAAATTTCATCAAATTCCAAAACTTCTAGGATGGTCAAACAATGCCTAAGGTGCAGCAATGACGCTGCACCTCAGGTCCAGCATCCCTTTTCCCTATATATATATAGGGGAGAGATACTCTTACTTATACAATTACACGCCTCCATTTACCTACCCTAGAGGTTTTAGAATTTGATGAAACTTGGTGGGGATGCTATCTATGACAAGTTGATCATCCTCACCAAAAATTATCAAATTTTATAACCTCTAGGGGCATCAAATATGCTATTCTAATTAACGGTTAAAATGAACGGTCGATAAAGCTTCTAATATTTGATGCCCCTAGAGGTTATAGAAGTTGATGATTTTTGGTGAGGATGATCAAATTGCCATAGATAGCCTTAGGGTAGGTAAAAGATGGTGTGTAATTCCACAAGTAACCATTCCATAAGAAAGAGTATCCCTGCCCATATATATATATATATATATATATATATATATATATATATATATATATATATATATATATATATATATATATATATATATATATATATATATATATATATATATATAGGTCTGGGATATGTTGACAACCCGTTAACAACCCATCATTTGATAGGGTGAGGTTTTAGAATTTGCTGATTTTTTGTATTGATGTTATCTATAGCAATGAGATCATCCTAACAAAATATAAGAAAAATTCAAAACCTCTAGCCCCATAAGATGTCCTCAAATATAGACCGTTCATTTTAACATTTAATTTAAAGAGTACATTTGATGGGGCTAGAGGTTTTAAAATTAGTTGATTTTTTGTGGGTGTTATCTATAGTAAGGAGAAATCAGCAAATTCTAAAACCGCTAGCCCCATCAAATGATGGGTTGTCAACGGGTTATCAACAGATCCCACCCCATATATATATATATATATATATATATATATATATATATATATATATATATAGAGAGAGAGAGAGAGAGAGATGCGTGTTAGGACTTAGGATGCGGCGTGCGATGCGTGTGGTGTTGCACTGCAGGCGCCTGATGCATCGCTGCGGTGCATCAGGCGGCTACGGTGCGACACTGCACGCACCGCACGCAGCATTTTATTCCTCTCTCTCTCTATATATATATATATAGGGAAGGGGAGCTTGGACCTCAGGTGCAGCATTCATGCTGCACCCGTGTCTGCATGAATGCCACGTGGCCCTTCCCCTCTAGAAAGATCTGAAACGGGACCTCCGAGACGGAATAAATGCGGGACGAACCTCAGCTGTCCGATTGCCTGGATCCAACGGGAGGGATTCCCCCGGACCGGATTCTCGCTGTTACTCTGGCGGCCACAGTAACAACGAGATTTTGGTCCGGATGAATCCCATCCGTTGGATTCAGTCAATCGAGCGGCTGAAAAAAATTTCGCAATTACTGTAGCCGCTACAGTAACCGCAAGAATGCTTTCAGCCGTCCGATCACCAGGATCCAACGGATTGGATTCATTTGGGATTCAATTGGCCGTTCGGGTGAATCCCATCCGTTGGATCCTGACGATCGGACGGCTGAAAGCATTCTCGCGGTTACTATAGCGGCTACAGTAATCGCGAAATTTTTTTCAGCCGCCCGATCGACTGAATCCAACGGATGGAATTCATCCGGACCAAAATCTCGTTGTTACTATAACCGCCACAATAACAGCGAGAATCCGGTCCGAGGGAATCCCTCCCGTTGGATCCAAGCAATCGGACGACTGAGGTTCGTCCCGCATTTATTCCGTCTCGGAGGTCCATTTCAGATCTTCTTTCTGGAGGGGAAGGGCCATGTGGCATTCATGCAGACACGGGTGCAGCATGAATGTTGCACCTGAGGTCCAAGCTCCCCTTCCCCTATATATATATATATATATATATATATATATATATATATATATATATATATATATATATATATATATATATATATATATATATATATATATATAGGGGAAGGGGAGCCTGGACCTCAGGTCTCAAAATATGCATAACTATACTAAGAAAATGAATCTTAACACATTAGATAAATTAGATAGATCGTTGTTGCAACAACACAAATGTTGTAGCCTTGTAGGTTTGAATTACGGCTCAAAATAGGCTATTTAAAATATATTAAATCTTCAAATATGTATAGTTCAAATTCAATAACCAGTTATAAACTATCAAATGTGATATTATAGCAAACAAAAAATAAATAGTGAATGTGTTATTTCATCTGTGAGCTCGTGCACATGCTTCTAAATCAGTATGAAATGTGCAAATCGAGAAAGAGAATGAAACTTACTGCGTCTTGTAATAGTTAAAATAATATAAGTCATCAAATTCAACCCACAATTGCTCAAATGGTCCTACCTAAGAACTATAATAAATAATTTTAAATGCAAATAATATCCAATTAATGTGCCAATATTCAAGACTGCGTCAATCATGAATCAAATCTATTTAATAACTTAATCATATTGCCAAAAATATCAAGTGCAAGCACATAATTGTGCATGAATCCAACCAGGAATGCCTTTTTTGCGCCTAGAGCTTAGGCGTACGCCTTAGACCCAGGCGGCGCGGCTTTCTAACAGAGTCTCGCCTTGTGCTTTTTGAGGTGAAGGGGGTGAGCCTAGTTGAACCTGAGCCTAGGCGCGCCTTTAATAACACTGATTCGTTTCATTTCTTGTCTCAAATCATAGGACCTTACCTTCGTTAGAGACACACATATCCATATAATATACAAACACTACTCTTTAGAATCCCTGAAAACTGAAACAAATTCAATTGAACCTGGAGATTTTCTAAGAGGCACCAATTAACATTCTGAAGTATTTGTGTGTTATCAATTCATTTAAATGCCAAGCAAATAACACATTTACAGATAACACATTTACATCCAGTATAATAGTATATTATCAATTCATTTAAATTCCAAGTAACCAAAATCCCATGATTTTGGATTGACATTTGACCCGACATAGTATAGATAATGTGTCTACTATTTAAAATGGATATCCACCATTGGTGGCTATGCTGTAGCTAGAGTTTCACACAAATTTCAAATAATGTGGTGTTCAATGGGAAAAAAATTGAGAATAAATAGATCAGTCGTCATCCAAATTGTTGAACAATGGTGTAGAACAGTGGTACTACACCTTACTACCTTAGTCATCAGGGGGTAGTAAGTTTGAACCCAGTACAGGAAAAATACATTTACCAGTTAGTATCTTGGCCCATCCATCCCTTGTGGCACAAGGGGAATTACTCACAAATAAAAAGAAGCTCGTCATCTGAATTGTCATCACTTCACTAGCACTTCATACTTCATATCTATTTATAATTTGTAAACTTCAGTAAATCCTGATAAAATGTGTTCCTCCTATTGGCATATATTCAAATTGAGTTCGATGGAGCTGTGACTATAATATCTTTAGTTCTCTAGGACATTATGCAGTAAAACTCTATAGGAATGCACGTAACTAAAGTAAAAAGCCTTATTTTGTCTGTCATCTGATAATGATGGATGTATCAGGATGGATGATTGCCCTAAAGCCCGGACTTTGTAAGCAGAACTATCACTTAGGTCATGCAGTAATGCATAGGAAGATCCAAATCTAAGTCTTGTAATTTAACACTACATTACTATTTGATTGCCTTTTTGTCTCAAGCAGACGTATATTAGAGGACAATGTTGTGTTGCCCATGGAACTAACCACATAATAAGCAACTATATAATCTCTGACCAAGCAATGCCACAAAAAATACCTGCAGATTGTTTTGTTTTATGTACTCCCAAATCCTCTTCACAACATCAGACCGTGGTAATGCACTTTCACCGGTACCAATAAACTTCACAAGAGCATCAGAAAGTTGGAGGGGTGCTAGAAAACCTAAATTCACACCTTTTTGCCTCTTTCCTTTCTGTGGCGATTCCTCTGAATCTGTTAATTGTAAAAAGAGAGATGTCACATTTTGTTGATGGCACTAAATGAGAATTACTTTACCTAACCTTCTCTCTCTTTTTTCTGTTGTTTTTCCTTTTGTGTTGGCTTGGCTGGACCTGATAATTCAAATAGGGCGGTAAACCAATTATGGTCTAAGGAATATATGAAAGATAATACTATCACAGTAAGCATTGTATAGATTCTAGATATGGTGCTATTAATTGTCAAAGAACAATGCAAATAAAACTCAGTTAAATAAGATTTCACAGCCAATGCTAAAACCAGACATGCGGCATAATATATTAATATCATACAGGTCTTTGGTACTGAAGAAACCTATACACATAATTAGATAACCACAATCAAATATTGTATGCCAACTACTTGTTAACATGGAAATTTCAAAAAAATATTTTTGCACGACAAAAATGATTTAGGAAAAAAAATTATCAAACAGACATGATGGTGAAAGAAAAATATTTCAGAAGTATCCTTATAAGATGACTAGGAAAGTACCAATAAAAAATCATTGACAACAAAGATAGCCCTTAGGAGAAATGAATGGTGAGGAAGGATTCAAAAAGCCACCCCCAAATGGATGGGACATGGCTTGATTGTTATGGTTATGGGTAAAGAACCATTAAAATTATCATTGACAAAATCTTCATGAAGTAACTCATCCCCTGATCGCTGCTAAGCCATCATGCTGAAAAATATTGCAGAAAATCCTAGGAAGAAAATGGCCCTGCAGAGCAAAACCCCGCTGGGCTCTACTGATGCGGATGCATGGTTTTGCAGATGCATTCCACCCAAGCATGTGTGTAGGCATGCACTGGCTACTTGAGTTTCGTGGTGACCTTCAAATCGCATAAACCACATATATGGTTTTGATGACATTGTCATCCATGTGCAACACACTAGACCCGACCTGATCCGGCTAGCCGATCAGGTCGAATCCAATGTTATCACAGTCACATGTGGTTTATGTCAATTGGAAGCCAAATCATATACCATTTGGCATGGCATATGCAACTTTTTAAATATAACAATCTAACAAAATTTAAAATACCAAAAGATCATAAAGAAAATCTCACCAATATAATTAGGACTCCTGTTAGCAAAAGATTAAAAAAAAATATTTATTAGAGTAAACAATTAGTAACATAATCACCTACAACGACCACTGTGTTCACTTGATGCAGGAACAACGTTCCTCTGACGGAAGATTCGGATAGTGAATCTCCCCAACCTAAAGCATTCACCATGTGTTACCAAGTGTCAGCTATAAATTCGACGGATGTCATCACGTCACTCCTTATTGCATCAAGCTGGTGTTTTAGATGGTTGAAATCATGGACCATTTCCCACAATACTTGAATCCCACTCGGTTGCTCTTTCCCCCATCAATGGTTGTCCCATGGTCCTCAATTAGCTCTCATGATTTGCTTGTACTCATTGTTCGAATAGAAAGCAAGCATCAAGCCTAACCACAGAACTTAAAAACCTTAACCTTCACAACGGAGCATCGAGTCTAGTGTTTAAAAGCTTGTTGGCCCAGCACGCATGTACTTGAAACATGTGAAGGGCATGATAGCTAGGACCAGACTTGATGGTTATTGTAAAGGGCATATTGGCATAAATAAGGATCAAATAGAAGAAAGAAGGCTTTAGTCGTCATTAGCCAACTTATGCTTTCCCTTCTTTCGGAATTTAGGAGTAATACAAGTGCACATTATTGCATTAGATCAGGAACATGGACCAAGTGTTTGTGTTGTGCAATGCCGCCCACCATTGGTGCCGAAATTGCACAACTCACACACTATGAGAGTCTTTTCCAACTTAGATCATTAGACCTATAGGGAGAAGGATTTAGTCATCATTAACCAACTTATGCTTTCCATTTTTTCAGATTTTAGGAGGAATACAAGTATATGTTCTCGCATTAGACCGGGAATATCGGCAGTGTTATGCCCGCTATTGGTGACAAAGTCACAACTTATACACCATAATATAAGAGTCATTTCTGATGGACTCTTATAGTGCCCATATTTCCAACCTGGATGCCTGGATCCGTAGACCTATCGAGATTAAGAGCCGAAGAAACCGTCCTAGCAAATGTGTTTGTTGGTGAATGACAGTATAGCCCAGTAGGTATGCAAATGTCGTGACATGCCAACACAACATTGACCTCGTCAACGTGATATGTGGTATGCCTTCACTAGGATGATATTAGTAAGAGTGGGAGAGTAGTTAGAAAGCAAGAGAGGGTGCTTCGGGAAGAGTGAAGATTGTTTAGGGAGAGATAAAGAGCTTGGGAATGGGAAGAGATGAAGAATTACAGAACTTGTTAAAAAAGGGTGGGGGGGGGGGGGGGGGTATAAATAAGTATTCTCCAATAATATGATTGTAAATTGGGCTAGCCTGACACCTAGGAAGCACGGACACTTCACTAGATCACCCGCACCCGTGTCGGACACGTGTCCGACACGGACACGGCCTGGACACGCCTCGGACACGTGTCCGACACGCCGGGGACACGGCAGTTGGATTTTTATTGGTTTTGGGCTTCGGACACGGGCCGGACTCGGACTGGACACGGGCCGGACTCGGGCTGGACACGGGGCTGAAGGCGGGCTTATATTTTTTTTGCGTACCCGACCCGACCCGCCTATCGACCCGACCCGCCTATTAAACAAAACCCCACCCCGTGCTCCACTATTCTACTCAGTGCGGTGAAAGAGGGGGTTGAAACCCTAGCTGAGACGCCGATCGATCCCGCCGAAGCGCCGACCGATCCCGTCGAGGCGCCGACCGACCCCATCGATCCTCCGACGCGATCCTCCGACCTCGCCGAGACGCCCAGTCGCCACCGACGCCCAGGTATTCCTTCCCCTTCCTCTCATTTCTCCTCTTTTTTTCTTTTTCATGTATCTCTTCTCTTCTTCCTCCTCTCCTACCTCTGCTCCTGCTCCTGCTCTGTCCTCTTCTCCCTCCTCTCCTCTGATCCTACTCTCATGCTCCTTCCTCATCTCCACGTTGAAGCTTAAATTTTTTTTTTCAATTTTTTTTTTTTTGAATACATAACCATGAATCAGTCAAATGACTGATCCATGTTTATGCATTCAAAAACAAAAAAAAAAACTATGAATTTTTTTCAACATAAAACAGTAAATTGTTTTTTAAAGAATGTTTTTTTTTTAATTTTTTTTTTGTTTTTGACTGCAAAAACATGAATCAGTCATTGACTGATTCATGTTTTTGCATTCAAAAATAAAATATTATGAAATTTTATTTTTCTTAAAAAACAGTGGGTTTTTTATTTGTTGTTTTATTTGTTGTTACTTGTTAATTACTTGTTAATTAGTTATTTCCAGAGTTGCATAGTTGAATATCAGTTACTTCTATAGTTGCTTGCTCCTATAGTTGCATATTGTTGTTAGCTGCATCATATATGCATATTGTTGTTAAGTAAATTATTGTCATATTAGGAATTTCAATGAACACATCAAGTTCTGTCGCGACTTCTAGCTCAGAAGCCGTCGATAGTGGCGTCACTGGCATGTCAAAAGATGATGAGACAAAGCCATTGTGGAAGTACGTAACAAGGGTTGAGAAAGCTTCCGGAGGTGGTGGGAATGTTAAATTTGAATGTAATTTCTGCAAGGGTACCTACACAGGATCGTATACTAGATTGAAGGCACACTTGTTGAAAATTACTGGATTTGGGATCGGAAAATGCAGTAAAGTGACTACCGAAGCAATCAATAAAATGAAAAGAGAAGTGGAACAAACAGAATTGAAAATCAAGGAGACTATGCCCAAAGAAGTACCTTTGCCATCTGTTGGAGGAAGCAGTACACGGTCAACTTCGTTTAGGCAAGAAGCATTTGATCCGCGAAAAAGAAAGGCGGTGGGAAACACGGCAATTGAGAAGGCCTTCAATGTTGGTGCTAGAGAAGACTTACAAGCGGAGATAGCTCGTATGTTCTTCACAAGTGGCTTGCCGTTTCATTTAGCTAGAAATCCCCATTACGTGAAAGCTTTTACCATGGCTTGTAATAGCAACCTTGGCGGCTTTGTGCCGCCCGGTTACAATATGTTGAGGACAACATTGTTGGAGAAGGAAAGGGCAAATGTCGAGTTGCTTTTGCAACCGGTGAGAAATGCATGGAAGGATAAAGGGGTTAGCATTGTCAGTGATGGATGGACTGATGCACAGAGAAGACCTCTTATCAACTTTATAGCAGTGTCAGAAGGACAACCTATATTCCTAAAGGCCGTGAACTGCGAGGGTGAGTATAAGGACAAGCATTTCATTTCTGGTTTGATCTTAAAAACCATAGAGGAGGTTGGAGCTACAAATGTTGTCCAAGTTATCACGGACAACGCTCCAGTTTGTCGTGCGGCGGGTTTACTTGTTGAAGCCACACATTCTCACATTTTCTGGACACCATGTGTGGTGCATACCCTCAATCTCGCCCTTAAAAATATATGTGCTGCAAAAAATACCGAGGTAAATGAGATAGTATATGATGAATGTAGTTGGATCACCATTGTCGCTGGGGATGCTTCGATGATTAAAAATTTTATTATGAATCATTCAATGAGGCTCGCAATTTTCAATAAGTTCGTGAAGTTGAAGATGCTATCGATTGCGGATACCCGATTTGCCTCGGTGGTGGTGATGCTGAAAAGGTTCAAGCTTATCAAGAAAGGTCTCCAAAACATGGTCATTAGTGATCAATGGTCCATGTATAGAGATGAGGATGTGGGAAAAGCACAGTTTGTGAAGGAGAAAGTCCTCGATGACTTGTGGTGGGACAAGGTGGACTACATCCTCTCCTTTACAGATCCTATATATGATATGTTGAGACTAGCAGACACTGATAGACCATGCCTCCATCTAGTCTATGATATGTGGGATACAATGATTGAGAATGTGAAAACTGCCATCTATCGAAATGAGAAGAAGCAAGAAGATGAGGAGTCGTCCTTCTACACAGTGGTGCATAATATCTTGGTTGATAGGTGGAACAAAAGCAGTACACCACTACATTGCATGGCGCATTCGCTGAATCCTAGGTAACTAAATCTAATGGGCTAAATGGCTAATATTCTATTGCTATCGAATATTTTTATTTATAATCCATGGTTGATTTTATATTTGTTAACCTGTTTTTGTAGATATTATAGCCATGAATGGCTTAGTGGTGCTCCAAATCGGCTAGCACCACATCAAGATGCAGAGATTGCTAAGGAAAGAAAGGCATGCATGCAAAAATTCTTTCCAAATGCAGAGGAGCGTAGAATGGTCAACATTGAATTCGCCAAGTTCTCTAGTGGGGTAGATGACTTTAGAGATAGTGACTCGTTGCATGATAGAGGGGTAATGGATCCTAAGTTATGGTGGGCTGTGCATGGAGATGTTACCCCTAAACTTCAACGCTTGGCATTGAAGTTACTTGGACAACCTTACTCATCTTCTTGTTGTGAGAGGAATTGGAGCACTTATGCATTTATCAATTCAGTGAAACGAAATAAGATGGCTCCACAACGAGGAGAAGATTTGGTCTATGTGCACAACAACCTACGACTCCTATCAAGGAAAAGTCCAAACTATCATGAAGGGGAAAGCAAGATGTGGGATGTAGGAGGGGATGGCTTTGACTCACTTGATGGTGCCGGTGTGCTTGAGATTGCGGAGCTCTCGCTTGATGAACCGGATTTGGAAGCCATGATATTTCTTGATGGAGATGATGATGATGATGTGAACATGGATGCTTAATCTTCATTATCATGTGTTTCTTTTGTTTTTTGGTGCTTTTGGATGTTTTGGGTTGTTGAATTATGGAAATATGGAACTTATGGTTATCTAATGTCTATCTCTACTTATGCGTATTGAGGACCTCGACTCTGGCTTGTCGATTGGAATATGCATAAAATTTTCATTTTAATTGTTTTCTACGGGGTAATTTTTTTGTTATTGAAATATATATGAATTATAACCGCACATAAAATATTAAAAAATATATTAATTTATTTTGCCGTGTCCCCGCCGTACCCGTGTCCTCTTTTTTTAGGATTTGCCGTGTCGGCGTACCCGTGTCGTGTCGTACCCGTGTCCCCGTACCCGCATCAGTGCTTCTTAGCCTGACACCCACCCGCTTAGCCCGACACATTTTGGGATGAGCTTTATGTGAGCTTGGGCTGGGGTGGGCTGAGCTTGGACATGATTTCATGCTCGAACTTAAGTTCGGGTGATATTAAGCTCAGCTCGTTTAGGCCCGAGCTCAAAATAGTGAGGATGTTCTAGACATTCAGCATTCCACTTATGAGGAATTTTATTAGTTTGTGTATGTGGTTCAAAATTGTATAGTGTGTAAAGAGAAGACGCCCCAATTTTGCTATTATCTATAAAGCACCGACACTCTCGGGACCTTTACGTATCTGTATCCGACACATGTTGGACATCGACACTCGTCCGATACTCTCCGACACATATCGGACACTCCAAAAAACGTGTCCTCTATGAAGAAAGGTTGTCCGACAAGTGTCGGAGCGTATCGGATGCGTGTCGGACATTACCGTAGATGCTTTTGACTCGTTTGAAGATGTTGGGGTTCTTGAGATTGTGAATCTTTCAATCAATGAGTCGGATATGGAGGCCGTGGTCTTCGCGGATAATGTCATCGATGGTGATGATGCTGTGACACTTGACGTTGGCCTTGATGGATGACGATTCTATGCGACTTCTATTTGTCTTTTTGTGTTTTGAAAGTTTGAAACTATACACTTGAATCATTGATGATGTAATGATGTTATTGTTGTTTGTTGGAGACTTTTAGTTAACTATTAGCTTTATGTTTGATTATGAATCATAATGTTAGCCTTGTTATATATATATATATATATATATATATATATATATATATATATATATATATATATATATATATATATATATATATATATATATATATATATATATATATATATACTAGTGAATGCCCGTGCCTGTCGGCACTGCAACGGGCCGCCTTCGGCAACAACACAACCCCTGCGCATCGCCACCCCCCACCCCCAACATCCTCTGCCCCATTTATCTGCCCCATCGTCTGCCCCCCAAGTTACAATCGTCCATTGCATTGTACTCGACTGGTGCATCGCACTCAGTCCCAACTGGCACGCAAAGAAACGACTCTGATTGGACCAGCGACATAGGCACCAACATGTACCTGATTATTGTCGTCCCTTTGCCTGCCGGTTGGAGTGAGTGCGATGCACCGGTCAGGTATGGGTGTAACGTAGGGTTGTGACTTGGTTGCAGAGAAATAGGGCAAAAGATTTGGGTTCCTCCCCTGCCACCCTCGGAAAGAGAGAGAGAGAGAAACGGAGAGAGAGAGAGAAATCTATCGTAGCTGCCATCGTGTGGCTATGATCCAATTATAGTTGTGCTAAACAGTTTGATTTGCCTGTGATACCAGTGATCTGGCATCACGGTTACACCATAGATTTTCTCAATTGTGGGAGAGAAAGAGTTAGTTAGAGAGAGGGCACGCGCGCGCGCGAGAGAGAGAACCGGGGGAAGAGAGACGAGGAGAGAGAGAGAATTGGGTAGTGTTTTGAAAACCGGATCAAACCGGGTGGTCCGACCGCGTTGGACTGAAATCGGAACATGTTTTGGTTCGATCTTTCAATAAACCGATTTGTCTGTTAACCCAGTAATCAAAATTTTCATTGGAGAATTTAGTAAATATCTACTTAAAAAAACCTATTTTTTGCAGTTCAAACGGTTGAGCCAGCGGTTTGAATCGATTTGGACCGAACCGGATGCCTTTTCGATTTGCCTTACGGTCCGACTTTAAAAACATTGCCGGGGAGTAGGGGTGGCAATGGGTCATGTCGTGTCCAAAACCCCTAGACCCGGCCCCAGCCCGTTTAACTAATCGTGTCTAGATCCTAAACCCGTAGCGGACCCGTTTATAAATGGGTAGACCCGATAAGACCAGTTATACCCGTTTACCACACGGGTTTATTCAGTTGACCCGATCCGACCCAATCCGACTTGACCCGACCTAACCCGATAGACCCGCTGATACTATATATTATAGTATTGGATTGCGGGTAGACCCGACCCGACACGACCCGTTGAATTTTAAACAGGTCTTTTCGGGTCTACCGTGTCCAGACCCTAAACCCGGACCCGGCCCGTTTATTAAACGGGTCTATCATGTCGATCCGTTTACGACCCGAACCCGTTTAGCCCTGACCTAGACCAGCTAACTTCGTGTCGGGTCTGTCATGTCGAGTCCGAAATTGTCAGCCCTACCGAAGAGAAAGAACCGGGGAGGGAGTGGGTGGGAGAAAGAGAGAACCGGAGAGAGAAAGCGACTGAGAGAGAGAGTTAGAGAGAGAGAGATAGAGTCGAGGGAAGAGAGAGAAAGAGAGATGGAGGAGAGAGAGAGAACCGAGGGGAGAGAGAACTAGGGAGAGAGCCGGGGAGGGAGTGGGTGCCGGGTGGGAGAGAGAGTTAGTTAGAGAGAGAGAACCAGGGGAGGAGAGAGATAGATTGGAGAGAGAGAGAGAGCGGCTGAGAGAGATAGTTAGAGAGAACCGGGGGAAGAGAGAGAAAGACGGAGGAGAGAGAGAACCGGGGGGAGAGCGACTGAGAGAGACAGAGAGTTAGTTAGAGAGAGAACCGGGGGGAGAGAGAGAGTCGGGGGAAGAGAGAGACGGGAGAGAGAGTCCGGGGACGAGAGAGAGAGATACGGAGAGAGATCGGGGGAAGAGAGAGAGACGGAGAGAGTGAAACGGAAAAGAGAGAGAGAGACAGAGGAGAGATAGAGAGTCAAGGGAAGAGAGAGATACCAAGAGAGAGAGAGGGAGGAGAGAGAGACGGGAGAGATACCGAGAGAGAGAGACGAGGGAGGAGAGAGAAAGAGACGGAGAGTTAGAGAGAGAGAGATACGGAGAGAGAGATCGGGGGAGGAGAGAGAGATCTAGAAAGAGAGATCGACGGCTGTGATCACTGTTCTTTTTTGTCTAGTCAACATTTGCTTCCATTTTGTCCTAGTCAGCACAAAACCGTCGTGCCATGTTATATTTATATATATATATATATATATATATATATATATATATATATATATATATATATATATATATATATATATATACAATGCGGCATGCGGTAAGTGCGGCACTGTACCGCAGCCGTCTGATACGGTGCAGTACCGCACGTACCGCATGCCGCAGCATAGCATGCCCCTATATATATATATATATATATATATATATATATATATATATATTGGAAAAGCTAGTATGCGATCCACTAAAAAAGCACCCTAAAAACGCACATTTCTAATGTTAACATTGTACAATACATATGTTATCATATTCATTATATATGTTACACCTCACTCCATTCAAATGTTTTAATTTGCTGTTTTACAGATTTATGAACAAATTTTGATCGATTATTTCTAAATAAATGTTAACATAATATAATATATATGTTATCATATGTATTATATATGTTATCATATCATATTCAAATGTTCTAATTATTTTTACATATTTCTTACACGTTTTAACAAAACATAAATCTGGAAAAAAAAACAACTATAACATTTGAATGAAATAAGTGTAACAAATATTGTAACATATGTATTACAGCATGAAACAAAAGGTGCGCTTTTATTGGATCGCACCCTAGTCGTCCTCATATATATATATATATATATATATATATATGGGCCAAGATCGGATGACCCAGCAAATTTTGACCCAGCACTCTTTGATGCACCTAGAGATTTTAGAATGGGTTGATTTTTTGTAGACATATTGTCTATGGTATGTTGATCATCCTCACAAAAAACCAGCACATTCTAAAACCTCTAGGTGCATCAAATGCGATCGTCAAATGCACTCTTTGATGCACCTAGAGATTTTAGAATGGGTTGATTTTTTGTAGACATATTGTCTATGGTATGTTGATCATCCTCACAAAAAACCAGCACATTCTAAAACCTCTAGGTGCATCAAATGCGATCTTCAAATCAACGGTTAAAATTGACAGTCAAAAACCGTTGATTTGAAGAGCGCATTTGACGAACCTAGAGGTTTTAGAATGGGCTGATTTTTTGTGAGGATGATCAACATACCATAGACAACATGTCTATAAAAAATCAGCCCATTCTAAAACCTCTAGGTGCATTAAAGGGTGCTGGGTCAGCCGATCCCGACCCTATATATATATATATATATATATAGGGAAATGCTTAAATGCGGTTTGGGGTCAGTGTCCGCAGCCGTCCGATGCACCCGCTGCGTGCATCAGATGCACGGTGTGGTGCATCGAACGGCTACGGACGCGGACCGCATTTAAACATCCCCCTATATATATATATATATAGGGTCGGGTTCTACAGCCAACTATTATGGTGCCAACACATCCATAGAGGTTCATATAAGTTTCAAAATTTGGTGAAGATGATCACCTTTCTATAGATAGGACATCCCAAAAAATTTAAGACATTCTAAAACTTCTAGGTGCGTCAAATGATCATTTTCTAATTAACGGTTAAAATTGATGGTCGATAAAGCTCTTCACATTTAACACACCTAAAAAATTTAGAATGTTCCAATTTTATGTGGACGTGTTATCTATAGAAAGGATTCAAACTTTTAACGTCGGAGATTATGTGATGGTCCGGATCCGTCCGGAACGGTTTCCCCAGGAGTTGTTAAGAAACTACATGCACGCAGTGTCGGCCCCTTTCGGGTCCTAAGGAAGATAAATGACAATGCATATGTTATCGAATTACCTGATGGTTTTGGCATTAGTCCTACTTTCAATATTGAAGATCTAGTGACTTACAAGGGCCCAAATTTTAACCCTAGTAATCCCTTGATAGGTGAGCCTACCTTAGACCCTGCCTCTAAGAGCCTCTCCCTACCTCCACTTCCCCAAAATCTCCCAAATCATACAGCAGAAAGCATCGATAAAATTCTGGATGACGAAACTGTCTCTGGTAGAGACGGTGGAACCCGGCGGTACTTGGTTCAATGAAAAGGGAGGCCCCCTTCTGAGGACACATGGGTGGAGCAAGAGGAACTACAACGTCTTGACCAGGACCTGCTGGAACTGTACGAGAGCCGCACTGACAGAGTCGAGTTCGCTCCCACCCCGAGAGAATGATGGGGAAATCGAGCAGCGCTCATGGCACGTGTACCACCGCAGGAGGCGCCACTGAGCTTATGGCTTTGATCGAGCATTCAAAACCGACATCTTTGTTTTTCTTTTCTACATTGTGTTATTTAGTCCCACCTCGATTAGCAGGGACTTTTGTTTGCTGTTACAAGCCTCTTGCCCTTTGTCATTTGAGATCATGCTATGAATAATAACTTTATATTTTCCTCTATATATGTGTTGAGAGAAACCAGGGTGAGGTGTGAGAAACTCAAACCTAAACCCTAGGTGTGTGAAACCCTAGGTCCAGGCTAGTGTGTGAAACCCTAGTTGGCCTATTTTTCTTTCTTGGCTTTTCCCCAGCCCACACCGCCGCCCTTACTCTCTCTCTCTCCTCCCGCAAACAATATCTCTTTCTCTCTCGCGATCCTCTCTCTCCCTCTCGCGATTCCCCTCCCTCTCTCACCTCGCGATCGCGACCCCCCCCTCCCTTGCCCTGTAGCCCGACCCAACCCGACCCCACCCCTCCCGCCTCCTTGCCCCACGCCCTAGCCACCGGCCTGCCTCCACCTTCCCCCCCGTCTCATCCCCGACCCCCGCCTCCCCTCCCCGCGGCCCACACCCAGACCCGCCGCCCCTCCTCGCGACCCGCGCCCGACCACCCCGCCGCCCCTCTCTCCCGCAGCCTCCCTCTTCGCCTCCCGTCTCCCTCCGTCCCGCGGCCCACGCACAACCCCACCGCCCCCTTCTTTGGAGCCCCGTGTCCAGCCAACCCCGCCTCCCTCTCTCCCCTACGACCCGCACCCCAGCCCCTGCCACCCTCTTCCTCGTAGCTTAGTACCCAAACCCCCCACTCCTCTCCCTCGGCATGTCGGCATGGCCGACCCATACGCCGATCATGGATTGATTGACGACGAGGACGGATTTCTCAATATCCGTTCTCCATTCCTCGAATTCCAGTTCGACGCAGGCGAGAGCATGAAGGAGTACGTGGAGCGCATCACCTACCTTGTCACCAAGGACGCTGAAGCCCGGTTGGGAATCACTGAGAATCATCAACGGTGGCACTCCGGCGCATCCGTGCACCCCAACGTTGTGGTTCTACGATCCCTTGCTCAGGCCCCGCCCCAACCCGAGAGTCCCGCACCGACACCGACCCGGCCATCATCCGAGGTCCCTAAGGCTTCCCGCGACCCTCAGTAGGTATGTCTCTTCTCCAGTAAGGTATCATCGGGTAACACCTTCAATTAGGTCTCCCGCGTTTTATTTATGCCCACTGCTGTCCACCCTCGTGAGTTGTGTGTTTCCACCTGCCCCGTGAGATATTAGTCTCGATATTGCATGTGGGACCATTGCCATATAATTTAAGTATTGCTATTAATTTCTTGGGAATTGAAGTGGTTAATCTCGTGCTAATAGTTCTGTTAAAACCATTATTCCACGTTAATGGGTTGAATTAATTTTCTGGCATGGATCTCATAATTAAGTAGTAAAGCCTTGCTCGCTCAATCTGCTACCGACATTAGCATCGCATGTGTTGTTTTGCATCACTCTCTCTCTCAAACACCTACACGCACGAGCGCATACACACACACACGAACATCCCTGTTTCACAGGAATGAGGCTGATGGAAGTGCTACCAAAGCCTCTTCGCAAAAAAAAAAATCTCTGAAAAATCTTAGATCGTGCGGAAAATGATATGTATAAACCATAGTGTTCCATCAAGCTTTGGTAAAGAACCAAGTAAAAAAATTAATTTAGCAGCTTACCCTTTCATATTTGTCTACTATCTTCCTAGCCTGACCATCTTCAAGTTCTGATTTAGCATGTTAAATAGGTAATGCTAGTATTTAATAGCAACTTGAATCAGTGTAGTCAAGGCGTCGCCTAGATGCCGCCTAGGCAATCGCCTAGGCGTTTTGGACCCCCGACCGCCTAGGCCATAGCTAGGCGGGCGGTGGAGTCTAGGCCACTACAAAAAAAAAATTAGTCGGGTACAATTGAGTTTTCTTAGGTCTCGTTTGGTTTTATAGGTCCATGTTGATTTATCGATGGCTAACACCATGCATCATTAATGGGAAAAAAAACTATTGTTTCCATATTCTCAGGGTTTGAAGAGGAAAAAGTCGAAAGAGACATATAAGGATTATTTATACAAGAGTGACGATGATATAGATGGTTCGGTGATTTAGATGAGTAATTTTAATTGTTTTTTTTTTTTTTTTGGATACATGGTTGTGAAATGCTCCAAAAATAATAGATTATCTAATATGGTTATATTTATGTTTATGTTATTTGTTTGAATTTATGGTTATGATAGGGTTATGTTGCTCTTGCTGATATGTGATTAATATTTGCAACGTATAATCATTGTGGTTGACGCATGATTCCTATTTGATGCAATAATAATGGTTTTGTAGCTTACCATATGCTCTGGATCATACCCATTATAAAATAGTATTATTTCGACCATATCTATCTCTAGAAATTAAATTTTAATATGCATAAAATCATAAATCACTTATGTACATATATGACTTATATTTATTTAATATATTTAATTTTTATCGCCTAGGCTTTGCCTAGGCACCGCCTCGCCTAGGCAAACCAAATCGCCTAGGCATCGCCTTGACTACACTGACTTGAATTGATCTTAAAATTTGGATTAGATGCTACAGTGTTCTGTTCAAATTGAAGAGTAACTCGATCATATATAATATAATAAAATATTTTACATCACCCATTAAAAAGATTCCAGAGGAAAAAACACAACATATAATTCTTCAAACAAATCTAGAACTAATTACGAGATGGACTTTTCTGAATTAAGAAACATATGGTTGTGTTAGGTGCATGCACCACAAACTTCTAAAGAATTCACCAAGTGTCAACTACATGGAATCAATATCAAATAATTACTTGGGTGCATGCAGCAAAAACTTCTAAAAGTCGATAAGGTTCGACCGCATAAACCAGTATTAAATCATTAGTTAGAACACAAGTACAGCCAGGTCAAGGTATATACCTTCTTCAGAAGTCAAAGGCCAAATATGCTTTGTCAGAGCTTTGTTCATTTGAAACATGTCTATGGTATTAATATTAAAAAGATCGTGCAGCTTCTCATCACATATTATCTTTCTCCTGTTGCTTGGGTCTTGCAAGTTGTTTTCGCGAATATACGCCCAGAGACTCTTGACCACCTAGAACAAAAAAACAAGGTTGAGAAATTGATGTCCTAGTAAGGAACCCACATATTGACGAAATAGATATATATTAAAAGAAGAATATCGTACTTGCAAAACATTACCTCTGTTCTGGCTAACTCAGACACACCAACAAACTTCTGTAGTTGTGGGGAAAGGCTACAGACTTTGGTGAATCCACCACCCCTTCTCTTAACTTCCTTATTTTGTTTGTTTAATCTGCCAAAAAAGAGAAAATAACTAGGGGGATCCACAACAATAGTTGAAGACAAAACGTAAAAGCAAGGTTGTCAAGTGTGATGTGTGATCGCACAAACTAGGGTTAGCTAATCGCATATGCCATTGTGAGGTCGCACATCCCAATTATTTGTTGAATTTGAATTAACAATATAAAACACACAAATAGTCATATACCAGCATATTGCATTTATTCGAGTTTAAAACTTACCCCACCCCCAAAATTACTATATGATATTTAGCCAGAATGGAGAGGTATTCCTAAATATCATATAGTTATGGGGATGCAAGTCAAATTTTTTGGTGGTAGGCCTAAATTGAAAAATGGACTTGGTCTAAGCCTTTAACCAACCTCGGCCTTATGGGTTTCTTTGGTGTCTTCAACGAACTAGATTGATATTCCACAGGATGTGCCTCAGTGTTTAGGTTCATCAACATTTGTCGGTTGAATTAGACTCATTATTGTCTTGACAGAGTTGTGATTAGCCATACCTATGGGCTACATCACAGAGTAAACCTATCAATGGAATGACCATTAAGATATAAAAGGAGTTGTAAATGTAGGGGTTTTGTTTTTACAGTACCATTGATCTAAAATATTATCGACATAATTAAAGATATAGAACTGAAACAAGAAAATGTGAGTTAATATATTTTGGATGGGGTTGAGAAGTGGAGAGTTAAGGTCTTAGTTGGGGTTTCAGAAGGAAAAAGGTTTGGTGGCAATTAAGATGAGTTAAAGTTTTAGGATTAATTTCTAGATTAGAAATAGGATTAGAACAAGGCTTTGTTTCGTATCAATATCAACATAGAATAACGCACATTTAATAAGTTAAAAAAACGATAGAGGAATGAGGTAAATACCAAGAGTAAGGGGGAAGAATAAGAGAAGATAGTACATTGTTTTATTTCTTAAGTAAATTAAGTGAATTATCTATAGCACCCACCCTCCCCCACTTTCTCATATTGGTTGTGGTTTAAGGTTTGTCTGAACATGAACTGACTCACCCGAATTGGTTCGGATTATGGACTATCCAAACCCCCAAAACCGCATTATGCACTCGAATCGGATCTGATTCAAATTTCATTAATATCATTGTTCTATTTAGTTTAAATGGTACGAATGTAGTTAGTAGCCATTCCATAATTCATATATCATAAATCTTGGATCTGAAATGATCCATTTGAGCCCGAATATGGTGGACCAACCCTATTTATTGATTTTTTTCTAGTTTTTAATATTTCGGCCTAAACAGCCGAATTGGTCGACCTGAACCCGAACCCAACCTTACTCGGTTCGTTCTTTGCCTAATCTAAACCCAAATCCGAACTGGAATTCTCAAACCTTACTAGATCCATCAAAAGGAAAGTGGTTAAAATATAAGACCTTGTTAAATCTTGGCATCCTTTATTAACCAACTAACAAAACATTTAATAGGGGGGTTGTGAAGGCCTTACATTATTAGCTTAAAACTACATAACAAATACCAGATGCGCCCCTTAAAACTGGTCTGTTGTTAGAGCAAACAATGTACTCAATAATCATTTGTTCTGCACCATTTTCAAGCCATGAAAACCCAAAGGATGATTGTGGCCCATTTTTACTGCCCAGTGCAGCATGCTTCATCGGATATGCTAGTCAAGATGGTGTTCAACCGTGGAGGGATTGCCCTATGCTCCACCAGTATGGCAATTAGGTAAACGAACATGCTTGATGACAAGCAATTGCTTTTCATAAAGGCGGTGTAGGTGTTGTATTGATATTTGAAACATTTGAGATTGCTGTAGGTACAAATTGGGTTTGTCATGCTCTCACATCTAAGAACAAAAGGAGAACCGCTCAACCGAATACTATTCTTAAGAAGTTGAATCTTTATGACAAGGTTTAAGGATGCCACACCTGCATACATAGCTTGCCACGTGAGAGAGATATAAACACCATAGTACTTTTGTGGCTAACCCATGTATTTCCAAACCCAGCACACTATCAAACCTCTCCAATCGTAATACGGATACATTATGAGGAATGTGTGTGTGGATAGGCAAACAATAGTATCAATATCAAACAATAGTTTTACAATGTCAACTATAGATCAAGGTTCAAACAATCATTCACATGGTGCCATCGGCTGATACTTATTGATCATTTGGCCTGATTGACCCGTTAAGATAGGTAATTCCATTGAATTGAACCAAGCTTAGAGTGAGATCGATTAGCAAAGAAATGTATGGAAGCCAATGATGATTCAGGCAGTTCCACAATCCATAGGAAGCTAGGAGATTCAGAACAGACAGTAAAGGTCGATTAGTATAACAAATTAGGGTAAATTAACGTCCAATAAGCCCAATAGAGATCCACCAAACAAAATAATTTCAATGGTGAAGAAAGCAGGTTACAAGCGAGCGAGATGAACTCACCCTCTCTTTCTGCTGCTCCCACCATCACTCCTCTCCTCTTCGTCCTCTTCCTCCCCCTCCTCCTCTTCCTCCCCCTCGCCGCTACCTTCTTCCCCGTCTCCTTCGCCTCCCTCCTTCGACTCTCCTTCCTCACCAACACCATCATCATCCGCCTCTTTCCTCTCGTCCTCGAGCTCGCTGAGGAAGAGATCGACCTGCTCCCTGATGAAGGCCTTCCTGTCGGTGAGATCGATGTCGAAGTCCTCCTCGAGCTTCCGGCGGACGGTGGCGGTGGTGGTGGTCGCGAGATCGGAGGTCCGCAGGAACTCCCGCAGCCGCACCACGAGCTCGGAATCCGACACCATCCCTCCACTTCCCCCCGCCCGCCCTCTTTTCCCCTCTTTGGTTAGATTCCTGGCCCCCGCTCCCGCTGTTTTGTGTTGTTCCCGGTCGATTTTTACGTCCAAGGGTTGTCGGAGGTAATAGATGCAGCCATCCGTTCAGTGAGGGCAACAAAGAAATAGGGGACTTGGTCTTAGGACCTCGAAAGAGATTAGTTTAGTGAAAAGGACAGGCAACAAGATGACTTCACACCAGATCCCTCCCGAAAGATGTATTTTATACCAAGTCCCTCATTGACTTTTTCTTCCTCTTAAATGACAGAATTGCACCTAATCCTAAAAATCATATTGAAAAGTAACAATCACGTAAAAGTGTAATAATCTACGAATGCTTCGACGAATGTTACTATTTACTACAATGATTTTACTGCAGCATATACAATGGCTACTATAGTGATTTCATTGGTGTAAATAGTAACAATCTGTAAAGTACTGTAGCAAAAAGTAACAATCTCCAAATGTTACTTTTTAGCTACATTACTTTGCAGAATGTTACTTTTTACTACATTGGTTTCATTATAGCAGATACATTCACTGCTACAGTGATTTCACTATAGCAAAGAGTAACAATCTCAAAGTACTGTAGCGGATTGTTACTCTTTGCTATAGTGAAATCACTATAATAACTACAATGAAATGTGATTTAAAATAAATGTTATTGTTTATTACTGAATTGTTACTATTTATATAATTCTATGTACAACTACACATAGGGGTAAAATGGATATTTTCCAGATATGACGCTGAAGCATATCTTTACCTCTCCTTATCGTTAAATATGATATGTTTGAAGGTATGTAGACCAATTTACCCCCAAAAAACAATTAACTATTTTTATCTCCCAATTACCTCCGTCCCTTGCCTCGAGCTAGTCCTTACAAACACCCCTCCCATCTCCTTCTTCCTCACTCGTCCTTCTCTTTCTTCTCACTCCTTCGTCTTTCTCCTCCATTTTCCACACTAGACATCTTAACCCCTGGAACCAATGTCGGTGAACAAAATTGCTCTTGCTCGCGTTTTTGACGACCAAGGAACAATTGGACATCATCAACCCAACTGACGTACCATCCCCAAGACAGAAAACACCGTCCCACAGATTTCACGACAGATCATATGATCATGGCTTGTGATAGCTCCACGAGTCGAAGACAGGTGAAGCTTTGACCACGAAGGAAAGTTAGCAAGAGAGAGGCATGCCAATAAACATACAAGGCGACATGGCGGGTAACAAAATTGGCCTACCATGTTGGTCGCATAATTTAAGCTCAAGCAACCCTCTATATTGTCCTTAGGCAAGCAAGATTTGATACAGGAAATTGCATTCATCTCTATGGTCCAAAGAGATGAGTTCAAACATCATTCCCACACTCCCTCCTTTTACCAAACATGAGAGAATAAAATCTACACAATTTTTTTTTTTTTTGGTAGAAAGAGTTAGCTTATATTAATCTAGAGAACCAACAGGAAGATACATCACAATTAGCAGCATAAACAATATCTAATGGAAACTCTGAGCACCAAACTAAAGATTAGGAAGCTCCCTTAGCCCTCGTAGCCAGAGTGTTAGATACTTGATTCGCTTCACGATTTGTATGAGTCACTAGAAGATTCAGGCGGCTACAGATGTCTTTGATGAGAAAATGCTCCCCCTCACCTCTTTTGATACAGTTAATCACCGTCTTAGAGTCGCCTTCCATCCTAATGGGTTGGTTCACCTCAATCATTCCCAATGCTTGGATGGCTTCCCACATAGCCCTTGTCTCCACATCGATGACAGAAGTCATCTTCAGTGGAATATCGCCTGCCTTTATAATGCGTCTCGCATGGCCACGGATAACAAATCCTGCTCCACCACACATAGAGTATCGGTCTAGCGCTCTGTCGAAATTTATCTTGAGTTCTCCTGAAATTGGGGCCTCCCACTTGATGTATATCGATCGAGGTTGCCTCACCTGTAAAGATGAATCGGTGAGATTAGCATTAAAAATTTCAGAGGCTCATGTACGACATGTGCGAGCAATTGTAGCTAGAGTACTTGAACGTCCCTCAAACAGCTCCAAATTTCTATCCAACCAAATGCTCCATACTGCACCTACGAGTAACCCGGATATGGATTTAGCCTACTTACTTGAAGAGATGGCCACCTTAATAATAATCGCCCATTGATCGATAGACTCCGGAGGATGAAAAGGAAGGTCCAGATGGTACCAAACACTATTAGCCTTGGAGCACCGGAACAAGGCATGACCAGCGTCTTCTTCATCACACACACACACACACACACACAACGGCTACATAGGGGGTCGAGGGTGATCCCTCTTTTGATGAGAAAATTCTTTTTTGGAATTCTTCTCCGTAGAAACTTCCATCCAAAGGCAAGAGCCCTAGGGGTAGCATGGCATTTCCAAAGAAAGTGCCAAATGTCGGTATAGGGGGAACCATCGGCACTATAGACTCCATTATCCTAAAAGAGATTATCCATAACACTATTTGTCGTTAAGAGCCAACATGCCAGCTTGGAGCTATACTTGGTCGCTAAATTTGGCCCTTTGCCGCCCCCCCTCCCCCCCCCCCCCTCGCGTCGCGGTCGCTAGTCTCTCCCTTTCTCTCTCTCAGCCAACACATGCCTCCTCCTCACGGCCACCGACGACCTTTAAGGGTACAGATAATTCGGTCAAAAACACCCCTCTCTCTCTCTCTCTATCTCTCTCTCTCTCTCATTCTTTTTTCTTTCTTTTTTATTTAAGCAGATCAATTGGTGTTCTTGTTCTCCTTCCTCCTTTCCTTCTTCCTCCACTGACTCTCCTTTTCTCTTTTTTCACAGCAAGACAGGAGCACCCCCCAGTAGCAGCAGCCGCTTCGAAGTCCTCCTCCGACCCCTTTCTGGCAAACCCGTCCCAATCCAGGTGAGTCCGTGACCTTCCTCCTCTGTTTCCCCTCAACTCACCACTGCGACACCGCACCACTTGGCGGCCATATCCGGGCACTACCTCCTCACACCTTAAACCCTAAACCTGAATCACATATTTTTTATTTTACAGAAACTCTTTATTTATTCTCTATTTGATTTCTTTCTCATCATTGTGGTGGTGGTTCAGGTGGGCCAGGGGAGGTGAGGGAGCTGTTAGAGATATTCCAAGGGGAGGGGGAGGTGACGAAGGAGCTGCTGAGTTCAGGGGAGGAGAAGGAGCGCATCGGGGTGGACCTTGGAAGGAGCAAGTACATGGCCCACCACTTCAAGGGCTCCTCCAAGTACATCTGTGTTCGGTCCCGTGCCCGTGGTCGCAATGGACAAATTCCAATTCCAAAGTATGTGGCCCCATCTCCAAATCCTCCCTCTCCTTTCTTGGTAGATTCATGTTTTTTACACAGCGATTCACACTCGAATCGAGTTGTTTGTTCACACTCAATTGATTGATCTTTGCAATTCACTAAATTTTTTTTTCGGTTTTCCAACCCTTTTATATTTTGTTTTATTTTCTTTTTCCTTGATTGAACATTGATATTGATGGTGCCAAAAATGTCACATGCTCGTCGTCCATGTGGCAGCAGCAAAGAAGGACACGACGAGACGACAGAAGTCCTCAGGGAGATCGCCCTTGTCTTTGGACACACTGTAACATCTGCCCCAAACACACAAGATATTGTCCACTTTGCCCGTGCCCGCACGAGAACTTCCCAGGGATGTCACCCATCCTGGTACTACTCTCGCCCGAGCACGCTTAACTATGAAGTTCTTACGAATTCCGTAGCGGCGCACGGTTTTAAAACACGTCTTCTATGTTTGGGAGGGGAAATTATATAAGTAGCTCAGGATCTCCTTCTCTCCAGGCGATGTGGGGCTAACTCGTGGCCTTGTACACCTCACCTCACCTCATCCATCTTGGCATCCCCACCTCAGGAGTCTTGGCTCTTGGCTATTGGCCTATTGGATCTTGATCATCACAATCCACCCCCCTTAGGGCTACACGTCCTCGTGTAGGGTTAGCCCCCCCCCCATCCCGAGGAGAACCGGCTCTGATACCATTTTCTAACATCCGCCCCAAACACAAGATATTGTCCGCTTTGCCCGTGCCCGCACGAGAACTTCCCAGGGATGTCACCCATCCTGGTACTACTCTCGCCCGAGCACGCTTAACTACGGAGTTCGTACGAATTCCGTAGCGGCGCACGGTTTTAAAACGCGTCTTCTAATGTTTGGGAGGGGAAATTATATAAGTAGCTCAGGATCTCCTTCTCTCCAGGCGATGTGGGGCTAACTCGTGGCCTTGTACACCTCACCTCACCTCATCCATCTTGGCATCCCCACCTCAGGAGTCATGGCTCTTGGCTATTGGCCTATTGGATCTTGATAATCACAATCCACCCCCCTTAGGGCTACACGTCCTCGTGTAGGGTTAGACCCCCCCATCCCGAGGAGAACCTGCTCTGATACCATTTTGTAATATCCGCCCCAAACACACAAGATATTATCCGCTTTGCCTGTGCCCGTACGAGAACTTCCTAGGGATATCACCCATCCTGGTACTACTCTCGCCCGAGCACGCTTAACTACGGAGTTCTTACGAATTTCATAGCGGCGCACGGTTTTAAAACGCGTCTTCTATGTTTGGGAGGGAAAATTATATAAGTAGTTCAGGATCTCCTTCTCTCCAGGCGATGTGGGGCTAACTCGTGGCCTTGTACACCTCACCTTATCCATCTTGGCATCCCCACCTCAGGAGTCTTGGCTCTTGGCTATTGGCCTAATGGATCTTGATCATCACAATCCACCCCCCTTAGGGCTATACGTCCTCTGTTAGGATTGATGTGTTCTAAGCTTGTAAACCTTTAAGTTTTGGTCTAATAAAGATTGATAGTTATTAATATATATGAGATGCATATAGGTGCGTAACATAGTTACGTGTTCTTTAGAGAACAGAGAGCCATGGTTATATGGTAGTCCACTGAGTTGAAGACTAAGTGGATTGGTCCCGAATAACCTAAATATGTTCGCAGCTATGATCAGGTTGGTCGCCTCATCATGATAAGCTGTTGGCGATGACAGTTCATGGGATGTCTTCACCATGGTCATCACCAGGCACAGTGTCTGTGGCTGAACGGAACTAACACGGTGTACAGATCAGTGAGCAGACACTGGTACACTAAACCGTGTTTCTGCTTAGGGTAAAACGGTCCTAAACCCTGAGGAACCACGACTGATGGACTAACCAGTTGCGTGGTGCTTTGGCGCACCAATGTGTGAGGGTCCATATGCAGTGATCCAAAACCACGGTGTACTGGGTTACCCGGCTGGCGTTGCATTAGCGTGTCACTCCTGCAGGCCATCCACACCCCTGATGGGAGGTGCGTTCCTTGGTGTGACTTACACTGTACCAAACCCAGGCTTGGTGGTCATCAGTTTGACTGTTGACCGGGTTCGATTACTCGACGGGGTAATCAGAGGTACGATGTATAGGTCAACCTGGAAGGAACCAAGTCATATGATCATTCGAGTCTGACGGTAGTCTTCACCGCTCGAAGTGAATCATGGCATCAAGTGGAGGGACAGCGGGTTTACCACTAATAAGCGGAGAGCAGGGGTATGATGGAGAACATAGTAAGTCTGGGTGAATTGGAGTGCAGCCTGCGTCGCACTCTGGGTGGCTACGCAGGTTAACTCGAGCTTAAAGGATTGATGGTACACTCGGGTAGTGTGTCGATCGAGCTTGAGTTGGAAGCCATGAACCCCGGTCCCTGATGGTTCCACCTTATCAACATTATGTACGGTTCTTGAACCGTCTCCTCGGAACACCATAAGCATTAGGAGGAAGAAAGAAGTATACGCTCCGTGTATGCTTGGCACTAGAGCACGGTAGATGCGTAACTACATACGAGTACTAAGGGTTGAGCCCGAGACTAGTGCGGAGTCGCATGTAGTAATCCCTAGCCATAAGTGAACTTCGCTGCATAGGTGCGATGCACCGGGGTATGTTGCGAGTTGACTAGTTGACTTTGCTAGAGGCACCCTCCGGTGGCCTCAGTTAATAGTAGGTAACTAGTAAAGATCACTTAGGAAGTGGCCGCTAGGTATCGCACGCTAGAAATGGTCAAAATGAGGCATCGGGGCGTTTTGGTAAAACCTCACTCTGCCGGACCTCACTGTTGGCCGACCCTAGTAGTGAGGCACCTTGCTAGGGCCGGCCCTATGATGTAGGGATAAGAATCCCTCATCTATAGGGCCGGCCATATAGATAGGGATGGGGCGATAAAAACGGATAAAATCGAGCCCTAAAAAGTGGGAAAACGGATAAATATGCAGAGAGATAAAAAGGAGATAATGGAGAGATAATGAGAGGGGGTCATTATCCCCTTGGATCCTTATCCAAGGGGGTTGGCCGGTCCTATAAAAGGACCTATGGGGCGCCGGCCCCATGTGCTAGAAAATCCGAACCCCCCCTCCTCTCATCTCTCTAGTTCTCTCCCGTTTCATCTCTCGTTTCCCGCTTGCTACTTCGTCTTCCTCGCGTGGAGTTCTGAAGAAGGAGAAGGATCGTTCTTCGGAGGCACTCAGAGATCCGAGAGCGACGTTCCGTGCATCGTGTGAGATCGGGTGAACAAGAAGGCAACATCTCCATTCGTACCATCGGCATCTTCGCGAACGATCTTCCGTCTCCATTGACAAAGAAGACAATTCTCCGTGGTTAAAAGATCCGTACGAAAGGTATGTGTAATCTAACATATAGATCTAGCGAGCATTATGATTTGCATGCATGCTAGTTAATCATTACGCTAGATTGCCGTTAGGGGTTTTCGATTCTCATGCATACACATGCACACATATGTAGATTAGTTTCTATGAAAATTAAATAGTGTAACGTGCACCATGAACGGTCTTTCGACCGCCAAATCGCTTCCGCTGCGAGCCTCTGACCAGGATTAACTTCCAACAATTGGTATCAGAGCCACATTAGTGGTGTGCGTTTCATGTTTTTTCATGAAACTAACATGTGTGCGCATGATGAATGCGTGAGATCATCGGGGTTCTTACGCTTAGATCATGCATATGTATAGATTGTGCTTGTTCTATTAATCATTCTTGCAGGGCGCCGCTATAAAAATCTAGATCTATGCTTTGTGCTTGCTACCGGGGGTCGGACCCCGAGTTAGCAAATGTCTGGATTTGCTTTCTATGTGTGGATTTGTAATTGAGCCGTAGATTGGGCGAGTGATGGGGGTTGACCATCCTCGGTTTCCCATGGCCTTTTTTCTAGGTGTGTTTTCTCTTCTTTCTAGGAAATTGTGTACGAGCGAGCACTTGCTCGAAGCGTACTAGAATTTTCGGTTACAGATCGAGAAGAAAGATGTGCCAAAGAAATCCACCATCGGGAGCGGAAGCGGAACCCTGGAGGATGAAGACGATCCGGCAAAGTGTTCGCGAGCACGACGAAGAAGCCGGACCGAGGAACCTTGCGAAGAAAGCTAGAGGCCTGCGCTGTGCAAATTAGGTTCAGGGGTCGGACCCTGAACTTAATTCAGTTTTAATGGTTGCTTTCTTTAATTAGTTCTTTATGCTTCATATCGAACCCCGATGAGATAATATGATTATCAGTTTTCAGAGGGATGCCTTTCCCCTCCGGTCCAAGCGACTGTTTGAGGTTAGGATCCCGCTAGATGACGCCTATTATTTAGTTGACTTTTGATATTAGTGGGATCCCATCACATATGGTTATGCCACCATTAGGAGAGCACCCGACTAGTCGGGTGTGCCTATTTGGCCAGCATCGAAATCAAAGATGAGATGGAGATCCATTGAACATCAATTGTCAAATCTATAATCAAGGCGCCATGACTAGTGGGAGTCCTTTCCAGTGAGTCTGACTCTAGGATTAGCTCCAGAGCATTAGCGTGATAACCAATTTTGCAAAGCATCGATATTCTTGGAATATGTAATGTGACCCTTGAATGGAGAAATCCACTTGAGGCAGGGACTATGATATTCCGAGAGTGGTTAATGCTAGGCGAAGGGCTTGAACGCTAGTGGGAGCATGGTGTGACCAGGGTCTAGTATTTAGGAGGTCGCTACCTTTGCATTTGCATAAATTCATACTCGCAAAATAACCCTCAGAATTATAAGGGATGCAAGAGAGGACTTTTATAAGATCCTCTGGCCTCCACGGCCAGTCGTTTTGTGTTTGGGTGGGGATGCATAACTTCACACCCCCTAGGGTGGGAGCTGTGTGTTTCCATGCCAAATTACTTAATGACCTCCCTGAGGATATGGCGATTACGGGGCCAGGAGAGAAGGGCTTTTCATCCCACCCTAGTGGGGGCCGTATGACCTCCCGTGTCGTAATTGCTTAGGCTCGTGGGTAAGCATCCTAAGTACACGTGAGGTATTCATTGCGAAGACAACGGTGATCACGTGGTACTGGCCAAAAGATAACCATGGTCCATCACAGCCCTTAGTTGGCAGATTTGGATAGGGTCAAGGAAAAGGCCCGTGTAAGCGGATTGACGCTGTATGATGCCCCCTAGGGCAGGTACAGTCGATTCCGAGATCTTACATACATGGTTAATTAATCCATGGTAATGACTTCGCTTGAGGGTAGCGTTGACATATGGATATAATTAGCTTGTTTTAAAAATCCATAAAATAAGTTTTTTTAATGCATACTCATTTTTCAATCTTTATTTTCAGATGACTAAGTTAGACCCCCTGTCCGCTATCCTAAATGACCACAAACTTACCGGTCCCAACTATGAGGACTGGAAGCGCAACCTGTACCTGGTCCTAAGGATTGGGAAACATATGACAGCCCTTAATGACCCTGAGCCAGATTTGCCAGGACCCAATGCCACAGAGGCACAGTTAAAGGCATTCACTGACTGGAAGGAATCTAATGAGATATGTAAATGCTATATTATAGCATCCTTGCAAACAACTCTGCAGAAGCAAGTCGAGGAGATGCCCGACGCTTCTGACATGATGTTGTACTTGAAGGAGATGTTTGAAGGTCACAATCGCGTTACGCGATACCTTACCATCAAGAAACTCGTCGGCACTAAGATGTCCAATGGGACGCTGGTTCGGGAACACATGATGAAAATATTTGGGTTCCAGAACGAACTAGCTACCATGGACATTGTGCTAGAAGGCGAGGTGATGACAGACATCTTCCTCTCGTCACTGTCTGGAGCCTTTGAAGGCTTTGTCACCAACTTTAATTTGAACAAGTTGGCCATGACAAATGCAGAGCTTCTGGGAGCTCTCCAGGCAGCTGAGGATGGCTTCAAGCAGAAGGACGAAGCACTTCACGTGCAACGCAGATCCTTCAAGAAGCCTGGTAAACCTCAGGGCAAGAAACATAAAAAGAAACCTAAGTCACTGCCTGTGCAGGACTCTACTGGGGCCTCTGGGTCTGGAGAATCAAAGAAACCGAGCACGAAGTGCTTCCGGTGTGGCCAGAAGGGTCATTGGAAGAAGGACTGCAAGAAGCCTTAGAATGCTGGTGAAGGTAATCTACAACTCTTAGTTGTTGAATCATTTCTTTCAAGTAATAGTACTTTTGCTAGTTGGATTGTGGATTCTGGATCCACTAACCATGCCTGTAACTCTCTTCAGGGGTTTCGGGAAAGCAGAAGATTGCTTGATGGAGAGGTGACCTTGAGCATGGGAACTGAGGCCGTGGCTTCTGCTGAAGCTATTGGAGACGTTAATCTTAGCTTTTCGAATAATAAGACTTTGACTCTTAGAGATGTCTTTTATGTACCGTCCTTGAGACGTAACTTAATTTCTGTTTCTTCTTTAGTTAATGAATGTTATTCAGTTTATTTTGATGCTTCTGGTGTGTCGTTTAAACTGAATGGAACTTTTATAATAAGAGGAATGGTTCAGAATTATCTCTATGTTGTAAGTCCTAAATTTGAAAAAGATAACATAATAACTTCAGCATTTAATGTTAATTCATCTAAGCATAAGAATCCTTCGGAAAATTTAACCCACCTGTGGCACTTACGACTTGGGCATATTGCCTTAGACAGGATCCATAGAATGGTGAAGGCCGGGCTTCTGGAAACAGATCCTACGGAGATCCTTCCCACCTGTGAATCCTGCCTGGAAGGCAAGATGACCAAGAGGTCCTTTAAAGGCAAAGGAGTAAGAGCCACTGAGGTATTAGAGTTAATCCATTCAGATGTGTGTGGACCCATGAACGTCAAGGCGATAGGAGGCCATGAGTACTTCATCACTTTCATTGATGATTACTCAAGATATGGTTACATTTACCTGATGCATCGGAAGTCGGAATCCTTTGACATGTTCAAAGAGTTCAGGGCTGAAGTAGAAAAGCAGACATGTAAATATATAAAAAACCTTCGATCTGATCGAGGAGGTGAATACCTATCTGACGAGTTCCTAGGGTATTTGGTGGAGCATGGGATAAAATCCCAGTTAACTGCTCCAGGTACCCCACAACAGAATGGAGTTTCCGAGAGAAGGAATCGAACCTTGTTGGACATGGTTCGTAGCATGATGAGTTACGCCAGTTTACCAATGACCTTTTGGGGATATGCCCTACAAACAGCAGTTTATATTCTGAATCACGTTCCGTCTAAATCAGTGCCTCAGACCCCTAGAGAACTGTGGTCAAAGCGAAAGCCATTGCTACAGCATTTCAGAATATGGGGATGCCCTGCACATGTGCGAAGGGATAAGAGGGAAAAGATGGAATCTAAAACCAGAGTATACTTATTTGTAGGGTATTCTAAGGAGACCAAAGGTGGTCTATTTTATGATCCTGAGGAAAAGAAGGTGATCGTTTCTACGAACGCCTATTTCCTAGAACAGGATTATATTGTGGACCACAAACCTACTAGTAAGGTAGTTCTGGATGAACTACTGGGTACTAGCACTACACCAAAATCAGGATTTAGTAACACAGCCAACTGTTATAAATATGTTTAGTAACACAAAAAAACTGTTAGGAATATGGCGTTACAAATATTTGTAACACTTTTCGTAACAACCGTTACTAATTGACCGTTACAAATTGTCTGTTTTGGTGTAGTGTAGTTCAGATAGCGCATCCGAAAGCATAGTGGGAGCTGACATTACAGATAATAATATACCAGATACTGTAGAAGCTGTTAATCCTGTAACACCACCACCACCTCGTCGCAGTGGGAGAAACATCAGAGCTCCTGACAGATACTATGGAGAAACCTTATTGGTTGATCCAGAGGGTCAGGAGGATGACCCACTGAGCTACGATGAGGCAGTGGGAGCTTCTGACAGCTCTGACTGGCAAAAGGCTATGGAGGCAGAAATTGCATCAATGTCCCATAACGCTGTCTAGACTCTTGTTACACCATCATCCAATATTAAACCTATTGGGTGTAAGTGGGTGTATAAAAGGAAGAGAGGATCTGATGGATCAATTGAGACTTATAAAGCTAGATTA
This sequence comes from Chamaelirium japonicum, assembly GCA_947650365.1. NCBI lineage: Eukaryota > Viridiplantae > Streptophyta > Magnoliopsida > Liliales > Melanthiaceae > Chamaelirium > Chamaelirium japonicum. The sequence continues at coordinate 115,715,586 of OX393550.1, forward strand.
GTTGCCAAGGGTTATACCCAGAGAGAAGGAATCGACTTTGACGAAACCTTCTCGCCGGTAGCTATGATAAAGTCTATTCGGATCCTCCTATCCATTGCAGCCCATTATGACTGGGAGATCTGGCAAATGGATGTCAAGACAGTATTCCTTAACGGGAATTTGGAAGAAGACATTTATATGATACAGCCACCAGGTTTTGAGTCAGAGGGTCAGGAACATCTAGTTTGCAAGTTGCAGAAGTCCATTTATGGACTAAAGCAAGCATCTAGAAGTTGGAACATCCGTTTTGATCAGGCAATCCAGTCATATGGATTTACTCAAAACGAGGATGAACCATGTGTATACAAGAGGAGTGATAAGACTACAGTGATATATTTGATACTTTACGTAGACGATATTCTACTCATTGGGAATGATGTAGGAACATTGTCAACGGTAAAGGTCTGGTTGTCAACACAGTTCGATATGAAAGACCTAGGTGAAGCGAGTTATGTTTTGGGGATCAAGGTAACACGTGATCGCCAGAACATGATTCTCTCGCTATCACAGGCTGCGTATATAGATAAGGTTATGGCTAGATTTGACATGCAAAACTCCAAGAAGGGTTTTGTGCCATTTAGACATAGCATAAAACTGTCTAAGGATCAATGTCCTAAGACACCTGAGGAGAGAGCAGAAATGCAGAAGATACCTTATGCTTCGGCATTAGGTAGTCTAATGTATGCTATGCATTGTACAAGGCCTGATATCTGTTTCGCAGTAGGAATGATGGGTCGGTTTCAATTCGAATCCGGGTCCAGATCACTGGACAGCTGTGAAGTGTATACTCAAGTACCTTCGTAGAACAAGGCACTATGAGTTGGTTTACACTGGACAAGAACTGACGCCGATTGGATATACAGATTCTGACTTTATGTCAGATTTGGAATCCAGGAAATCAACATCAGGTTTTGTGTTTATGTTAGGGAGAGCAGCGGTTAGTTGGCAGAGTGTGAAGCAGAAATGCATCGCAGACTCTACCACAGAGGCTGAGTACGTTGCAGCGTGCGAGGCAGCCAAAGAGGCGGTATGGCTCAAGAAATTCCTTACGGATTTGGGGTGCGTACCAGAGGCCCAGTTACCTATTGTACTTTACTGCGACAATAGTGGGGCGGTAGCACAAGCAAAGGAGCCAAGACATCACCAAAAGGGGAAGCACATTGAGCGCAAGTTCCACTTGATTCGGCAGTTTCAAAAGCAAGGGCGAGTAGCGGTGACACAGATTGCATCTACAGATAATGTTGCTGATCCTTTCACAAAGGCAATACCTACCAAGGCATTCGAGCGACATGTGGACGCGATGGGAGTCAAAACCGTTTTGCTTCGCTAGACCAAGTGGGAGATTATTAGGATTGATGTGTTCTAAGCTTGTAAAACTTTAAGTTTTGGTCTAATAAAGATTGATAGTTATTAATATATATGAGATGCATATAGGTGCGTAACATAGTTACGTGTTCTTTAGAGAACAGAGAGCCATGGTTATATGGTAGTCCACTGAGTTGAAGACTAAGTGGATTGGTCCCGAATAACCTAAATATGTTCGCAGCTATGATCAGGTTGGTCGCCTCATCATGATAAGCTGTTGGCGATGACAGTTCATGGGATGTCTTCACCATGGTCATCACCAGGCACAGTGTCTGTGGCTGAACGGAACTAACACGGTGTACAGATCAGTGAGCAGACACTGGTACACTAAGCCGTGTTTCTGCTTAGGGTAAAACGGTCCTAAACCCTGAGGAACCACGACTGATGGACTAACCAGTTGCGTGGTGCTTTGGCGCACCAATGTGTGAGGGTCCATATGCAGTGATCCAAAACCACGGTGTACTGGGTTACCCGGCTGGCGTTGCATTAGCGTGTCACTCCTGCAGGCCATCCACACCCCTGATGGGAGGTGCGTTCCTTGGTGTGACTTACACTGTACCAAACCCAGGCCTGGTGGTCATCAGTTTGACTGTTGACCGGGTTCGATTACTCGACGGGGTAATCAGAGGTACGATGTATAGGTCAACCTGGAAGGAACCAAGTCATATGATCATTCGAGTCTGACGGTAGTCTTCACCGCTCGAAGTGAATCATGGAATCAAGTGGAGGGACAGCGGGTTTACCACTACTAAGCGGAGAGCAGGGGTATGATGGAGAACATAGTAAGTCTGGGTGAATTGGAGTGCAGCCTGCGTCGCACTCTGGGTGGCTACGCAGGTTAACTCGAGCTCAGAGGATCGATGGTACACTCGGGTAGTGTGTCGATCGAGCTTGAGTTGGAAGCCATGAACCCCGGTCCCTGATGGTTCCACCTTATCAACATTATGTACGGTTCTTGAACCGTCTCCTCGGAACACCATAAGCATTAGGAGGAAGAAAGAAGTATACGTTCCGTGTGTGCTTGGCACTAGAGCACGGTAGATGCGTAACTACATACGAGTACTAAGGGTTGAGCCCGAGACTAGTGCGGAGTCGCATGTAGTAATCCCTAGCCATAAGTGAACTTCGCTGCATAGGTGCGATGCACCGGGGTATGTTGCGAGTTGACTAGTTGACTTTGCTAGAGGCACCCTCCGGTGGCCTCAATTAATAGTAGGTAACTAGTAAAGATCACTTAGGAAGTGGCCGCTAGGTATCGCACGCTAGAAATGGTCAAAATGAGGCATCGGGGCGTTTTGGTAAAAACCTCACTCTGCCGGACCTCACTGTTGGCCGACCCTAGTAGTGAGGCACCTTGCTAGGGCCGGCCCTATAGGGCCGGCCATATAGATAGGGATGGGGCGATAAAAACGGATAAAGTCGAGCCCTAAAAAGTGGGAAAACGGATAAATACGCAGAGAGATAAAAAGGAGATAATGGAGAGATAATGAGAGGGGGTCATTATCCCCTTGGATCCTTATCCAAGGGGGTTGGCCGGCCCTATAAAAGGACCTATGGGGCGCCGGCCCCATGTGCTAGAAAATCCGAACCCCCCCTCCTCTCATCTCTCTAGTTCTCTCCCGTTTCATCTCCCGTTTCCCGCTTGCTACTTCGTCTTCCTCGCGTGGAGTTCTGAAGAAGGAGAAGGGTCGTTCTTCGGAGGCACTCAGAGATCCGAGAGCGACGTTCCGTGCATCGTGTGAGATCGGGTGAACAAGAAGGCAACATCTCCATTCGTACCATCGGCATCTTCGCGAACGATCTTCCGTCTCCATCGACAAAGAAGACAATTCTCCGTGGTTAAAAGATCCGTACGAAAGGTTTGTGTAATCTAACATGTAGATCTAGCGAGCATTATGATTTGCATGCATGCTAGTTAATCATTACACTAGATTGCCGTTAGGGGTTTTCGATTCTCGTGCATACACATGCACACATATGTAGATTAGTTTCTATGAAAATTAAATAGTGTAACGTGCACCATGAACGGTCTTTCGACCGCCAAATCGCTTCCGCTGCGAGCCTCTGACCCGGATTAACTTCCAACATCCTCGTGTAGGGTTAGACCTCCCCCATCCCGAGGAGAACCGGCTCTGATACCATTTTGTAACATCCGCCTCAAACACACAAGATATTATCCGCTTTGCCCGTGCCCGCACTAGAACTTCCTAGGGATGTCACCCATCCTGGTACTACTCTCGCCCGAGCACGCTTAACTACGGAGTTCTTATGAATTCCGTAGCGGCGCACGATTTTAAAACACGTCTTCTATGTTTGGGAGAGGAAATTATATAAGTAGCTTAGGATCTCCTTCTCGCCAGGCGATGTGGGGCTAACTCGTGGCCTTGTACACCTCACCTCACCTTACCTCATCCATCTTGGCATCCCCACCTCAGGAGTCTTGGCTCTTGGCTATTGGCCTATTGGATCTTGATCATCACACACACCCTGGGCGACCTCGGGTGATCAAAGAAGAAATCCCCTACTATAATGAGCTCGAGATTCAAGACCAGCCCCGAATTTTAACTAAGCAGCATCGTGACCAGAATACGTCTTGGAGTTCAAAGAACGCTCCCAACGAAGCGCACCCTGACTGCACGTGATTAGCTCACACACAGAAGAGGCCGCTCGCGGCTGACGCTCATAGCTCGCTTGGGAGTTCGCCCTGACCGTCACGATTAGCTAGCACGCAAAAGAGGCCACTCGCGGCTGACGCACACAGCTCGACCGGGGCTAACCCTGACCGCCGCGATTAGCTCGTATGCAAAAGAGGCTGCCCGTGGCTGACGCTCACAGCTCACCCGGGAGTTCACCCTGACCGTCGTGATTAGCTCGCAAGCGGAAGAGGCCGCTCATGGCTGACGCTCACAGCTCGCCCGGGGCCGTCGTGATTAGCTCTAACACGAAAGAGGCCGCCTGTGGTTGACGCTCACAGCTCACTCGGGGATAACCCTGACCGCCGTGATTAGCTCGCACGCGGAAGAGGCCACGCGTGGCTGACGCTCATAGCTCACCCGAATCTAACCCTGACCACCGCGATTAGCTCGCACGCAGAAGAGGCCGCCCATAGCTGACGCTCACAGCTCACTTGGGGCTAACCCTGACCGCAACGATTAGCTTGCACGCGGAAGAGGCCGCCCGTAGCTGACTCTCATAGCTCGCCCGGGGCTAACCCTGACCACCACGATTAGCTCGCACGCGAAAGAGGCCGCCCGTGCCTGACGCTCACAGCTCGCCCGGGGCTAACCCTGACCGTCGCGATTAACTCGCACACGGAAGAGGCTGCCCGTGGCTGATACTCACAGCTCGCCCAGGGCTAACCCTGACCGTCGTGATTAGCTCGCACGCAGAAGAGGCCGCCCGCGACTGATGCTCACAGCTCGCCCGGGGCTAACCCTGACCGCCGTGATTAACTCGCACGCGGAAGAGACCACCCGTGGCTGATGCTTACAGCTCGCTCGGAGCTCATAGTAGCGGATCGTTACGTCCCTTGGACAGAGCAGCATCTTCCACGAGGTATCATTCATGAGGTATTGCGAGTCAAAGCTCTCCACGCAGCCCGACGGCTGGAAAGAGTATCTCAATTGCTGCCCGTAGCCCACCAAATCCCAGCTCTAGCTCGCGTGCGGAAGAGGTCGCCCCTGGCATGGTTTAAAGAACACTTCGAAAAGCTCAACGCCCACAGCTCGATCAGGAGCTCACCTGATCAGGCAACAGCCACAGAGTTCGCATATTGACAATAAGGAGAAGTAGGCGGAGCAATGACACCAGTGGGATCTCCAAGCTGTCATGCTAACCCTTTTCACCTGCAAAGAAGCCATCTTTTGGAAGAGCAACTGGATGGAGCTCGCCCGATCATGCAACAACCAAGGAGTCCGCCCTCTTTTCCCCAGAGGTCGCCCCCAGTAAGGTGGTACCAGATCGATACATGTCGCCACCTCTATGAAACTATGTGGACAACTGCGAGCCACAGGAGCCATCCAAAGTCGGTCTAGGACACTCTCAACTGGAGCCTTCCAAAATCTCCACCTGCCATGGACAAGACTAGCGCACCTCCCCTCGCCACCGCTTGGCAAGCTAAACGACAAAGGCCATTAAAGACCCATGTGGGCTAACACATGGGGGCGTAGAAGGTGCGGGAAGAAGCCTCCATGTGTCAAACTCTGGCAGTCTACAGAAAGTCTATAAATGTATGACCCCCGGCTCCAAAGTACAGGTTCGAAACTCAGAAACCCTAACACTTTCCAACTACTTCAGCTCTCCCTTGTCTGAACCTTCATTGACTTGAGCATCGAAGGGTCTGCGCTCCTCACAGAGCCAACCGTTCTCACGTCTTCTTTGCCTTGCAGGTCGCGCTCACGAGCCAGTGAAAATTTCTCCCAATATTTGGCGCCGTCTGTGGGATATTTCGACTGGTTCCTGTGAGAACACCCACGACCACACGGTTGAGAACCGTGCTTCCAGGAGATACCCTAATGGATCCGACCACGCGGGGACAAAGATGGATGAAATCCTGTGCTGGATCTGCACGGAGCGGGGCGCTGGCTCAAGATCCCCAACCTCCAGCCCCGCTCAGTGACCAACTCCTTTTGGAGATGCTGGCTACCCAGCGGGCCATGATGGACGAACTGACGTGACTGCGCCAAGTTTCATCTGCGAGCAGAAGGACGGATCTCCCCTCCCCAGGGCTCGACTCGCGGAGGGAAGGATCAACGGTTCAATCCAGACACCTGAGAGTGTCGGTAGGGACCGCACCCCCTGCGTGACCTCTCCCAGCCTCGATATCACATCAACCCATGTTGCCACCCACGTGACGGGCATCCCAGCAGGAACCCCATGTGGAAGGCGCTGGGGTGACCAAGGCGAGAGGGTAATAACTGCAACATCTTGTCACCCAGTATTCCAGTAATGAGCTGACCCTGCCTACGGCCCCTCATCGTCGACGAAGCCGAAGTATGGACTCGGACGAGTCTGAGGCGAGGTCTCAAGGGTGAGATCGCAACCCACACCACCGGTGCGATAAGGAGCCCATGGAGGAGCTACCTCGTACCGAGGCATGAGAAATGATGGTCTCCCACCGACCTATCCCGGCATCGAGGCAGCTACCGGAGAAGCGACATAGTAATCGCTAGGATGTCGCCCACAAGCACCGCCGCAACATAGGCGCGAATAGACCTAGAGGGAGCGTGTATGATCGTGTAGGCCCTGTGTAGCCGCCTGTGGGAAATCACCCTGAGTGCTGGCAGGTACCTAGATTCCCGTCGACTTCTTAGAAGACCTCGCCGCTCGTGGAGGGATCTCGCCCTTCACGAACGAGGTTCACCAGGGAGGTTTTCCTCAGCACTGGACTCCGCCAAAGTTTGTGCTATTTGATGGCCCCGTGGACCACCTCTTGGCCTACCGAAAGTTATTATTCTTCTGCGACCAGGACCATGTTCTATGTCGTGCCTTCCCGAGCAGCTTGACGAGTTCAACCCTGGACTGGTTTCATAAGTTACCTCCGGGCTCGATCCTGAGATTCACTGCTCTGACCGAACTGTTCCTCGAATAGTACCGGTGCAATCGACAACCTCTAAAGCGAATCGAATCATTGTTCGGTCTCACTATGGGCGCACGGGAGACCCTTCGGTGCTTTTCGATGCAATTCCGGAACGCCTACCTTGCCCTCGAGGACTCAGCCGGGCGAGACCAGACAGTCATGAGTGCCTTTCGGAGCTTGCTCCCCAAAGGAGGGGAGCTTCGACACTATTGTCATTTCCAATCCCCACACCATGGTCGAGCTCTTCGCCTTGGTCGAGTAACACATTAAGTTTGAAGATATGGTGTTCGATTGCCGAGGGAAAATTGCCAAACAGTAGCCTCCTCCTACCTTGCGCGTAGGCACCCTCTTGTAGACCATTTTATGAAATAGAGGATCTTTGGACTGAATGAGTCTTTTCAAATCTGTGCTCGATAGTGATCCACAAGAATAACTTGTACGTGATCAGCTCGCATCCAGCTGCCTTAAAGAATAGTCCGCCGTTGTTCGGACTTAAAGCAAAACTGGGGTTCTCAGTGGCCGTCCCGAACGACCTTGAGATCGTCGGGATAGCGGTCTAGGGGACTTTAAACGTGATCGGAGTCCTTCGTATTCACATGCCATAATAGGAAGCACCCCGGGGTCATCTAAGGGGACCTGAATGGGCGACCACCCATTTAGGCGACCACCCATTGAGGTTGCAAAAAAAAAAAGAAATATGAAAGCCACTAATGTCGAAGGCTAGGGGCAAGGCCACTGTCCACTGTCATGCGGACGCGATAAGCAAAACCGAGATTCTGAGGATCCTTAACCGGATAGGGGGTAACTAGCTTTTGATTCTTTTATCGCTCGTCGAACTTCCACCCTTTGTCCCTTACGTTCTGTTTTGATTTAATTTCTATCGATTTGTATTTTTGTCGAGCTATAGGGCACTACTATTTCGCACATGTCGAATTTTCATGTATATCGATCTTTTTGTGGTTTTGTTTATTTTTTATCGATTTAGCTACCTCGTCTAGGGTATGGTCCTCGGATCGTCAGGGAAACCACACACACGGCCTGCTGCCATGCAGCTTTTGCTCTTCCATGAGGTCTCATTCATAAGGTATTGCGAGTCAAAGCTCTCCATACAGCCCGCTGGCTAGAATGAGTATATCGATCGCTGCCCGTAGCCTGTCGAAAACCCAGCTCTAGCTTGCGTGCGGCAGAGGTCGCCCCTGGCATGGTTTAAAGAACACTTCAAAAAGCTCTACGCCCACAACTCGGTCAGGAGCTCGCTTGATCAGGCAACAGCCACAGAGTTTGCATATTGACAATAGGGAGAAGTAGGCGGAGCAACGACACCAGTGGGATCTCCAAGCTGCCGTGCTAACCCTTTTCGCCTGCAAGGAAGCTGTCTTTTGGAAGAGTGACTGGATGGAGCTCGCCTGATCATGCAACGACCAAGGAGTCCGCCCTCTTTTCCTCAGAGGTCGCCCCCAGTAAGGCGGTACCGGATCGATAGATGTCGCCACCTCCGTGAAACTACGTGGACAACTGCGAGCCATAGGAGCCATCCAGAGTCGGTCTAGGACACTCTCGACTGGAGCCTTCCAGAATCCCCACCTGGTATGGACAAGACCGGCGCGCCTCCCATCGCCACCGCCTGGTAGGCTAAACGACAAAAGCCATTAAAGACCCATGTGGGCAAACACATGGGGGCGTAGAAGGTGCGGGAAGAAACCGCCACGTGTCAAACTCTGGCAGTCTATAGAAAGTCTATAAAGGTATGACCCCCGGCTCCAAAGTACAGGTTTGAAACTCAGAAACCCTAACACTTTCCGACTACTTCAGCTCTCCCTTGTCCGAACCTTCACTGACTTGAGCGTCGGAGGGTCTGAGCTCCTCACGGAGCTAGCCGTTCTCACGTCTTCTTTGCCATGCAGGTCATGCTCACGAGCCAGCGATAATTTTCCCCAACAGATATTGCATGATGAGTTTTGTTCATAAGAATTATGTACATTGATCCTTTTAGTTAGGAATTTGATTCATTTTTTTTTTTCTATTTGTTGTTGTTTGATAAACTTTTATTTTTAATATCGTCCTACCGAAAAGAAGTTAACTTTAAGACCTATGTCGTTGCCACCATCAACCTCTATTACGATGGCATAGGATTTTTTTTCGTCTTATTTTTTTTTTTGCACTAAGATTTCATCATCTGATATGGGAATTGACCAACAACATGCAATTCAATTACTCCACTATATTTCTTTAATTTTTCTATAATCATGTGTTTCACTTCATTTGGAACGTTGCATAGCTCATGTTAGAATCATGGACGATCCACCTCAGTCGCCCTCCGGAGCCCCACCTTGCTATTAGAGGATCCAAGAAGCTACCACTTAGTTATGCTCCTGCCACCGAGCTACCCTCCTCGCACGCTGTAAGCTCCGTGCAATTCAAAGTTTCCATGCATTTTCAACTAGTTTTTAATGCGAGTGTTATTAATGATACACAAGTCTTAGAACATGAATGAGGGTTATATCTTAATTGGAATTGATGGTAACATGACTTGATATGTGATATGAGCCTATTGTCACCTAATCATATTTTATTTTGAAAACTCTTAACGCTGTAGACACACGAATTTTGTCTAACCCGGACCCGACTTACGTGCGCCAACGCGGATGCAAACCCGACGCGCGCTCCGACTCGGACCCGACTTGCACACACCAGTGCGGACCCGGACCCGACTCGCGCCCGACAAAGGAGCCGGGCGGGCCCACCCTCAAGTGGGGCCCACCAGGCCGGCCCTACACTAGAACCCGAACCCCCTAGGGGGCCGGCCCTATACTAGGGTCCGAACCCCTATGGGGTGGCCGGCCTTGCAAAGGAAAAAGAAAAGAAAGGAAAGAAAAGAAAAGGAAAAAGAAAAGAAAGGAAAGAAAAGAAAAGGAAAGAAAAGAAAGAAAATGAAAGAATTACCGCCATGTGCGGGGAGAGGTTGCGTATGACGTTTGCTCACGCGTGGATCTGCGCCGATCCCTCGATCCGACGAACAAGAAGAAGAGCCGGGTCGCCATCGATTTCGTGTGCAAAATCCAGCCATAATTGCCCCGCCAGGAAAGGAAAGCAAATAAATGTTATTCCCATCATCAATGGATGAATAAATCCCGGGTAATTATGAGGGAGATATTAAAGGGATTTAAAATTAAAACTTCCCATATCTCTCCCCCCTCCCCTTTTGCCTATAAATAGAGGGGGAGGGGGAAGGCTCAAGGGGTCGGATGGCAAGAAGCGAAGCTCTGCAGAAGAAGAGACACGCTCTTCATCGACCCAAGGCTTCACGAGGCATGGGCAAGCCTGTCCCTTCGGGATCGGCTTAGTCCATTGAAAGTCCTCATCAACGTGAAGACCCTTGCACAAGAAGATCATCCCTTCAACTCCGTGCACGAAGAAGAAAGCTCGGAGAAGAAGACCCTTCGACTCCGAAGACGCCAGAAGCAAAGGCCGGAGAAGAAGAACGGAGCGGCACTACCCCATCGTCTCCAACAAGCCTTCGACTCCAATCAAGCTCAAAAGCCCGGAGAAGAAGAACGAAGCGGCGCTACACCCGTCATCTTCAACAAAGCCTTCAACTCCGATTACGCCAAATACGCCCGGAGAAGAAGCCGACGCCACAACCGTCGCCAGATCGAAGATTGAAGACGAAGCGAGGAAGCTCTACAGAAAAGGAGACGCTTCTTCATCGACCCAAGGCTTCACGAGGCACGGGCAAGCCTGTCGTCGGGATCGGCTTAGTCCATTGAAATCCCTCATCGACGTGAAGACCCTTGCACACGAAGATCAAGACTTCGACTCCGTGCACGAAGAAGAAAGCTCGGAGAAGAAGACCCTTCGACTCCGAAGACGCCAGAAGCAAAGGCCGGAGAAGAAGCTCGGAGCGGCACTACCCCGTCGACTCCAACAAATCCTCGACTCCGATCAAGCTCCAAAGCCTGGAGAAGAGGAACGAAGCGTCATCACCCTGTCGCCTTCGACAAATGTCTGCACCATCCACGAAGAAGAAAGCCTGGAGCGGACTGCCTGAAGCGTCGCTACCCCCGCCGTCTTCATCGACAAAAGCCGACGCTACAACCGTCGCACGGAGACCGTCGCTACCCCGCCGTCTTCATCAACAAAAGCCGACGCTACAACCGTCGCACGGAGATCGGTGGTACCCCCACTATCTTCGAAAGCATTCTTCGACTCCGATCACGCCAAAGAAGCCCGGAGAAGAAGAGAAGTCCAGCCGACACCCAAACTGTCGAAGCACCGAAGAAGTAGCCTACGTCGTTCGAGAAGAAGACCGAGTTGACGTTGAAGCCAAAGCCCACGCAAGAAGCCAAAGCAAAAGCCCCGGTAAAGCCAGCGCCAAAGCAACGCAAGTGCCAAAGCCAAGCGACTACGCCGGTCACGAGCAAAAGCACCGCACGTTCTACCCGATACGACGCGACGTCCGGAAGAACGAAAGCATCGCAAGCCTCCCCGTCTACGTCCAAGCGCACGCGCCAAAGCAAAGCAAAAGCCAGAGCCACGCCAAAGCCAAGCTAAAGCCAAAAGCCAAAGCCAAAGCCGACGCCAAAAGCACGATCGACGCCGCGAACCGACGATCAAGGACGCCGAGGTCAAGCAAGGAGCGAGGAAGACACGAAGACCGAGGAACGAAGCTGAAGACCCCCTAGCCGAGGAAGCGCGAAGCACGGAAGGGACCAAAGAAACGGCGGACATTCCTTAGCCTCTCAAAAGCTCTCACCTTGTAAAAACCCCTGTCCTGGGCAACCCCTTCAGAGCTCTCGCACGAACACCACGTGGAGACGCGGATCAAAGGGATCCTCCAGAAGATCTCTCCCACAATCCCCTGATCAACACTCGCCGCGACCCGGACTCGCCACACCCGAGCCACCCGGGTCCCGGCCACACTTGTAATTTCGTTTTGTGCAACAAAGATGACCCGTACCTTTTCTGCGCATACAAACGCATTAAAAGTTATTTTAATTACAATGTCAACTATAGTATTGAACTTTTGATATGAATAATTTCTGGCCCTTAGTTACATTAGAGTTGAATTATGACTCTTTGTTATCAAATACATGTTTAAACTAACATCATGGCCAGTTTATTTTCAACCAAATTAGCAACATATAAATCAGTGTTTTAGGATTTACATCCAGTTGTTGATTCAGATTTGGATTCAGTTTTGATCCCTTTGTTTTATGTGTTAATTCATATTTGCTCGCCTCTTCTCCAACCACGGCAAACAATGAGTGGAGGTGTGGCCAACCTCCTCCCCCCTTATTCTCCTGCCCGTCGGATACCCCCTACCCTCAATATAGAATAAAATTGAATCATTTGTTATTCTATTGGAAGTTCATGTGTGTGAGATCTTTGGCAAAATGAACAACAAAATGATATATTTTCATTAGGTGAGTCATTTTTAAATTCATGCTTGTTGCACCAAGTATAGCTATTAGTATGTTAGCAAGAATCAAATTGGACGAGATCCCACATGTTGAGCTAAAGTTCACTTTTACTGGATGTTTCTTTTCCCACAATTCCATTCCATCTCCTCTCGAAGTGCCGATAGGCACGGGCATTACCTTCAAATATGAGCGTTGCTAACAAATTAGGCTATTTTCACCGAGTGTGGACTCTCCAACCGAACATGGATGCCCGTGTCAATTGTGGGTGCCATCAAACAAATTTTGCAACCTCGTTTGAGTGCAGCCGACAAACACATGCATTAAACATTATTATCTCCCTCAAAATATTATCATTGTTAATAAAATATTATTATTTTCATCGAATATCATCGCTACTATCGAAATATTTTGTTGCCACCTTCGAAATAATATCACCTTCCTCGAAATAATCCCCGCTCTTGAAACATTTCTATCGCTCTTAAAATATTTTTTGTGCCCTTAGGCACAGACATTTACTAGTAAATCTAACATGCAAAGGGCAGCACAGTGAAGAGGGGACAAGATCGGAGAAACCACGACGACGCTCATACTTAATCGGAGCCATCGCCGATAATATGCAAGGAAATCAACATCAAACCAAAGCGTGCGCCATTGGTATATGAAAGATCCAGGTCAAAAATGATTATGATCACATCAAAGCACCCACACAATACCATGCCGATAAAGAGTTTCAGAGCACAGCTCCTGTAAGAAGCGTGATAGAATCGGACAGCAGCAGTCCTTATTTTTTTTCTTCATAAAAAGGGTCAGCACTGGGCTGGAGAGATTCAGTGAGGAAACTTTATCGGCTCCACCTGGATCGCCTTCTGGATAAGCTCTTTCTGTTCTTGCGAGTGGACAGTGTAAAAGCCGGTGGCAGTGGCAGCAGATGGCGCCCTCCCGACGTACTTGATGTCCTCCATGGTCCCCCTGTCCACTGCTTTCATGGCAGTGTGCAGGCGAGGGGCAATGTAGCTGTATGCGCCCATGTTCATTGGCTCTTCCTGGCACCACACGATCTCCGCTTCTGAAAAAACATGAAACAGAAAATGCTAAGAATGCAGCTCCAAATTGTGCAAGCACCCGTGAACAATATTACTTTCAAAGTAGCTGAAGTGAGCAATTTTATCAGTGAAACAATGAAATAAACATAGTGCGGTAGTCATCATGATCGTCATGATGTCATCGTCAAAGAATTATCATGAAAATATAGTCATCAGATTGAAAAGATGTTTCGGACCAGCTGCCAACCTCGAGGTCAATACTAAAGATTCCAGTGTTCTAACTAGAAGGTCCCCCCATCGTCCAGCCTAGCCCCTAGACGGTGCAAAAAAGCGGCACATGCCTCTAGTCGGGTCCAGGTGGACGCCTAGACACTAGAACGTGCATAGATTCTATTCTATTGTTGGTAATCTAGAATTTATAGTTTGGATTGTACTAAAATCATGGATATTATGATATTATCTCATAATATCATGCTTGCTTTTTGTTTTTTTTTTAATCTTGAGTTTATGGTTATGTCAATAATACATGATCTTTAAAATAATGATTGGGATAATCTTGAATTTGTAGTAATTTTAAAACATAGATATTGTATATAATATCAAAATAATAATTAAAATAATTTTAAAAAGTAAAATGCCTAGGCACAGTCCAGGCGCTAGAAGGCTCCACACAGACCAACTAGTGCCTAGCGCTTTTTAGAGAACTACATCTAAATTATGTATAATGTTAGTCCAATTATCTTGACTTACCCTAGTCCATGTCATGCAATGGTCTGCCAAGTTTTAGATGGAAAAGACATATTTTAAGGTTTAGAACTACAATGTCAATAATGAATTAGTTTTCACTTTCTAATCTAACCTCCATGTGTGCCTCTTAAAGAACAATATATTGAAATAGTAATAGGTTGTCATGTTTACTCGTGATTTTTACACTTGCTAATCATAACACGGTTTAAGTAGAGCAAACTATTCCTACAGATGAGAGAGAATCCATAAGTATGTGCATGCATGCGCTTGTGTGTTGTTCGCACAATCGTATAAATAAATAAATTCTTAGGCTACAAAAGGGTTCTATTTCTCATACTTGGATATCGCTTCAACTCTCTCTGTACGACGTCGTAAGGGAATGGGCAAAGTTGCTCAACTCTACAGATGGCAATGTCCTTGCGATCAACTTTCTTCCGTTCTTCATCAAGCTCATAATACACCTGCAAGATTAAATAATAAAAATAATAAATCTCTCTCTCTCCCTCCACAAAAAAATAAAACAAAATTTCTACACTTAAGCACACTGCCGATGTTAGCTGATAGAAAAATGGTTTACCTTGCCAGAGCACAAAACGAGACGATTGATGCCCTCCTCAAGATCAGAGTGGTTGTTTTGGTCTTTTATAAGACGCTTGAATCGAGTTCCCTGCTTGTCAAATCCCACGTGACCTTGAATATCATCAAACTCCGACAAGTTTGACTTGCAGTCCTTGTGGCGAAGCAAGTTCTTGGGAGACATTACTATTAGTGGTTTTCGGAAGTCCCTGTGTATCTACATACCGAGACAGAGAGTGGGTATGCTGAGAAAACATCCCATATGAAGATGATGCTAGAAGCAAGTTCATAAACCTCACCTGCCGACGCAGAACATGGAAGTAATTTGCAGGTGTTGTGATGTTCACAACTTGCCAATTGCACTCTTGGATTTGTTTCCGGAGTGTTGAATCCATCTCAGGTATAACATACGGGTTGTCATCGCTCATCTGTCATATCAAATCTCAGGCTTAATAAGCGGCTACTATGGATTACAAAACACAATAGTTCCTTTCAAATGATTTTCAACAAACATGCAAACAGTCAAAAGTTTGTGATATAGCCTGCAGGGACTAAAAATTGACCTCAAATACATTTTATCAAAGGTCTAGATTGATGCCAATATCCTACACCACAAGTTCATATAATTTTGCAACTTACTAGTTATAGGTTGCATTGTGCTCGACTCATCAAGAGGCTATAAGCAAAACATTAAACAACAACATGTCAAAAAACAGTCAAGGTGGGGAAAGCGCCCAGGATGATACATGTGGCTAGGCCGGGAGGGGTTCAAATGTTCAATGCAGCCGGATGGGGACCAAGGCGGACAAAGGCATCCAATTAAGACCTCATGAAGGAATCATAGCGAACTGCGCGAGGAGCGCCGACAAGCTGACTAACAATGCGGACGGTATATACAATATCTAGGCGAGTGATCGTAAGGTAAACAAGAGCATCAACAAGCTTCCTGTAACAAGTGTGATCCAAAAGAGGCTCGCCATCAGTGAGACAAAGCTTTATATTGAGTTCCATAGGTGTGTCTACAGTCCAGGAAGTAGTGAAGTGATCTAAGGACTTTCATCTTAAACTGTTGCTGGAGGTGCTTCTTTAGAGAGTCAATGGTGGCAACATCATCACCAGTAGGATCATGTCGTTAATTGTCGAGAAGCAAGATCGCACTACCACGAGCAGACATGTGACTTAAAGTTCTGAAGTGCTCTCTGTGAAACCAATTGCACGCACCAAAGTTCTGAAGTGCTCAAACCAAGCCCGTGGAGCTTGCTTGAGCCACTGGAGAAAGGGCTCGGTTGGTACATTAAGTGCATATGCCCGATCACGAACGTGTAAAGAATAATTCTTCACAAGAGAGGCATGAAGTAAAAAAACATAACGCTCAGACTTGACCAGGTTGAAAACATCAAAGTTGGGTACAGTTCGGTTGGAACAAGAGGACCATATCCTTCAGCATACGGTGGATGGGTGCTCTAGATATTCAAGAGAGTACAAGTGAGTACGAAACAGAGGCAAAGAGCAAGGGTCATAGAATGACCGGTTATGACGATAGGACATCGTGGCACGAGCTTTGATACCAAACTAATGCGGGACTGGTGAGAGGGTCTCGCCAAAAAAGGAAAGATCTCGCTCTCGATTAAGAAGAGGAATTTATGAACATGCAGATTTTGTTCGCAGTTAGACATGGTTTGACTATTCGACGAATATCCAACGGTTCGATGTGGATGAAATTTGGTAACAATGTAAGTTTATGGATCAGCTAGATATGATCTAAGTTTGAAGACAATCGAGTAAGTGGATATTGTGGATGTGGAGATTGCACAATCCTAATTAAGTTTTTGGAAAATTTTGGTGATCAAAACTGGTGGATCTTGTTAGGGACAGATGAGGAATGTGAATGCTTGTTACGGATATGTTTTGATAAGGTTTAGACGCAATTCGAAGGGTTTTAATGGTTGTTTATGATTAGGTTTTATGGGATCCGAAAATAGGTGATGGGGTGAGGGTTTTGATGGATAGAAAGATGGGGGAGATACATAGATGATTACCAAGGCATCTTACCCTATGGCCTCTCGTTGAGTATCCCTAGGCCTCTCACCGTTCGGAAAGACAAGTCATCACAACTCGCTTTAACGCAAAGAGCTTCATAATTTTTTTAATCATCAATAACTAATTACAATCGAGAGACCTAGGACCTCTATATAGACTTGCAAAAGTAAAAGACTACCACCATTAATAAGTTTAGGACTTGGACTCTAATACAATTAGGACTTGAAGTCCTAATATACTTAGGCCTTGAACTCCTAATATACTTAGGACTTGGACCGCTACTACACTTGGGCAAGTATTCCACATGGGTATAGACTTATGACTCCTAAACCAAACCCTTATAACATGTGCAGAAATTAATCCTCCAAATACGACGAAAAATATATTTGAAATAACAAAATTTTGAATAATAGATAAAAACGGGCCTCGTTTGGACTGAGCTGTCAGTTGGGCTCATCTGGGGCTCGAAATTTAACGCATGCGACACCTGATTACCATAGTATGATTACTGGTACAAGACTTGTTCCTCTAATAGGTAATGTAAGGAGGAAGGTATGATGAAAATCTCACAAAAACATCATCAGTATGTATTATTTTCCGGGAAATATAACCAAGGGATATTTAAAATAGAAGCTGCAAGACAAACATACCTGAAGGAACCGCTCCAATCGTGCACTTGAATGTTCCGGGCCTTGTCCGTCATAACCATGGGGAAGTAACACTACAAGCCCAGTTTGGCGAAGCCATTTGGATTCACCGCTACTCAAAAACTGATCAAATATTACTTGAGCACCATTTGAAAAATCACCAAATTGTGCTTCCCATAGTACTAGTGAATTAGGATTTTCCATTGAGTAACCCAATTCAAATCCAAGCACACCAAACTCTGAAAGAGAGCTGCGAAGGGAAACGGAAAACAATATGTCAGCTTACAGTAATTCATGAAGGACATCAAATGAAAAAAACTACAAGAAGATGCACATATTTGCAGTTCCATTTAGAACATGATAGGCACTTGCGAAACAAAACATAACCCAACCTTTTAGGCAACATGGCGTAGTAACAAACAACAAAGGTATGCTTGAAATGTCAAGATATTTAGAAATATTAAAACAAACTGCTCAAAAATCATCGTGAAGAATAGACTAACAACCAACCTAGAAGTCACACTAATTTTTTGAAAGGAAACATCTAGTGGATGCGGTAGTTCCGAAAGCAGAACCAGTGAGTTGACCACAAGCCACAACAGAAGGCTTGTCAATTAGTGACATGCGTCAATCCATACACCAATGCAAAATAGACAAAAGGGGACCACTTAGTTATTCAAATATCTTGTTTGAAAAACTGTGGAAGCATTAGTGTGCCCAAAATTTCTCAGTGATGAATAGGCAAACAAAAGCGAGACTCAAGAACAATACTAAACAATATGAAATGGCAGGTGTCAAAATATAACCTACAGCTCTGCAAAAAAGGAATTTTACTCTAATTCGATGTATCTTTACGTATTTCAGGCTTACTTATTCTAGTTGGGATGAGTACATGTGATCAGTCCCATCATATTAGGCCCATACAGGAATATATTATAATATGATGTCATACAAGTCAATATGGGTATTATAGTCCTTTCTCCTAGCAAGTGGCTGCCTCACGGATAAGATATCACCATGTGGGACTCCTTTTGTTTTTCTGTTTTCACCTTCCAACCATATGCTGATCTCATCATCTTCCTCTTCTTTATCAGAGCAGGTTGGGTGTTCTGCTCAACAATCGAACCCTCGGTTTTGTCTCCGAGACTAGATGTTTTCTGCATTTTCCATTTATTTTATTGCTTCTTTCTAATCTTATTTGCAACACCGTTGTGTTCGTGAGACTATTTTTCTAGTTACATTAACCATAAGATGGAAGTGCACATGATGATAAATATACCCTTGCAAATCACAGGGGAACCTTGTGATTCTACTTGGTTTGTTTCATTAACTGATTATGAAGGTTGTATGTTGTTGTCCAAGATTCTAAATCACAGGAAAGAGTCTAGATTCATATCAGGATCATATTTACGAAGGATTTTCTTTATATTGCCTTACGGGACTCGTTGACCAAGATCTGAACAGAGTTCTTACAAAACCCATAGCATACATCCCCCGAAAAGGAATTTTAAAACCGAGTAGCACCAAAGGTGAAAAGGGCAGAATTTATTAGTATGCCTCTTCTTTTGCTGCAGTTGTGATCCTTCTTTAAGTTTTGTCAATATTTCAACTCAAGTAATTCTATATCTTTTTTCTGATTTACGATATACTGACAAAACTTTAGACGATTTGTTATTTTGTTCATTTAAACATCCTATTCATTTAAAAATAGTCACCAATGATGTTAACAAAATAACAAATTTGAATTCTCTTGAGTCCCTAGTATTTGCCTCTCAAAAGGTGCGTAAGACTATTTTGAACTAGTAGAGTAAAAGTAGAATTGCAGTTGTTCACTCATAGATTATATACATGAAAAAAAAAATCCTTGAGGGTTTGAGTGTACCAGATTCTTCTTGGTGCCTCACGGCCCTCACGTGATCTCTACCTATGATTCTACATTTACTTGTGCCAGCCACGTCCTTTATTTGAAATGCCTACTCATGTTTTTGGTTGTGTTTTACTCAAATTCTTACTCCTGGTAGTGACAAGTTATCCCATAAGTTGTTAAAACTCTCTTAGTTGGGTATTCTCGTACTGGAAAGGTTACAAGTTTTTGGAAATCTCATTGTCAACTTGTAAGTGTTGGTGTCACCTTCTTCGAGGGACATCCTGCTTCTCTTAGCAGAATTTATGAGGATTGATGTCCCTCATTAATGTCTGAGTCACATCAGGTAGATCACCAAAGGTTCACTCTAGTACCTCCACATCAATGATCTAATTCGTATGAGGTGCTTGTTTCTAATGATCTTCACATCGCATTATGCAAAGGTACTCACTCCTATACTTTTCATCCTCTTGCACATGTTTCATTCTCTCCGTTATCTCACTATTATTGTTGGTTTGCATGTTCCTTGTCTTTTGTTTCTTTTCCCAAATCTCATATTCAGCCTTTTGCTTCCCGAAAGGAAATATGCTATGAACGAGGGAATGGTTGCATACCATAAGAATGATAGATTTACTTATTTACCTCCAGGAAAACGAGCCGTGGGTTCACATTGGGTTTATGCTTTCATATATCATCTTGATAGGACAATTGAATGGTTTGAAACTCGTTTACTAGCTAAGGAATGCATTAAATCTTTAGTGTTGATTACTTGTGACTTCCCCCCAGTGGCAAGCCTTACGTCTATATGAATCCTTCTCTTAGCTGCAGTGATTTAGAATTGCTTACATGATTGTATACATGGAGGAACCTCTTGATTACATTGCTCACGTTAGTCCACTAGTCCCATAAGATGTGTTGATTGAAAAAACCAATGTATGGGTTGAAGCATTCTCTAAGAGCATGATTGGTCATTATATGAAAGATATAGATGTAGAATCTCCTGGCTATGTTACTTAGAGGAGTCCCATAAGGTGTAAGGTCTGTGGCTTGAAAAGGGCATTATATGGGTTGAAGCAATCTCCAACATCATAGTTGATAAATTTAGTGTTGTGTAATAGTATGGATTGACGGTAACAATGTTAGTTGGTTCAATATTTGGAATAACAGAGACAAAGTGGCATTATCATCCTTGCAGTCAATTAATCATTTGTGTTCGCATATGTGATTCCAAGAACTCTTGCTACTATACGTGCTAGGTGAACTATTTGATCATAACGATTAAACCATGGAATTTCACCCCGGTCCCTCCTACCCCTTGATACCTATATATACCTAATATCTTCCCCCCCCCCCCCCCCCCTTTTTCCTTCTACCAACCTACATACCTAATATGAATTATCCGTCTCTTCATCCCACGACTCTTCAAAATTTATAACTTTCACCTCTCCAATTCTTCTAGGGGCTCTTCCTGCTCTCCTGACTAAGGATTTGAGTTGGAAGTACGTGCCATTATATAAGTCCAACAAAAACGAATGTTAGTATGTGCAATTTATAAGGCTTTGTCACCATTGGTGGCATTGAATGACGCAAACAATACTTAGAGCATGGAAAAGTTACTAAGTTGAAAGTCAAAAAAAAGTCGACTAGGATAGAAGTCAGAAAAGTCGGCAAAATCAGAAAAGTCAGAAAATAAATTTATTTTAAAATTTTGATATATATGTTCCAATATATTTTTTAGCAATATGTCATTTTCATGCATAACTAAGATTAGTGTATTACAAGCAGTGTTGTTAGTATCGTACGATACACGATACGATACAGGAGAAAAACGATACGTATCGGGTTTACGTATCGTTTTTCTCTTGTATCGTACGATACACGATACGATACGCTACGATACGGTACGATACACGATACGGTCCGATACGGTGAAAACATGTTTTTTTTTTTTTTTGAAACTTTTAAAATGAATTTTTTTCTCTTAATTTCCCAAAGGACTATATAGGTCTGTTAGCGTTAAAAAAATACTTAGGAATATTTTCTAACTTAGAGTGAAGTGATACTAATTTTTTTTTAGAAATTTATACGTGTTTTACAAATCTTTCTCTAGAGTTGTCGGATCCCAATGCCATTTGTTTTTAAAATTTTTCTAGAGCTTGGAACACCAAATATCTACAACTTTGCTAATTTCAATAGTTATAGGATTCCATTTCTACCTATATATATATATATATATATATATATATATATATATATATATATATATATATATATATGTGTGTGTGTGTGTGTGTGTGTGTGTGTGTGTGTGTGTGTGTGTGTGTGTGGTACTTCTTAGTAGAGGGCTAATGGATCTATGTTCATAAAGTAAGGCTAAAGGAAAGAAGTGGATGACTTTGAATAAGACAATGAGGATGAGAATGAAAATAAATAAGAGGTGCAAGAGACATTAGAGAAAGATAAAGAAGCAAGTGGTGATAAATTATCTATTGTTGATGATCAAATTGATGATGTAGATGCGGTGGAGATTGAAAAATAAGATCTTCCTACTTTTTGAGTTTTTGTTTTGTCTTCATTGACCATTCGAATATTTTGATAACAATATATTGATAGATCATAGATAATACTTATATATGATTTCTTTTTTATATAAATATATACATCATATTTTTTGTATAGGCCAATGTTATGTTTGATGTGAAATTATAGGGAATGTCTTACTCTTCTACTTGACTTTTCATATTTAATATTCTAATATGTACTTTCTATATTTATTTTATATATATATATATATATATAATATAAATTTAACCGTATCTTACGATACACGATACGATACGATACACGATACACAAAATAGGGAAAACGATACATGATACGATACACGATATGACAACCTTGATTACAAGTACAATAAGTAAAATACAAAATACAATAAACAATGCATTCATATTAACAACAATCAACAAAGTTACTAAGCAAGTACAATTAAAGATTTTGCACATGTCAAGAAAAACTAAAGCAAATAAATTTTTAAAGCTCATACCTGTTGCTAACAGTAAACAACTCCTCGTTTTGGTTCATAACAATATGGTCTAAAGGGCAGTATATTTCTCCTGTTTCCTGATCGTGGATGACCGCATGACGATGACTAAACGTGCCTCTTTCAACATCCTGGCCACTTAACCTAACATGGTTACCTTCAACTAGAAGAGTAGCAAATGCAAGTGCTTCTCCAACAGCCCAGTCAATACCTTCCCCTGTCTCAATCATCTGAGCACGCTGCTCAAAAATCTTCTTTACTCCCCTGTGAGGCTTAAAAGTTTCTGGAAGGGTTGTAATGGCTTTCCCAACACTCTTCAGTATCTCCGGTTTAACACTATAGAACAGTACAGTGATTTAGCCAAGATATTTTCAAATAAATGATATCAAAAAAAGTAAGGTAACCATACCCGGTATTTCGAACGCGTGAGATCTGTTCAGGTGACTTGAACCCAGACCAATAAGCTGAAAGCCAATCTCTTTTCCTTGGAACATAGTCTTTGCTGCTAATAAACTCTTCATTAAGAATCGAGTTAACTTTGTTGTGTATCCTCTCAATATCTTCTTTAGAAATCTTTCCGGTCTCTAAAAGTTTGTCTTGATAAATGTCAAGCGCACTCGGGTGGTTTCTAATTACCTATGTGAAGAATATATGTTAGCTCGTAGAAAAAATTGTGTATACAAATATATTAATAAATAAGCTCAAACGATGGTTGCCTTCCAAATAGCCAAAGATGAGGAAATTTGATTTCCTAAGACATGTCTAGGGAAGCAATAGGCACTACATTACAGATGTACATCAAGGCTGCCGATCAACAGCGACAAACATATGAAGTTTTTAATCATAAAACAAGAAAGAGAAAATCATAAGCCAGGCCTTCATACATTTATGCATATAAGTACATGAAACCACATCAGAAGATAGAGAGGTAGTTACCTGATACATTTTAGGTTGAGTGAATGAAGGTTCATCGATCTCATTGTGCCCAAACCGACGGTAACAAACGATGTCAACCACCACATCAGAATGGAACGTTTGACGCCACTCTGCTGCAAGCTCACAAACATGGACCACGGCTTCCATATCATCACCATTCACATGGAAAATAGGAGCATTTAAGGCTTTAGCAACATCTGTACAGTACTGTGAAGACCTCCCAGACATTGGATCAGTAGTAAATGCAACTTGATTGTTCACCACAATGTGAATCGTTCCGCCGGTAGTGTAGTTTGGAAGGGCACTTAGATGCAGGGTCTCATAAACAACACCTTGCCCCGCAAAGCTTCCATCTCCATGGATCAAGATTCCCAGATTTTTTGTCCTTTCAGTATCATTGGAATAGTATTGTTTTGCTCGAGTCTTTCCAACCACTAGTGGATCCACAGCTTCCAGATGACTTGGATTAGCAACTAAAGAAAGGTGAAGTCTTTTCCCACCTCTCGTGGGCCGATCATATGAAGTACCCAAATGGTATTTTACATCACCAGTTCCCGTGTAAGACCCAACTTCGCCATCCACAGGCTTTGTACCGCCACTAAACTCGCTAAAAATCTGACGCAGTGGCTTCCGTACGACGTTGCCCAAAACATTAAGCCTTCCTCTGTGAGACATCCCGATAACTATGCTTTCCACCCCCCAATCGGCCGCTCGATCAAACATCTCCTTCATGCCCGGGATCAGGGTCTCCCCTCCTTCGAGCCCAAACCTCTTGGCAGCCGCCCATTTTGTGGCCAAGAAATTCTCGAACTGCGTGCTCCAAATGAGCCTGTCAAGGATGACTTGACGGCGCTCCGGGCTGTACCCCCGGGGATTCACCGTCTCTATCTTGTCCCTTAACCAGTTGCATTTCTCCCGATCGGCGATGTGCATGTATTCATATCCGATGCTGCCACAGTAAGCCTGCTCGAGGCGGTTCAAGATAGCCCGAAGGGTCTGCACCGGGCGGTTCTCGGACAAGAATCCGGCCATCCTCCATACTCCCAGGAAGAACTCCCGATCCAAATCAGCTTCGGTGAACCCGTACAAACCCAGATCCAAATCATCGGGGATCTTCCGCTCCTCGAGGCCCAAAGGGTCCAACTTGGCCTTCATGTGGCCGTTTACTTGGTAGGACCTGACGAGGAGGAGCAACTGCATACTCTCTTGGATGGTCTGGCCGGAGACTCCAGGGGAAGTGGTGGTTTGGCCCACAAAGTTTCTAAAGAAGGTGTCCCACGACTCATCAACGCTGGCGGGATCGGCCTCCCAGGACCTCTGTAGCTCCTCCAGGTAGACACTGCTCGTCCCATCGAGGAAGTTGTCGGTCAGCCTCGAGAGGGGCACCGCGTGGGGGGCTGGGGCGGACCTGGCCTGCGGCCGGAGGGTTGTCGAATGGAAGTACCGGTTGGTCGGCGGCCGGGGAGCGCCGCCGGTTCTGGCGACATGATGAGACGCCTGAGCTAGGTTTCTCCTCAGGGCCAATCTAGATAACCCGGACGCAACCCTGAACCATGCCATTGGAAACAAACCTCCACCCCAGCCAGAGATTCACAGAACAATGTGAAAGAGGGATCAATCAAAAGGGTCTAAACCTAAACATTTCTATGAGGAAAAACTAAAAATGAAAAGAGATTCCTGCAAAAATTAAAGAAGAAAAATCATCGGAATTCCCCCTTTTTCATCATTAGCAAACAGATCGATAGATCGATTTCATTAGAAGAAAAAAAAATTGAAGAAGAGAATCAAGACCAAGGTCGGGATCGCACCATTCGTACCTGAAAGAGAGGGAATATTGTAAGGAACCCTAACCCTAACCCGAGAATTTCATGGAAGGCCGTCCTGTGATTTCAGGGGGGATGCGAGGACCCGGGCTGGCAAACTGGTGGGCGCTCCGAAAACAGTTTTGTCCACGAGGCGGCGGACAGCGACCTCCGCGGAGGCATTTATCGTGCATGCTTTTCGGATCGGAGGGGGATGATTCAGTGGTTGCCAAGCCCGGTGCGGTTCATCCAAGGGTAGGGACATGACGTTTCCAATAGGGCCCTCCCCATTGAAATTTTTTTCCGGACACATTGGTCCGCAAGAAACGAAAAAGTTTTCAGCACATCCTGCGTACCCTACCACCGTTGCCCAGAGCCTATCATCACACAGAGTCACTACCCCCATTTTTCTTGAATTGCAGTGGACCCTTGTCTTGTCTGTAGCGTATGCAGGATGTGCTGAAAATTTCCCCGTAAGAAAGGGACTTTTAACGGCTATCAGTTGCCATAGTTGACCAGCATAGCCAACGTCAAAGGAAGGTTTGAAGGTTTTCTTTTTTTTCTTTTTTGGTAGGAGAAAGGTTGAAGGTTTCCATCTAGATCATTGCAATTCAGCTGATCAGGTCATCCATGACGTGGCAATGATCACGTCGTCCCTTTAATTGGATCTGGTGGATCAGCAGAAAAATACTTTACTTCAGCATGTGATCACAAGTTACTTCAAGGGAAAGGAGGATGCTATTTCGTAGCACTAAGATGCTACGAGTTTTAGCTCAATTCTGAAGAGCCAAGAAAACTTAATGTTCGATCGGTCGGTGGGTACTGTGGGTACAAAATTTGTATCGGACCGGATCAGAGCCGCATGTGCTCGCGCGACGGCACAAGTGAGTAAGTCCGTCCGGGCTCATGGACCCACTCTGCAAGGCCCGCAATTTAAACCCTCCCTCTTATTGGGCCCGCACAACAGCCCAATAAGGATCCAGCAAGGAGACCCAGAACCAGTGCCACATCATCACTGTCATATTGGGCACTTGCCTATGCTATAAAAGGACCCCAAAGACATTCAGAATAGGGGTTGGTCATTCAATCAGAGAAAGAAATGATCCCAAAGCAAGAGCTATAGCTTACTTCTCTCCTCTTTGTTCTTTTCTTGTTGCTCTGTGCAACCCCCACTGTAAAAAGCTTCTCTCGGCCTGTCGAGAGAACACTCCCCCATATTTATATTCATTATAGTGGAAACCAGGTGGCACCTCTCGCCCTGAGACGTAGGTCGTAAGACTGAACTTCGACAATAACTCCACGTGTCTTCTTTCTCTTTACCTACTTTTTAATCTCTAACTCTACAAATCATCAACATTCAATCAAGGCTGTGGGACGGGGTTCCCGATCAAGATGGCTCGAAAATTTCCCCCATAATCTTTGGCACCGTCTGTGGGATCTCGTTAGAGGTCTTATCCACACATCTGCCGACTCCTACTCAACTTGTGGTAACGAGCCACAAGTGCTCCTTCAAGTCTACTTCAATTTCTTCACCACGCCAACATCAACGTGCTCGATGGTGAAGGCTAGCGCCAACCCTCCGAAGGCGATTGCTGATCGGACAATCGATGTGCTGATCGAAGACGAGCATGAGATCTCCGCAGCCACCAATCGCAGACATGTCCATGAGCGGCTAGGGCCGCAAAGTAGCCAGCCAGAAGGCCACAGCAAATCGACAAGACTCGCCGTCCCCGAGACGATAATCTGGCAAAGAGCACGATACCTAGGGAGGCGAGGTTCCAACTACGTACCAAATCTCAGCTGTCGACTTCCAGCTACTGAACCTTCTCAAAAAAATACAGCCCTCGAGCAAGAGAGGGATTCCCTGAAGAAGGCGACTAAAAGAGCGGGGGTTATGGCCCATAACTCTGCAGCCGCTAATAAAGACCAACCAAGGACTCACCCAGCTGTGAGTCTCATCTTGAAGAACCACATGTGTCGTGTATCGAGAGGCGTCAGGTATCCATGCAAGCATCAAGATAAACAGTATGGGATCGCCTCGACGTCGACGGTGTGCCAAGCTATCACCGAGAAGGATTGTCTCAATCAACAGGGTTCACTGGACGTCCTATCCCTTCGCACACAAAAGCAACAGATGCTCGTGAGCTGCTCAACCGACTAAGGCATACTGCCAATGTGGGACGCCGCCATCAGGACTGCAGGCAGCTAACACCTCGGTGGGGCCATTGCATCCCAAGATTCTTGTAACCCCATTTTCTATGGGTTGGCGAACACCGAACTTGCCAAAGTTCAACTGCATCAAAGGAAACCCTGCCCTCCATATCCTGGCCTTCAAGTAAGCCATGACACCATATAAGTATGAGAATCATATCCTCTGCCGTATGTTCATGGAAAGCCTCGAGGGACCTGCCCTCGACTAGTACCTCATGCTGCCTACTGGTACGGTGACCACATTCAAAAAGTTGGATGAACTCTTCATAGACTATTACCGGCTAAACTTAAAGCCGAAAAAGAAGTTGGATACACTATATCGACTGAAGATGGGCTCCGACGAGTCTCTAAGGAGCTTCATGATGAGGTTTCATAATGAGCACTCTGAGCTCACCGGTCGGTCCCATAATAAGGAGGCCATCATGCTGGCATTCCAGAATGCTATCCGGCCAGAGCTTCATGTCTACACCGACTTCATCCGGCATCCTCCCAGTACCTTGGAGGCAATGTTCAAGTGTGTACAGCAGGAGATAGAAGTGAAAGACAATCAGCGGGCAAGAAGACTACGCGAGCCCCGCGAGTCTCGTGACTCCCGACATAAGAAAGATGACGAAGCTCTGAATGAAGCACACTATAAGAAGTCTGTCAATGCCGTGTTCGACCAAAAGGTACAGGCCAAAAGGTACAATGAAGATCCGAAGGCCCCTCCAGCAGAGAAAAGATAAACTCCAAGGGAACAAAGGGTGTTTACTGAGCTGAACAACTCCATTGAAGATATCTTTGCCTACTTGCAGAATGAGCCCTTTTGCAAGTGGCCATAGTCTCTCCCTTCAAATTCCGACCAGGCAGGAGATACGACAGCCTACTGTGAGTTCCATCACAGCCATGGCCACCCGACCTCTATATGTCGGAAGCTAAAGCATCATATCGAAGACCTGATCCAAGAAGGGCGGCTCGATGGCTACCTCGCTAACAAGGAACCAGGTTAAGAGAAGGAAAGGCAGTAGTAGTGGAGAAAGAAATTCAACGTAATACGTGGATGCATAATCATAACGTCCGATGGGCAGCCTCTGAAAAAGTGTAACCGCAACTTTGTTTTATCAATATAGTGTCTCTTTTTTTCTCAAAATCAAATCTCTCGAAGTTCGATTCCACCATGTTAACGCATAAAAAAAAGGGCTCCTGGCAACCCAGGTTAACCAAAAACCTTTGATTCCGTCCATTCAAGTCGAAACCTCAAAGGCAATTCGGCTATGCCCTCTCGAGACTAAAGTCCGATAAAAAGGTTCCTAGCAACCCAAGTCAACCAATGACCTTCGATTCTGCCCATTCAAGTTGTAACGACCATGAATTTTAAAATACGATTTTACCCTTAGGATGAAATAATATTTAAATTTTAAACTTTAGCGTCATCATCGACGATAGAATTCCAACGGATCTTGTTTCACTCGAATCCAACGTTCGGACCAATAGTTATGGCCACTTAAATATTCTTGATAAAAATAACAGGATCCGAATTTTCCTGGTTTGATTCAGAGATGATTCTGTCATACGAGAACTTCTCATTAGACACCGTAGTGCAACTCATAGCAACCGTATTATTTTTCTGGAATTTTAGAAATAAAAATCATAATTTTCGGATGCAAAACGGATTTATTATGGATTTATAAAGGTATAAAGAAAGTTCAAAAATAACTAAAAAAAAACAAAAAAATTGAGTAAGCATCGTGAAAGCAGCGGTGGCCCCCACCTCTTCTCCTCCTTCAATCGCAGCCATCCAAAGCCATCCCCATCCAACGGCCTAAATCCCACCCCCATACCCCCAAAGCCCCATCTCCTTCCCCACCGAGCCACCTCTCTCTCTCTCTCTCTCTCTCTCTCTCTCTCTCTCTCTCTCTCTCCTCACTCGATCTCTCATTCTCTCCCTCTGATCTCTCTCCTTTCTCTACCCGATCCCCATCCCCAACGTCAGCCGCCCCCCTTGACCTCGTCGAGACTTCCCGCGAAGGTGCGGCAGAGCACGTTGTTTTCCTCTTCGTATGGCGTTAGAGCTTGCTTGAAGGCAAGTATATGGAGGCTTGGATCTCCTCGGACGCAGTTGAATTTGGGGAGGGTAGGAGTTCTCCATCCTCTTGGAAATGCTGATTCGAAGAGGCTTCGATGAAGTGGCCCGGCAGAAGAGTAGCCATCCCTACGACCATGTCCTCGACCTAAAGGTGGGTCAAGAGGCAAGATCGCAAGGTCTTGCTCTGGTATTGAAGTGTTTGCCGGTCGAAGTCGATGTCGAAGGTCCGATCCAAGTCCACGTTGGAGTGGAATGGAAGGGGAGACTCTACTCTTTGAAGGAGCGCCTTTCATTTGGTGCTTCCTTGGCAGATTGAGCTTCGATGGTGCTCTTTTGTCGCAGTTACGACCAGATGAAGATTGGGAGGACTCGTCTTCAAGACGATCCCAGACACTCTGCTTCCAAGGAGCAGCAGAGGGAGTTGGGTCGCGTCGAATCCTCTCGAGAGCATCAGTGCCCATTGACCTCCGTTGTTCGGAGTAAATTGAATGTCGAGGAGGATCAACCCTCTCACTTGCGGAGGGGATCGGAATAGCAATTCCAGCTTCGGAAGCTGCCTTCTTCAGAGCATCCCTCTCAGCAGTGAGGGTGGCGTTTTGCTTCGCCAATTGGAGTAGTTGGAAATCGATTGCAGAGATCTGGTAAGTCGATGGAGGATCTTCAGCAGGAGCAGGGACAGTCTGTCCAATTGATTGATGAGGATGAGGGGCGATCGGTCGATCGACTGATCTTCCGCTTCCTGAGTGAACCCCCATCTCGGGGACAGCAAGGGGCTGCCCAAAATTGAGCCTTTGACTCATTGAACGAGTCTCAGGACGAGGTTGATGTTGAGTGTTACTTCCTTCTGGTTGACCCTGATGTTTGGTTCTCGCCATTCAGAGTGCGAAGGGTGCAACGAGATTGCCGATGTCCGATCAGTTGTCTGATCAACCGAGGGGGCGAGGAAGTTTGGCTATTGATCTGGTAGTCGAAGTAGAGAGGACACGGCTTCTCGCTCGGATCCCACAGACGGCGCCAAACTGTGGGGGAAAATCTTCGTGCCGACCCGAAGACTCTCGCAGCACCAGTCAATTGAATGTTCGTATTGACGTCGAAGATCGTTGGTCGATCT
The DNA here is from genome assembly GCA_947650365.1 of Chamaelirium japonicum. Taxonomy (NCBI): domain Eukaryota; kingdom Viridiplantae; phylum Streptophyta; class Magnoliopsida; order Liliales; family Melanthiaceae; genus Chamaelirium; species Chamaelirium japonicum. Next base: position 115,746,073 of record OX393550.1, read on the forward strand.
GTTGATCGAAGTTGAAGCTTTTGATTTGTAAACAGAGAGATGCAATCAGAGAGAGTTTGACACGAGAAGTGATCTCGGAGTTCAGCCGAAGCCTACGTCTCCGTGCTATAGGGTGCAACCCGAATTCACTAACACTTATGTTGAAGTGATCTCGACAGGCCGAGTATCACTGTAAACACTGATCTTTCTGAAAGAAGATCAAAGGGAGATGGTAGATCGGAAGTGTGAAATCCCAGAGCTCTGGTTCTGAAAGTCAGATCTCAGAGTGGAAATCAGATTTGTGGATCTGGATCCTTTTTACATTCGAAGGCTCTGCTATTTATAGGCACTCCGGGTGGCGAATGGCGGTTTCCGCTGTAGCATCTGGGGATTCTCCAGGTAAAGTTGTGGGCCCTGCGGTTGTCTTCGGGGGTCCACCAGGCAGGGCTGGTGGGTCCCGTTGTAGTCCTCGTGGGTCCACCAGGCAGGGCCGGTGGGTCCCGCTATAGTCCTCGTGGGCCCACCAGGTAGGGCCGGTGGGTCCCGCTGTAGTCCTCGTGGGTCCACCAGGCAGGGCCGGTGGGTCCCGCTGTAGTCCTCGTGGGCCCACCAGGCAGGGCTGGTGGGTCCCGTGGTAGATTTATGCCAAAATTTGCACCCACACTTATAGCTCTTGGTTTCTCCATTATAGCGGATCATTTGATTGTCTCCGCCCATGATTTTCTCCTTGCTAGTCATATGTATAGTTTAGTACATATATCATTTCTCTATATATACCTTTCAAAAAAAAATTCCTCTATTTATGAGTCTCATATGAAGACACTATATATGTTGGCTCATTGGCCCTAATAAAATAAGATTCATTCTCTCCCAAAACACTAAGAACTCTCTCTCTCTCTCTCTCTCTCTCTCTCTCTCTCTCTCTCTCTCTCTCTCTCTCTCTCTCTCTCTCTTTGGGATTCGGATCCCAAAGTAGGTCAACACCATAGCAATCCGCCAGGTGTAATCGAAAGCGTCGTGCATGTATTCATAGTCGATGCTCTCGTAGTAAGCCTGCTCGAGGCAGTTCAAGATAACCTGAAGGGTTTGGACTGGACGATCCTCAGACAAGAATCCGGACATCCTCCATACTCCAAGGAAGAACTCCTAGTCCAAATCATTGAAGTCGTACAAAACACATGTCCAAATCATCAGGGATCTTTCGCTCCTTGAGGCTTAAAGGTCCAAAACACATGTCGGTCTGCCTCGAGAAGGGCATCCCGTGGGGGGGTTGGGGCAGATTTGGCCTGCAGCCGGAGGGCTATCGAATGGAAGTGCCGGTCGGCCCTGAGCTAGGTTTCTCCTAAGGGCCAATCTAGATAACCATGAAGCAACTATGAACCATGCAACAAATATCCACCCAAGAGATTGTCAAATAGGGATTAAAATGGTATAAATCTAAACATTTATATGAGGGAAAAATGAAATAAAAGGAGATTCATGCTCAAAAAATAAACTCGTCAAAATAGGGATTTTTAACGCGGCTACTGATTGGACGGCAGAGCAACGTCAAAGGAAAGGAAGGTTGAAGGTTTCAATCTATCGATCATTGCTATTCAGTCATCTAGTTTTCCATCTGGGATCCAGCCATCCTAACGTGGCACATGATCCCAGTGTCCCTTCACTTGCAAGTCAAGCTGAGTGCAATTCACCTTTCGTGACTTGGTGTAACGGATGGCTGTGATCAGGTGTCACATGAGGAATGTTGGATCCGGTGGACTAGCTGGAAAGCATTTTCCTTTCGCATATGATCGCAAGTTGCTTCATGGGAAAGGGCGATGCTATTTGGTAGCACTAGGTACCAGGTACAAATGATGTAGCATTTGGGAGCGGTTGAGGATGGCATCCCATTCACGTGTTGGCCCCCCTGCTACCATCCCAATGTAGCAAGGGGTTGACCCGTGAATGGGAAGACACCCTGAATTGCTCCCAGATGCTCATGAATTTTGGCTTAATTTTGGAGAACCGAAAAGAAAAATTGTCTGATCAGTCAGCGGGTCCTATCTGATCGATCAGATCAATTTTGTTATATTGGAGTACATTCTAGAAAACCGATCGATTCTATTACAAACCAATCGGATTTGCTTGCGGTAGTGTTTTCCCATTTTGGGTCCAAACTGGCCGATCGAACCTACATATTATTCATAAACTTATAAATTTATGAACATAGATCACACTATGAATGAAAAGGAAAAAAAATATGGCAACAAATTCAATAACACAGAGAACTGCAACACATCATAGATCGTGCAACATGATCCAAAAATTGCTCACAAATGCAACACAACATACAATCTAGAATAAATAATTCACCAAAAATTACTCAAAACTATGCAAATCTATATTATCAGCTACCAAATCTCAAAAAAAAAAAAAAAATCATAATATGTTCATTATCTCAAGGTTAGAATTTACCTGCAGAGAGGTCTAAAAAATGATCGATCTTTGCAAACAAACAAGCAACAGATAGATTTGGGTCTTCGAAGCACCGGATCTGTGTCCTGGAGGTTGATCGTCGAAGACAGTGGTCGGAGAAGAAGGAGGCGATCACAATAAAAATCGCCTCGAGCTCTTGCTGACTTTTGTCGCCGGAAGGAAATGTTATTTTCTCTCGATTTGGTCGGACTTGATTTCCGCCCTAATGGATGAAACGAATCACCTACGTGGATGCGTTTCCACCCCTCTAAAACCCAAAAGAGCAATGTTGTCAGACGGAAATAAAATGAAACTAACCACCCAGTTCGCTTCCGTCCTACATTTCCATGCAAAAAGAACTCAGCCTAAATGGGATCTTTTGATCTCTAAATTTTGAAATGAATCTATATATGTAGAGACAACAGATGGATCTCTTAATTCAGTGAATTAAGAGGTGCAACTCTTAATTCATTGTTCACATTTTAAAAACTCCTTATTGCCTTTTATTCTTTATGCAATTCTTTTTTAAAATTCAGAACACCCTATTTTTATATTATAATTTAAGTATAAAGATATAAAAAAAAAAGAGAGGAGGGGTGAGGACAAAATTAGAGACCTCTCGTTGGAGTCTATGGGTCTCTTGACATCTAAATTAGAGGTGGCAATCCTTGACCCGACCCCCCAACCCGATCCGGACCCGACCCGAAGTTAGCGGGTTTGGGTTTGGCCTAAACGGATTCGGGTCATGAACGGGTCGACCCGATTGACCCGTTTATTTAATGGGCCGGGTTCGGGTTTGTACTTATAACCCGATTGACCTGACTTGACCCGTTTACCAAATGAGTCATGTTAACTTGACCCGAGCCAACCCGAACCGATCCCGACCCAACCCGGCCCAATCTGACCCGTCTTGACCCAACCCGACAGGTTTACATGGGTTCTGTTGACCCAACTCGACCCAACCTGTTTAGTAAACGGGTCGGGTCAACCCGTTTATTAGGCGGGTCGGGTTTGGGTTTAAGTTTTTGATCCGTTTGTTAAACGGGTCGGGCTTGGATTGGGTGTTTTGCCCTTATACATATGTCTCAACCCGATCCGAACCAGACCCGACCCATTGCCACCCCTAATCTAAATTGAGGATATTCCAATCTCTTGTTCTCTTAATCTAGAGATTTGGGTTTGGAGTTTCTTTCAAAGGATGAATATGATTTAAGAGTTCATGGGATACCGTTCCGCCACGTCAGTATATTAAACAGGTTCATCACATGCCCATCAGATGACTGTCATGCCATCAGACTCGTAATCAGTAGAATCCTGAATACGGACTAAAGATGAGTCCATACCAGTTTTTATATTTATATATATATATATATATATATATATATATATATATATATATATATATATATATATATATATATATATATATATATATATTTGGGCATTACCGTTCGCAATGGGTTGGAGTACTCCACCGGACGGCTACGTTGCAGTCCATGCCACGCAGTAGAGGCCGGAGAGAGTGAGAGATGAAGATAGAGAGAAACCCTAAACCTAATAAAGTAAATTTCAAAGATTCGGACCCTTTCCAATTGGGGGAGAGCACCAGAGATGAAGACAAAGAGATGAAGATAGAGAGAAACCCCAAAAGTTTTTACAGAATCTTTCACACAGAATGACATGCCATTTTGTATCGCGCTAACGATTTTTTGTTTCGCCCAATTATGATCGGTGAATCGCACTCAGCCATGATAAATAAAAAATGGACACGTTATTATGTGTGAGAGAACTTTAAAAACTTTCAGAATGAATAGCATAGCTCATGACTAGGGCTGGCATTTTCGGACTCGACACGACAGATCCGACACGAAGTTAGCGAGTCTGGGTCAGGGCTAAACAGGTTCGGGTTGTAAACGGGTCAACATGATAGACCCGTTTAATAAACGGGTCGACATGATAGACCCGTTTAATAAACGGGTCGGGTCCGGGTTTAGGGTCTGGACACGGTAGATCCGGGAAAACCCGTTTAATATTCAACGGGTTGTGTCGGGTCGGGTCTACCCGCAATCCGATACTGTAATATATAGTATCAACGGGTCTATCGGGTTAGGTCGGGTCGGGTCAACTGAATAAGCATGTATGGTAAACGGGTCTAACGGGTCTTATCGGGTCTACCCGTTTATAAACGGGGCGGTCCGGGTGTAGGGGTTTTGAACCCGACCCGAACACGAACCCGACCCGACCCGTTGCCACCCCTACTCATGAGCATGCTGTTTCAGGACATGGCCGCCCGATACCTGGAAGGGTTGAAGCCCTTTCCAATTGGGGAGAGCATTACCGGAAAATAAATAATAATAATAAAATAAAAAATTGGGGGAGAGCGGAAAGTGACAGAGTGAGAGATTAGGTCGTTAGAGAGAGAAACTGTTTTAAACTAACATAGTGCAGTTGGAAGGCGATGATGCTTCAGACTGTCCAGATCTATCTTTGACGACGCTACCGCTCCCCCGACCGCCACCGTTGACCCCTCCGCTGCCGCTGCCGCCGCCGTCTCTCGAATCAATCCGGATCCCATCTCCACCTCTCGCTAGCGATGGAGCTCCCATCGATGGAGAATAGTTAGCAGGAGGAGGAGGAGGAGGGGGAGGGTTGGATCTATCGAGGGAGGAGGGATGGAGAGCTACCTTAACGAGAACTTTGGCGGGGTAAAGTCGAAGAACTCGTCGGAGGAGGCGCTCCAGCGATGGCGGATGCTGTGCGGGGTCGTCAAGAACCCCAAGCGGCGGTTCCGTTTCACCGCCAATCTCTCCAAGCGATCCGAGGCCGAGGCCCTCAAGCGAACCAACAAGGTCTCTCTCTCTCTCTCTCTCTCTCTCTCTCTCTCTCTCTCTCTCTCTCTCTCTCTCTCTCTCTCTCTCTCTCTCTTGCTTTGGTTTGATGCAACTGGTGTTTGACATCTAAGTAAGATCTATAAGCATCTCCAACCGGCCTTCATTCCCACCTTCAAAATGAATGAAATGAGAGGGGGGGTAGCATCTCCAACCAGACTTCAAATCTTCATTTTGAAGGTGGGGTAGGGCGAGTATCTCCAACCGTCCTTGATTTCTTCATTTTGAAGGTGGGAACAGCTCCAACTGGCCTTCATTCCCACCTTCAAAATGAAGGAAGGGGGTTTCCGGCCTTCATATTTGAAGGAGCCGGTTGGAGTCCAAAAGCCATCAAAAGGACATATACCATCTTTTATTACTCTGGTCGGCCTTCAATTTGAAGGAGCCGGTTGGAGTTGCTCTAATCGGTCTTCAAATCCCACCTTCAAAATGAAGGTGGGGGTTTCAGATCTTCAAATACGAAGGTTGAAATTAGCTCATTCAAATCACTGTTTGTGTTTTAAAACTATAATTTATCTACCTTTTAGATTATATAACATTTGAGTTATTTCTTATGTATCATTTTATATAAAATGCTCGTATACATTAAATCGATGTATCTTAATATATATATTAATCCAAATTTTATAACGATGGTGTCGTTGGAAAGATCTCGACAATAACTTTTGAATAAAACCAATATTAAGTATATTTTAAGTACATTTTAAAATTAAATATTTTTAATAAATTGATAAAAGTGATATTTTGAATTTAGGGGACAATAATGAAGGATTGAAGGGAGCACCGATTGGAATTGGGGCTCCCTTCAAAAGGGTATATTTTATTTTGATTCCTTTTGTTGGCCTTCAAAATGAAGCCATGTGTTGGAGATGCTCTTCATTATTCAAGGGTAAACTTTGACCTTCAAAACACTGTTCAAAGTGTAAGATGGCAACTTTGAGATAATTAAATTATTTTTAGGGTGAACTTTGAACTATAGGGGACAACTTTGAAGGGGGACTGGTTGGATTCCAAAAGCCTTGGAAAGGGAATATATCTTCTTTAATCTTCTAGTCGGTCTTTTATTTGAAGGAGCTGGTTGGAGTTGGTAATGCCTTGTTCCTTTTTTTCATATGATTAGAAGCCACGTGCATGTCAGTTGATGTGTCGAGTCCCAATGGTGTTAGCCGATAGCCCTAGAGTATCTCTAATGCATGGCTTCATTTTGAAGGCCAACAAAAGGAATTAAAATGAAATATACCATTTTGAAGGGAGCACCATCTCCAACCGGTGCTTCCTTCATTCTTGTCCCCTAAATGCAAAAGGCCACTTTTATCAATATATTATTAATATTTAATTTTAAAATTTACTTAAAATACCTTAATATTGGTCGTATTCAAAAGGTATCATTGATATCTTTCCAACGACACAAATTTTATAAAATTTAGATTAATACATATTCAGATACATCAATTTAACGTATAAGAGTATTTTATATAAAAAAATATATAAGGAATAACTCAAATGTTATATAATCTAAAAGGGTAAAATAGGGTTTTAAAAAATGAACAATGATTTGAAGGAGCTGATTTTAGTCTTCATATTTGAAGGCCCAAAACCCCCAACTTCATTTTGAAGGTGAAATATGAAGACCGGTTGGAGCCCTACCCCACCTTCAAAATGAAGATTTGAAGGTTGGTTGGAGATGCTCTTAGGCCCCGTTTGGTTCGCAAAACTGGAACGGAATGTGAATTGGGAGGGAAAGCATAAGAATGTGAATGATCGTTTGATTGCGACAGCAAAGAATGCCCAAGAAAGGAATAGGTCGTGAAATACCAATATTTGGTGCCGATAGTTAATGCTGGAATTGAATTGTCAGGGCCTATAATAGATACAATTGATGCCGATGATGATCAAATCACGTGTCTCGAAAGATATAAAGAAGTTATCAACTCTTTGCTAGACGAAGCCCCAAGTTCTTGGATGATGAGCGTGGGGAGGTAGAAGGTGACCCGGGAAGAAGAAGATCCAAAGCCGTACGAACCGACGAAGACCTGCTCGCAAAGGAGGATGGTGAAGAGACCTCTCTTCTTCATAAATCTCTTTGTTTTGTCTGATTTGAATCCTCTCTTTCACCGTGTGTTCAACCTTTTATAGGCAAAGAAGGAGATACAAAAGAATATTTTAGGAGATCATATTTTTCTTGAAAGGAAAAAACCCCACAAGAATGAGAAGGGGGGGGGGATTAAATTGGTGTCAATATGATGTCTTCTCTCTCCCAGGGTCACGATCTTCACGAAGGCACCTGTGGGGGTTGTGAATGCTACGTGGGAAATGTACCTCCCTGCCGATTTGATAAAGGGGGTGGCAAACAGGGTTTGTTTTGGATCCCCTTATAGAGGGCTTGGTCTTAACCGTTGATGTTTTTATATCAAGCATGCATCTTGTTGATCCTGCAGGTCCCAATCTCAAGACATGACTTAATGTTAGCCGTTACACCAAGTCGCACACCTAAGTCCAACGAGCATAAAAAATAATTAATCGTATGATTAGGCCTGTCAAAGGGTAGGGCCAGGGCATGGTTGGGGTCAAATCGGACTCGACCCTTTGTTTTAGGAGGTAGGCCCTAGCCCTTCAAGGCCAGAAAATGATGGGCCCTAGCTTGACCCTTCAAGGGCCAAGGCTGGGCCAGAGCCGATCAAGGGCCAAGTTGATATCACTAAGATAAGGATTATCGACATATCTATTTATTCAGTTAGGTCATTAATGAAGGGTTAAATCTTTTTTTTTCTCCCTAAACTAATCTTATGCCAGTGCCTTTAGGCTTTTGGCATTCATTTAAAACCCAACTCATTTATTCATACTTGAGACTGATAATACAACTTAAAAAGTATTAGATGTTTTATGAGTGTTATATAATACTTCTAATACTAATATATCCAAACTTGATAACTCAAATTTCTATAGGGTTACAGTGAGTAACCGATTAATTACTGATTAGTCAGACTTAGCTATTGATTTAGCCCCTTAATAAGTATTATATATATTATATAATTTATGTATATGGAGGGCAGAGCCTAGCAGGGTTGGTCATAGGTTTCCCTTACCCGGCCCTCATCTTGGAGGGCTTATGAAAATTGGACTCGGCCCGACCCTTAGGGCCTTGGCGGAATGGCTTTAGAGGTCTTTGGAGGGCCTGACCGGGCAGGATACCCTCTCCAAAGGGTCAGATTGACAGGCCTACGCATGATCAGTACCCGAGAACGGGTGAAGGGAGAATTCGTCTCTTAACGAACTATGCAATCAAAAGCTCAGGCGTAGCCGCGTTGCCCAGACGCAAGGCGGCAAGGGGTGCGCCTTTGCCTTGGCGTAAATGTGGGATTTTTACTATATCTTTCTGATTTTTTAGTGGTGTTTAGAGCCCCTTAAATTTCCTCTCTCCCCACTTTAAAATTATTTCTTGTACGAAGTATTTAAGGAAAACAAGATAAAAACCACGATATAAAAACTGATAAAGACTTAAAGAGGACAAATAACCTCAACTAGAATAAACATAACATCAACTGAAATCTCCCATTAAATACTGATGGAGTCTATAACTATTATATCTATGTTAGGGACTTAAAAGTTAAAAAAACAAGTCGATAAAGTTAAAAAATGATGTGAAGTACATAAAATAACATGTAGAGGGTAAAATGTATTTTGAGATTTGCACTGACATTGTCGAAAGCACTTCAACTATGTTTGGGGATGAATCCAAATTGGATATAAATTGAATCAAATCTAGGTTTTATGATGAACTTAGATTTTTATTAAATTAAGGGTTTTGGATGATCTTTTTGGAAAGAAAGCAATTTGGGATGTTTATGGGGGCTCATCGGGTTTTAAGGAAGAACTGGGGAGGAAAAGACAAAGAATGCAAAAAAAAGAAGAGAAAATTCTTGAGTTTAAAACGGGTGCCCTAGGCGCGCATGGCCTAGGTGCAACTAGGCGCACACCTAGGCGCACCTGTGCCTTAAGGGTCTTGGGCGCTCCCTAGGCGAGACGCTTGGGTTGAGCCTTGAGGAGCCTGGTAAGTCTAGGTGCGCCTTTTATTGCATTCCTAACAAATAAAGCCCTGCGTATATCGGTAAAAGGTCCTCCTGATGTCGTCGAAGCTCCTACTTGTTGATCCAAGTACTATCCAATGGTGTTCACCTACACTAACAAATGAGCCACTGGCCCACTGCCTGTATGTTCCACATTGAGTTATGATGGTCTGAATATTTGTTATGTTCTCAATTTCAACAATTGAGTATGGATCTAGTAATGCCTATAGTGTACTTGTAGATTTTGCTTATGGTGTCTCCATGGTATGCAAACAAATTTGCTACATTGAAGATTGGAGAGGTCAAGCTCCAAAAGATTGGTGTTCTCCCCAATCTTCTTCAGAATGCAGTACGACCTAAATCTTCTCTTGTTGAGCTTGTCGTTGGACCTGATGGGAAGTTTGCCCTTTTTGAAGTAGACCATAATCAGGTCGCCCTCAGATAACTGCCTTTGTCGTTGATGTTAGTCGGCTGCAATTTTGTACTTAGCAATGGAGACTTGCAATCTGTGAAGCACATCATTCTAGACACATTTAATATGATTAATTAGTTCATTGGCATTAGGGGTTTCGGGGCCAGATGGCCAGCATGAGAAATAGAAGAATGATTAAGCAACTGAGGAATATGATAGACATACAAAATTTCAAAGGGAGATTTTCCCGTGGATCTATTGATTGTAATATAGGAAAATTTTACCTGGGGTAAAATCAGAGTCCCATTGCGATGTTTTTTCGCCTGCTAGGCACCTTAATATGCTACCAAGACTTGGATAACCACATCGGTCTGTCCATCAGGTTGGGGGACGATGTGCAGACTGAATTCTAACTTAGTCCCTAATTTAGGCCATAAGGTTATCCAAAACTAGTGCAGGATTCTCAGATTATTTAGGAGGGGTTCAGAAAGAGGAGATGATCTAGAATAATAACGTTGGAAGTTGTTAGTACGATATGGAAAAGCTTTCATAACAACAGAGCTAGCCCTTAGCAAGAATGACTGGAGAAGAAAGATTCATATAGCGGACTCCAAATAGATGGGATTAAGGGTACTTGGTTATGGTTAGGGTACATGTATCAATACATCTTTAATGCTAACTTATATAAATCCTACAAATCATAATATTTTCTGTTTAGTTATATTTGGGATCCCCATATCATGCATTTGCTTCAATTGTACTGCCGATTAGATTTTTTCTTCTTTCATGGAGACATGTGGCTCCCCATTTCAAGTTCTTTAAAGTTTCAGTTGCCATTTTCACACGAATGTAATTAGCTTCCAAACAAAGAAATCAAATGTATTCGTGACCATAAGCCAAGTTACTAATCCGTCCAGAAATTGCCTTTTCCACTGCCAATATTTACAGAAGGTCTCATGGATAGCTTATGTTGCTATCATTTTCCAATAAAGCATGAAAGTGCATGTTACTTGTGAACAATTTTCCCGCATTACAACATATGCTGACGTTCAAATGCTGGACCTGGCAGGAAAAATTGCGAGTTGCTGTGTTGGTTTCAAAAGCTGCACTTCAGTTTATACAAGGCAAATTTGTGATCTCCTTTCTGCTCTAGTCCGCAACTTGTGAAATGTAGATTAATTTATTTCTTTATCACTCTATAATACTAGATATTCGTCCAATGTATTCAGGTATCCCAAGTAGCGAATATGTTGTACCTGATGAAGTCAAGGCAGCTGGCTTTCAGCTTTGTGCTAATGAGTTGGGATCCATCGTTGAAGGACATGATGTGAAGAAGTTAAAAATGCATGGAGGTGTGCATGGTATTGCAAACAAGCTTTCCACATCGGTGACAGATGGGCTTATCACTACTGAGGATAGAATGAAATGTAGGCAAGAGATTTATGGAATAAATAAGTTTACTGAAAGCAAGGTACGGAGTTTTTGGGTATTTGTATGGGAAGCGCTTCAAGATATGACTCTTATTATTCTTGCCACATGCGCCGCTATCTCTCTGATTGTTGGCATTGTCATGGAAGGATGGCCAAAAGGTGCCCATGATGGCCTTGGAATTGTTGCAAGCATCCTTTTAGTTGTATTTGTCACTGCAACAAGTGATTACAGACAGTCTTTACAGTTCAAGGATTTGGATAAGGAGAAAAAAAAGATCTCAATACAAGTCACACGGAATGGTTTCAGACAGAAAATTTCTATTTATGAAATTCTTCCTGGTGATATTGTGCATCTAGCAATTGGAGATCAAGTCCCTGCAGATGGGCTGTTTGTATCTGGCTTCTCTGCATTGATAAATGAATCAAGTCTGACAGGGGAGAGTGAGCCCGTCATTGTGAATACAGAAAACCCATTTCTTTTATCGGGAACCAAGGTCCAGGATGGATCTTGCAAGATGCTGGTGACGACTGTTGGCATGAAAACCCAATGGGGTAAACTGATGGCAACACTCAGTGAAGGAGGAGATGATGAAACTCCTTTGCAGGTCAAACTGAATGGAGTTGCAACCATCATTGGGAAAATTGGTCTGTTCTTTGCAATTGTGACATTTGCAGTATTGGCACAAGGCCTTGTCACTCACAAGTACGAAGAGCGTACATACTTGAGCTGGTCAGGAGATGATGCATTGCAGATGTTAGAGTATTTTGCTATTGCAGTTACAATAGTTGTGGTTGCAGTTCCTGAAGGGTTGCCCTTAGCTGTGACCTTGAGCCTTGCTTTTGCTATGAAGAAGATGATGAATGATAAGGCACTTGTTCGCCACCTTGCAGCCTGTGAGACTATGGGTTCAGCGACGTGTATTTGCAGTGACAAGACAGGAACCTTGACTACCAATCACATGACAGTGGTGAAAGCATATATTTCCGGATATATCAATGAAGGAAAAAATTCCACGAAGGATGCTGGTATGTGCTCCCAAATTCCAGATGTTGCAGTTAAAACTCTTCTCCAATCCCTATTTAATAACACCAGTGGAGAAATTGTGATAAACCAAGATGGAAAGCTTGAAATCTTAGGAACGCCAACTGAGACTGCTCTATTAGAGTTTGGCTTGTCACTGGGTGGTGATTTTCAGGTAGAACGTCAGGAAACTAAGCTCGTCAAAGTAGAACCTTTTAATTCGGTAAAGAAGAGAATGGGGGTTGTGCTCCAATTACCAGGAGGAGGATACCGTGCACATTGTAAAGGTGCTTCCGAAATACTTTTGGCCGCTTGTGATAAATTTATTGATTCGACAGGTAATGTTGTTGCCCTTGATGAAGCAGCAGCAAAACATTTTGAGGATACCATTGAAAACTTTGCTAATGAAGCTCTTCGGACTTTGTGCCTTGCTTATATTGATATTGGAAACAAATTCTCGGCTGAAGAACAAATTCCAGTTGAAGGATACACTTGCATTGGAATCATTGGTATCAAGGATCCTGTGCGTTCAGGTGTGAAGGAGTCGGTTGCAATTTGTAGGTCGGCAGGGATTGTTGTGAGAATGGTTACTGGAGACAACATAAATACAGCAAAGGCAATCGCTAGGGAATGTGGTATACTTACCGATGGCGGTATAGCTATCGAAGGCCCGGATTTTAGGGAGAAGAGTTTAGAAGAATTGATTCAATTAATTCCTAAAATTCAGGTTGTATTTCTTGTACATATGTAATGATGCAAAATTCAAAATCAGTTATCGATCATCACAATTTGACCATCTTTGCATGTACCAGGTAATGGCTAGATCTTCACCATTAGACAAACATACCTTGGTAAAGCACCTACGTACTACGTTTAATGAAGTTGTTGCTGTGACTGGTGATGGCACAAATGATGCTCCGGCACTTCACGAGGCAGATATTGGACTTGCTATGGGTATCGCAGGAACTGAGGTACTTTTTCTTATGTAGTTGGCTGAAACTAGAACACTCTGCTTCAAGAAAAAATACAAAAGCATTATACATTGCCTGCTAGCCTTTTTATCATCAGATCCAAAGGTAATGAAAGTCATTCAAGTAATGGTATTTTCCCTGAAATGTTGATTTTAGCCAGTAGGTAAAGTTTTGTGTAAGTGCAAGATTTCATATGTGGGTTCATATTATATATGCCAGTTCTGGGATCTCAGTTTCTCAGATTTACTGTGTATCTAGACATGAATTGGCATCTCCTTTTGGTGGTGTGATAGGTGGAAGATTTACCTTGAACAAGGTAAGTTGCACGCCCCCCCCCCCCCCCCCCCCCCCCCCCCCGCACACACACACACACACATTTCTTGTAGCGGCCTCATTGTTAATTAGTATTGGAAATGTGTCAATTGAGAAGACTGCATTTGTCGGCATTTCTGGGGTTCCTGTTTAACTTGTTTGTGATCGAAGTTTATCTCACTACTTCTTAGTTTTGGTAAGTCACAGCTCTTTATTTAGCTAGTGGGCCAATGGCTCATGTTACGAAATAGCAAGCTTTCTTTCCATATGTCTCACCAATTACTCTTTGATGTTTGATAGAAGCTTTAGTAATCTGTAAAATATTAGATTTCAAATCTATAAAATATTTGATTTCATAAGCTTTTCAATTCAATGAATTTTCTTTTCGATCTCTTTTTTTCCACTATTATGGGGGAGAAGCCATTGATGAAAAATTCTCAAGGAACTTGTGAAGTCAGCTTAGTCATGTCTATATGCAATTCTTTGTGGAGCCGCATTTGAAAGCTGAATGGGTATATGTTGTTATTTACTATAATGTTCTATGAATAAGTATTTTCATGTGCCTCACAGGCTCACAGCCCCCAACCATCAATAGGACACCCTTGTGGTAGTGGTGATCTAATGGAAAGTATCTGGAGATTGGATTCTTGTTCTTGAAAATAAATATCTAGTTTTATCTTACATGTAAAGAAACTTACCTATAACCTTTTGTCCGTCTAACTTTAGAGACATCTTCATTGTTGACTCCATTGATCTTGTTTCAAACTTTGGAATCAGATAATTTCCATGATTCCTAGAGATTATTTCTATTACCCTAAAGGAATGCTGTTGAGGGTTAAGTGTAATCTGGGGTTTTATAATTTCATTGTTTAGAGAGTGAGTCTTTGGTTCTCAGTTTCAAATATATTCTATTCTATTAAGCCAGGAAGAGAGAGCAAATCCCAGATTTTTTCTTTCAAATTAAGAAATTCAGGAAAAAAAATGTAAGGACCCCAACAGTCATCCCCTTCTCTCTCGCCTCTCCTTTATCTCCTATTTGTTATCAACCATTCCCCACATTCCAACTCACACCCACACCCCCCTTCCACAGGTCATATTTGTTGTAGCTCGTGTGTCCTTAGCGTGGTTTTTCTGTATTAACATTAATAAAGATGACTTTGGTTATTGCTTTAATTAGAATACTATTCTGGTATATGATAATACTCATATAATAAAAGGACCCTAGGGAACACAGTAGGCCACTGAGGCGCATGGTGCCCAGTGGACCAGTTCTGTGGAGACGTAGAACTAGTTCACAGCTTAGGTGATGCCGGTCGCTTCACCGAGAACAAGCTGTTGGCAGGTAGAGGATGTGGTGAAGTCTCCACCACGGGAACGTGGGATTCCCATTCACCTGACCAAGCACGATGATCGTGTTGAACAGGAACCAAGACGGTGCACAGTTCAGTGATTCAGACACTGGTGCATAAACCGTCTTACTACTATAGATAATCTGTCATTAACCCTGAGGAACCATGTACACTGGGCCAACCAGTTGTGTGGTGCTTTGATGTGCCAACGTATGCGGACGTTCCATAGTCCAATACCACGGTACGTTGGGTTACCCGGCTGGCGCTTGAGTGACATGTAATCCCTACAGGTTATCCGACGTCCAGTGATGGATGGGTGCGTTTTGATGAGTCAATCTGTCCACACAGTTAACCCAGGCCTGGTGGTTGTCAGTATGACTGACGACGTTCCGGATGCTAGGCATAGCACCGGAAGGTGTGGTGTTATAGATGACAAGTCATCAAACCCTAGTCAGATGATCGATCGGGATCTGACGGTGCTCCCCACCTCCCGAGTCGTATCATGGCACCAGTAATAGGAGGGACTGAGGATTATCGGAGTATAGTAGAGAACAGGGTTATGAGAGAGTAACATAAGTTTAGGATCACTAAAGTTCAACTCGCGTCGCACTCTGGGTGGCTACGCGGGTGTATGCGCGGAAAAAAAGATGCGGGTCGTCTTTATTGCGAACACACGAGATTACAAGAGTGGCCGGGACCCGGGTGGCTCGGGTGTGGCGAGTCCAGGTGCGGCGAGTGTGGATCAGGAGATTGTGGGAGAGATCCTCTGGAGGGTCCCTTTGATCCGCGTCTCCACGTGGTATTCGTGTGAGAGCTCTGAAGGGGTTGCCCAGGACAGAGGTCTTTACAAGGTGAGGGTTTTTTGAGAGGCTAAGGAGTATCCGCTGTTTCTTTGGTCCCTTCCGTGCTTCGCGCTTCCTCAGCTAGGGGGTCTTCAGCTTCGTTCCTCGGTCTTCGTGTCTTCCTCGCTCCTTGCTTGGCCTCGGCGTCCTTGATCGTCGGTTCGCGGCGTCGATCGTGCTTTGGCGTCGGCTTTGGCTTTGGCCTTCGGTTTTAGCTTGGCTTGGGCGTGGCTCTGGCTTTTGCTTTGCTTTGGCGCTTGCGCTTGGACGTAGACGGGGGAGACTTGCGATGCTTTCGTTCTTCCGGACTTCGCGTCGTATCGGCTAGAACGTGCGGTGCTTTTGCTCGAGACCGGCGTAGTCGCTTGGCTTTGGCACTTGCGTTGCTTTGGCGCAGGCTTTACCGGAGCTTTTGCTTTGGCTTCTAGTGTGGGCTTTGGCTTCAGCGTCAACTCGATCTTCTTCTCGAACGACGTGGGCTACTTCTTCAATGCTTCTACGGTTTGGGTGTCAGTTGGACTTCTCTTCTTCTCTGGGCTTCTTTGGCGTGATCAGAGTCGAAGGGTACTCTTGAAGATGGCGGGGGTAGCACTGATCTCCGTGCGGCGGTTGTAGCGCCAGCTTTTCTTCGAAGGCGACGGGTGTAGCGACGCTTCAGGTGTCCCTCTCCAAGCTTTCTTCTTCGTGTATGGAGCGGGCGTTTGTCGAAGGCGACGGGGTGATGATGCTTCGGTCTTCTTCTCCGGGCTTTTGGGCTTGATCGGAGTTGAAGGTTTGTTGGAGCCGACGGGGTAGTGCCGCTCCGAGCTTCTTCTCCGGCCTTTGCTTCTGGTGTCTTCGGAGTCAAAGGGTCTTCTTCTCCGAGCTTTCTTCTTCGTGCACGGAGTCGAAGGCTCGACCTTCTTGTGCAAGGGTCTTCACGTTGATGAGGGCTTTCAATGGACTAAGCCGGTTCCGAAGGGATAGGCTTGCCCGTGCCTCGTGAAGCCTTGGGTCGATGAAGAAGCATCTCCTCTTCTGCAGAGCTTCCTCGCTTCGTCTTCAATCCTCGACCTCTTCGACCTTTGCGACGGTTGTGGCGTCGGCTTCTTCTCCGGGCGTATTCGGTGTAATCAGAGTTGAAGGCTTTGTTGAAGATAACGGGTGTAGCGTCGCTTCGTTCTTCTTCTCCGGGCTTTTGAGCTTGATCAGAGTTGAAGGCTTGTTGAAGATGACGGGTGTAGCACCGCTTTGTTCTTCTTCTCCGGGCTTTTGGGCTTGATCGGAGTCGAAGGTTTGTTGGAGACGACGAGGTGGTGCCGCTCCGATCTTCTTCTCCGGCCTTTGCTTCTGGCGTCTTCGGATTCGAAGGGTTCTTCTTCTCCGAGCTTTCTTCTTCGTACACGGAGTCGAAGGGATGATCTTCTTGTGCAAGGGTCTTCACGTTGATGAGGACTTTCAATGGACTAAGCCGGTCCCAAAGGGATAGGCTTGCCCGTGCCTCGTGAAGCCTTGGGTCGATGAAGAGCGCGTCTCCTCTTCTGCAGAGCTTCTTCGCCTTGCCATCCGACCTGCGGCCCTTTCAACCTGGTGAGCCTTCCCCCTCCCCCTCTATTTATAGGCAAAGGGGGAGAGGAGAGATATGGGAAGTTTTTAATTTTAAATCCCTTTAATATCTCCCCCATAATTACCCAAGATTTATTCATCCATTGATGAGGGGAATAAATCTTTATTCGTTTTCCTTTTCTGACGGGATAATTATGGCTGAATTTTGCACACGAAATCGATGGCGACCCGGCTCTTCTTCTTGTCCGTCGGATCGAGGGATCGTCGCAGATCCACGTGTGGGTAGACGTCATGCGCAACCTCCCCCCGCACATGGCGGTAGTTCTTTCCTTTTTTTTTCTTTCCTTTTTCTTTTCTTTCCTTTTCTTTTCTTTCCTATTCTTTTCTTTTCTTTCTTTTCTTTTTCCTTTTCTTTTCTTTCCTTTTCTTTTCTTTCCTTTCTTTTCTTTTTCCTTTTCTTTTCTTTCCTTTCTTTTCTTTTTCCTTGCAAGGCCAGCCTCCCCATGGGGGGTCCGGATCCTTAGTGGGGGCCGACCTACCCATGGGATTCGGAGCCTAGTATGGGGCCGGGTGGGCCCCACTTGAGGATGGGCCCACCCGGCTTCTTGTCGGGCGCGAGTCGGGTCCGAGTCGTGGTGCGCGTCGGGTTTGCACCCGCATAGGGGCATGCGAGTCGGGTCCGGGTCCGAGTGTGTCGGGTTCACCTCCAAATTGGCACATGCAGGTCGGGTCCGGGTTAGATACAATTTGTGTGTCTACAGCGAGTTAATCGGATTAGGGCTGATTAACGGAACTTTCGGTGTGTCACCGGAACAGTTAATCAGGGATCCGGTTGGAGCTAGAGATCCCGAACCCTAAAGGTTCCACCCTGTCTTTGCATATAAGAATTGTTCCCAGACCTGGTTGTATACGTTGGATGCGAAGTAACGCGATGGAGCGCAAGCCCGGAGCCTAAGAACCTAATTCACATGTGTTACGGGTCGTAGGGTATTTTGATAAATACTGAAATATGGCTCAGAACATATTGAATATGGATCTTAGAATGAACGGAATAATTCCAGGAGCTCATAGGCGCTGACGGAACTCGATTCCGAGTAGCGCACCTCACTCAGTCTCTCTTTCAGTTTTCTACTTTTCGTGAAGGGCGTTTTCGTCCAGGCTTCACGATAGACACTTGGATTCCCTAAAAACCGCCCCTCTCTATCCTAATCTACTAGGGGCCGGCCCTAGCTTCCTTGAAGCACTAGGGGACCGGCCCTATAAGTAGAATAGGGAGAGGGAGGGCCGGCCCTATGTGCTTCCCCCTCTCCTCCAAAAATCCGAACCCCCCTTTGCCTCCTTTGTGGTTTCGGCCAAGGAAGAAAGAGGAAGAAGAAGGGAGAAGAAAGAGGAAGGAAGGAGAAGGAAGAAGAGAGAAAGAGAAGGAGGAAATCTCGTGGCTCGCCATCGTCTTCGCAACGGATTCCTCCGTCGGCTCGTAGTCCTTGCACTCAGAGACGGGACTTCGAGAATTCTTCAATTCGCAAAGGACAAGGTGCTATCCGACAGTTTTCCTTGCGATTCAAGTGCTGTTCTTCATCGTTCCGTTGTCTCCGGATCATAGATCCATAAGGTATGATGATTCTAAACACCTAACTAGATGCATGCATGTCTTCCGTAGATCGTAGTATGCCTCTAGGGTGTCCGCACATATGCTAAGATCATAGATTTGCATGTAGATTGTTTTGTAGAATTAATTGTAATTAAACATACACCGTATGATCTTCGGATCTAACTTTTACTTCCGCTGCGACTCTGATTAGCGGATCCAATTCCAACAATTGGTATCAGAGCACGCTTTGGTGTATGTTTCATGCATGAATTCGTGAAAACGTCATGTGAATATATGATGACATGTTTTCGTCGGGGTTCGGCGTAGATCATGCATATGGATTGTGCTATGTATCGTTTTTTTGCAGGTGCCGCGCTGAATAGTAATCTGTGATTGCATGCCTCCGGGGGTCGGACCCCGGATTTTATTTTGCATTGATTATTATTTTGTCTGTTGATTTGAAGGCTCTAGATGGGCAAGGGTGGGGGTTGACCATCCTCGGTTCCCTGGCCATGCTTTTAGGATTGTTTCCTTTTCTTTCAAGCGAAATTGTACACGAACGAGCACTTGCTCGGAGCGTGTTAGTTTTTCGGTCACAGGAAGAAGGAGATGATGCTACATCCACGGTTCGGGCAAGCGGTACCATGGCGTACAAAGACCCGGCGAAAGCGTGCACGTTGGCGATGATGGGGATCGTCGTCAAAGATCGTGCAGAATGGAAGAGCAGGATATCTTGGCTGTGCTATTCATGTCCAGGGGTCGGACCCAGGACTTGATTCAGTTTGGATGCTTTTCTGTTGATTCTTTTTTCTTAGTGTTTAGAGAACCCCGATGATAATATGATTATCTATCTTGCTTGTGAGTTTGTCTCTAGATCAGGCTTAGGGTTAGTACTAAGCTTATGGATTCATCGGTGTCTCTATATGGTTTCAACACGTGCGAATCCGGTGGCTAGCTAAAAGGAAAGGTGGTAACCGCCCTCGTGATAGTTCAGGTAGCCAAGTACTGTGCACCGAGATAGACGCAGTGTTAGATTTGTTTAGAGATAATTAATGTCTCCATAAGAAGTATGATAACCCTAGTGGGATGCTCTTTCCCCACGTGGTCCTAGCGACCAAGTTAGGTTAGGATTTCACTGTGTGATACCCGTTTCTAGATGACGTTTGATGGTAGTATGAACTCATCATGATTTGGTTATGCCACCATTAGGTTGAGGTTCGGCGGAGGTTGTCGGATGTCCCTATTTGGCCAGCATCGAAACCTATAATGAGATGAGGTCTACTATGACATCAGGCATCAAATTGTGAACGAGGCACCATCGTAGTGGGAGTACTTTCCACGTTGACCTTAGACTAGGCTCCAGATCTTAGGATTATAGGCAAACTAGTGAGGTATCGGGATCCTTGTAATCTATGTAATGTGATCCTTGCAAGAAAGACGAAAGCTGAGTATTAAAGGTAGGGATTATGATATTTTCCGAGGATACTAATGCTTTGTGGGAAGGTTTGTAATCCTAGTGGGAGCACGGTAGACCAGGGTCTAAGTCTAGAAGGTCGTGACCTTTCTAGATATGCATAAAACCTCACAAAGAAGGGATGTGTAAGAGGTTCCCTCCAAAGGGGAGTCCCTGGCCTCCACAATCAACCGGCTAAGGGTCTGGGTGGGAGGTACGCAGTTCGATATTCCCACCGGGTGAGAGCTGTGTTTCCTTCCATGTTGGTTCGTCTAGTGGTTTCCTTCGGAACATGGAGGATGCCGGTGGCAGTGGGTGACGGTTTTTTCCTGCTCCGCGGGAGCCTATGAACCCCCCTGCCGACACCACCTAGATTTGTGGGAAGCATCCGAAAGCTTGTGTGAAGCCGCCGTTGCTGCGCACGCGGGTCACATAAAGCTGGCCAAAAGGAGACTAAGGTCTTTCAGTTTGCCCTGGGTAATTCTGATGAAGACTGGGTCGTAAAAACCCCGTTGGCAGAAGCGGTTGCATGCTCTCACCGAGATGCTGTCTCCAATTCAAGGCCGATAGTTTCAGTGCTCGAGTCCAAGGAATTTAGATTCCTGGATGTCTCTACTTGAGGCAGTGAAGACATAGCGGCTGGAGTAAATATTATCTATTTCTAAATTCCATGAAATAGATTGTAGTAAACCCTAATTTTGCTTTGAACCATTGTTTACAGAAATCATGACCAAGCTCGACCCCCTTGCCTCCATACTTAATGACAACAAACTTACGGAACCAAACTAGGAGGACTGGAAGCGTAACGTAATGCTCGTCCTTAGGGTTGGCAAACACACAATTGCCCTAAGTACCCCTCAACCGGCCATGCCGGGACCAAGTGCAACTGAGGCCCAGTTGAAGGAATGGAAAGACTGGCTAGATGCTGATGAGATATGCAAGTGCTACATAGTGGCATCCTTGCAGACCATCCTTCATAAGCAAGTCGAAGACATGGCCTTCTCTTCAGACATGATGCTCTACCTAAAGGAAATGTTCGAGGGTCGTAGTCGGGTAACTCGTTACCTGACCATCAAGAAATTGGTGTCCACGAAGATGGCAGAGGGGACTTTAGTTCGGGATCATATGCTGAAATTGTTTGGCTATGTGAATGAGCTTGGTTCCTTCGATGTCATCTTGGATGCAGAGATCCAGACCGATATTTTCCTAGCGTCTCTGTCAGGAATGTTTGAGGGCTTCGTTACCAACTTCAACCTTAACCGGTTGGAGATGTCTAACGCAGAGCTCCTAGCAGCGCTCCAGGCGGCAGAGGACGGGATGAAGGCAGGAGCCCAATCCCTGAACGTAGAGTGGAATTCTTCTCTGAAAGCTAAAGGCAAGTTTCAGAAAAGAAAGTCTAAGAAGCCCGTGAAGATGGGCCAGGTGCAGTTGCAGATTCCTAAGCAGAATGGTCCGGCGAAGCCCAAAGGAAAATGTTTCCGATGCGGCAAGAAGGGGCACTGGAAGGGCGACTGCCGCGCGGCTCCCAAGAAAGCTGAGACAGGTATATCTCAAATCCACATAGTGGAATCTCTTGTAGCATCCAATTGTTCTCCAGTTTCATGGATTGTGGATTCTGGTTCCACTAACCATGCTTGCAATAATTTGCATAGTAGAGAACAGGGTTACGAGGGAGTAACATAAGTTTAGGATCACTAGAGTTCAACTCGCGTCGCACTCTGGGTGGCTACGCGGGTTAATCGGATTAGAACTGATTAACGGAACTTTCGGTGTGTCACCGGAACAGTTAATCAGGGATCCGGTTGGAGCTAGAGATCCCGAACCCTGAAGGTTCCACCCTGTCGTTGCGTATAGGAATTGTTCATCGACCTGGTTGGATACGTTGGATGCGAAGTAGCGCGATGGAGCGCAAGCCCGGAGCCTAAGAACCTAATTCACATGTGTTACGGGCCGTAGGGATATTTTGGTAAATACTGAAATATGGCTCAGAACATATTGAATATGGATCTTAGAATGAGCGGAATAATTTCAGGAGCTCATAGGCGCTGACGGAACTTGATTCCGAGTAGCGCACCTCACTCAGTCTCTCTTTCAGTTTTCTACTTTTCGTGAAGGGCGTTTTCGTCCAGGCTTCACGATAGACACTTGGAATCCCTAAAAACCGCCCCTCTCTATCCTAATCTACTAGGGGCCGGTCCTAGCTTCCTTGAAGCACTAGGGACCGGCCCTATAAGTAGAATAGGGAGAGGGAGGGCCGGCCCTATGTGCTTCCCCCTCTCCTCCAAAAATCCGAACCCACCTTTGCCTCCTCCTTTGTGGTTTCGGCCAAGGAAGAAAGAGGAAGAAGAAGGGAGAAGAAAGAGGAAGGAAGGAGAAGGAAGAAGAGAGAAAGAGAAGGAGGAAATCTCGCGGCTCGACATCGTCTTCGCAACGGATTCCTCCGTCGGCTCGTAGTCCTTGCACTCAGAGACGGGACTTCGAGAATTCTTCAATTCACAAAGGACAAGGTGCTATCCGACAGTTTCCCTTGCGATTCAAGTGCGGTTCTTCATGGTTCCGTTGTCTCCGAATCATAGATCCATAAGGTATGATGATTCTAAACACCTAACTAGATGCATGCATGTCTTCCGTAGATCGTAATATGCCTCTAGGGTGTCCGCACATATGCTAAGATAATAGATTTGCATGTAGATTGTTTTGTAGAATTAATTGTAATGAAACATACACCGTATGATCTTCGGATTTAACTTTTGCTTCCGCTGCGAAATTTCATCGTTACCCACTTCATCGAAATTTCATCGTTTCATGAACATTTCAGTCATTTTGACTGAAACCAGCCCACAGATTTTGTGAAACCTGTGGGTTGGTTTCGGTGGGGTTGGGGTATTTAAATGTTTCATGATTTCGATCGAGGCATTGCCATTTCGACCGAAGCCTCCCCATTTCATTCAGATTTCATCCGAAACCTCCTAATTTCACCAGATTTTGTCGGACTTCCCAGGCTCATGGTCCATGCAAGTGTTGTTATCATGGTCCATTCAAGTTTACTATGCGCTTGGTTTCTGTTTTCTTCAAACAATTCATGTAAATATGTATGCACAACTATAAAATTTTAAAAAAAAATCTAGCAAAAAACCCTTTTATTGCCATTTCGGAAAATTTTCACCATTTCAGTTGAAGTTTTGAATTTTTTACCTGGACCGGAACCAGACATGAAACCGAAGTTTAAAACCATGATGCTGGTCTAGTTTAATTTTGTTGGGTGTACCCTGATTACTTTTGAGAGTTTTCAATAAGGAATCCATTACCTCGATAAAGAGAACATCCAATGCAAATCTAAAAGTCTTATCAGACGCTAAATCTAGCTAGTATGATATTTGAATATAAAATGTTGTAGGAAATCTATTTTATAATAATAAAATGATTTTACTATTATATACATAGCTTTTCGAGAAGTGTTTTTGAATGTCTGATGTCGCATTATACTTATTATTCGTTATATGTTTCTATATCAAAATTTGTGTTAGACGTCAACTTATTTTCTCAAGGTCTAAATCGTGTGTGTGTGTGTGTGTGTGGAGAGTGAGTGGAACGAAACTCATAGATTATATTAAAGTTGCATGAAAGGAACATCTTATTATAAAACCCTACATATAGTTTCAGGACTAGTACATTGTTCACCAATGACTTTGTATTCCTAGGGCGCTCTTGTTTGAACTATGTATGGGGTTTTGATTCGAAGATATGGTTGTTTAAATGTTAATTAACGGCATTAGCCAAGGTAAGTTAGTCCTAATCCGCTGTTCGGAACCCAATTCTTGGCCTACAATGGGTAATTCTTCAGTAGTAACCACATAATGTTTCAGCTCTATAAACTTTATTTTGGTTGAACCATGAAAATAATTGAACTTTTCATGAGCACCGTTGGAGATATAGGACTCATGAGATGAGTCAAAGACCGGATGGGTAAGTACCTAAGTTTTTGGCGCATGAGCTTCGTTTTACTAGGCCCTTGGCACCCGGGACCTCAGGATTGTGTGAGCCACCTGGTGGGGTCTATACTATGCACTAAACATGGATGGGTAAGTACCTAAGTTTTTGGTGCATGAGTTTCGTTTTAGTATTGTGCATGAGCTTCGTTTTAACATTCCCCATGCTAAACATGGATGGGGTCAAGTGTTAACGTTCCCCGTGATAACCAACCCAACCAATTGGAGATGGAATCATAAAAGGTCATTTTGTTAGTGCACATCAGTTCACGAGATGTGAAAAACCTTTAGTGTTATCAAGAAGCAAGAGCATGAGAAGATCTCAGTGATGACCTCTTCACTACCATCGTTCCACCGGAAGGAAATCCGATGAGGGAGTTGGAGCGCAGGAACTCCATCATCCAATCTATGGACCCGGACAACGTGAACAAGGTGTGTTTATGGAGAGGTTTCTTCATTCTTCAGAATCCGACAATGCTAGTTCTCAAAATGATGTGTCGGACTTCACGGCTCATATACACTAATAAATTCATGGTTTCAAAATTCGACCAATACCGAGCCTTACCGTCTGGTATGACTTAGTTTTCTACTGGTTGGTACCAAGTCAATTATTGGTACCGATACTTGGTCGGTTTCGGCCGATACCGATACGTACCAGTCTGTATTGGCTGAGTCAGCCCAGTATCGGTACTAGTTACTGGTTTAATGGACCAAGGGACTACCTATCCACCGAGTTGCATGCCATATTCTTTCTCTAGTGCCCTTTTCTTGCGACCGTGCCCTCATATGATCACAATGGTGTTGCTTAGAGGAAGCATTAACACTCTATTAAGCTCGTGTTTTGTCATCTCGTCCTTGATGTTGAAGATGTACTAAACTGATGTCATGATGACGTTTTCATTAGATCAGCAGCTTTCCAGTTCACCTAGGATTTTTTTAATTGAAGTTTGGATGTGGGAGATTTAAGTGTTTTGTTGAGATTTCCAACTATTCAATAGTTTGTACATATTATAATTTTGACATTCCATCCAGTTTTCTGAATAATTGTGATTTATCTTTTCTTTTCTCGTGTTTGTAGCTAAGCATGAGTTTAGAAAGCCTTTATGATTAAAAAGAATGTGGTTAGGATCTGAATTTTAATGAATGGATGGATATGCTTATGATTTTTCATTTTCTTTTCGTTGTAGTTCTACATAAAGAGCAAGGATTTAGGGATTTATAGAGAAGTGTTGCTGACGTTCTAATGATTTCCGTCATTTTCTTTTCGTTGTAGTTAACCTAGGACTTACTGATTTCCGTCATAAAACATTTTTGAGCTGTAATGGACCATACCTCGATCCATAAAGCGACCCTGTATGGAAACGACTTAAGGTTGAGAATTTGTGGGTCACAAAAATTTAAAAGAGATTGTAGAAGAATACTGAAACTGCAATATATGACGAGTCAACTATTCCACCAGTTGTTTGAGGTTTAAGAGACTCCAAGAGTGTGCGCTTTCGCAGTTTCTTTTTTTTTTGCCATAAGAAATGGTAGAAAAACATAAGTCCTTTTTGGGGTTGATATATGACTGGTCAATGTTTCTTGCTAATTCTGTTATTTTCATCATCTTTTAGAGTCTTGAATGATAAAGCTCTGCATTTTTTCAACTCTATGATTCATTTCATGCAGGTGGCTAAGGAGAGTGCTGACGTCATCATTCTAGATGATAATTTTTCAACAATCGTGACGGTGGCAAAATGGGGCCGCTCTGTATACATCAACATTCAGAAGTTCGTACAATTTCAGCTCACCGTTAATGTGGTTGCCCTAATTGTTAACTTCTTCTCGGCCTGCTTCACGGGTAAACACAAACAACCTTTCATCGTCGCAACTGGTTCTTCATTCACCATCTGAATCTTGTTTTAGGAAGTGCTCCGCTCACGGCCGTTCAGTTGCTTTGGGTCAACATGATCATGGACACTCTGGGTGCGCTTGCATTGGCCACGGAGCCACCTCAGGATGACCTGATGAGAAGAGCACCCGTTGGGAGGAAAGGGAATTTCATCAGCAACGCGATGTGGCGAAATATCTTGGGGCAAGCACTCTACCAGTTCATCATTATATGGTACATCCAGACCGAAGGGATAAGGCTATTTCGGCTTGAGGGCCCCCGTGCTGATCTTACACTGAATACGCTCATATTCAATGCGTTTGTCTTCTGCCAGGTAATTTCTTAGTGAGAAATGCTATGCATACATCGAGATGTATCATGTATGTACATCCTGACGTGGCATTTGCAGACATCAGGTGGCTGAGATCAGATGCCACATCAGGAGGTTCGTACGTCTCGGTGTACACATAGCATTGACCTTTCTTGGTGGGTTTTTTAATGAACAAGAAAATTATATGACTATTACTAATCTCTTGAGATTCTTCAGGTGTTCAACGAGATAAGCTCTAGAGAGATGGAGAAGATCAATGTGTTTAAGGGCATGCTACGGAACTACGTGTTTGTGGCCGTCCTTGCCATCACCGTCGTCTTTCAATTCATCATCATACAGTTCCTTGGTGATTTTGCAAACACAACTCCACTGACACTGTCGCAGTGGTTTGTAACCGTCTTCGTTGGGTTCATTGGGATGCCTATAGCCGCTGCCGTCAAGTTGATTCCCGTGGGGTTCGGGTGAAGATTGGCAAGAGAGCCGCGGGACGTTACCAAGACGAAAGATTGTAGTACACGATTCCAACCATTTTCATACGACCGGCTAGCTCCGAAGACTGTTGATCCAGTCAGGTGTATGATCCATGGAAACCACGGATTCGATCGCTCAGGCGGCATTTCAGGTTTTTTTTTTTTTGTTTTGGTTGATTTCTGCATAGCATCGCAGCCTATGAAGCAGATCAAACGAACTCCGATGCTATAAAGCTGAGATCTTTTGCAGCCCTATGAAGCAAGTTCATTTTATGAAGTTATTAGGTGCTGAAAACTTTTGTAATCGGGGACTAATGGCTAATAACTGTTCTGTGAATTTCTTGTGGTTGTAGTTTCTTGATTAGGATGCTGTTCCTCCTACTCTGCGGTAGACCTGATTCGAAATGTAACCAACAGTGAAGACTTTACTTCATTGCAGAAGTCTAAATGAGGTAACTCCTAATTTCCCAAATAAAGGTTGCCGAGAGAATATTATAGAGTGAAATTTTTTTAGGTAGAATATCATAGAGAACAAAAAGGTTATAGTGAGTGAATATCATAGATAGGGGTGTAGCCAGAAATTTTTTTTGGGCTGGGTTGGAACTAAACTAGTTTTTATTTACAATGAAACTTTTACTTTATAAAGAAATACTAAGCAAAATTTTTTAAGCGAACATCAACGGTACTAGAAATTATATTAATATAAAAAAAGGTTAATTACACTTTGTCCCCTGAGTTTTAACTCAAAAACATTTAACCCCCCTTAGTTAAAAAACTACATTTTGCCCCCCAGAGTTTTAACTCAAAAACATTTAACCCCCCTTAGTTAAAAAACTACATTTTGCCCTCCATTGAAGTCAAATAAGAATTACAAAATGAGTAAGTAGTTGTCAAAAGGAGTATTGTGCTAACTTTTCAAACTTTAGGGAGCGTTTTGGAACAAAGTAAACTATAGCGGAGTTAAGTGTTCTTGACGGCGATTCACGTTTCGTGAGGACTTTGAGGTGATAGCGATTCACATACGTGTCGCGAGGGGTTAAAGGTCTCGCTGGGTTGAGGCGGGGGCTGAGACATGTACTTAATAATATGAGTTATTTTTTCTCAAAACTCCGTCGGGCTATAGCCCGGCCGAGTCAACTATTAGATCCGCCCATGAGATTCATAGAGACAATGTCGTAGAGAGACAGAATAGTTGTAGAGAGAATGGCAGAGAGCAGATGGTATTAATTTTTGGTTTTTCATTAACTGTTTTGTAGTTACCAAACATGTTTTTTATTGCTTCCTGTTTTTAAAAACAAGTAGCAAATGATATTACCAAATGTGTTTTTTATTTTAAAAGATCTGAAATAAAACAGAAAAAAAATATTTTTAAATTTTTAATAACTAAAAACAAATAAAGATGACTGTTGTCATATTTCAAAAAAATGCAATAGCAGCAATTCCATCCCCTTGCATCCGACTATTGTCGCAGCTGTTGCATTTCACTCCCATGCCAGGTGGGCCGGGTTCGATTCCCGCGTGGTGGCATTGCTGTGTTTTTGCGGGGTTCCCTTTGTCCCACTTCCGCAACTGGTGGCGGCATCTCATGGGTCAGGTGGACCCTCCTCTCCTCCGTGTGGTGGCTCCTTGCTCGGCACAGCCTCTAGATTGTTTGTGCGACACCTCGTTTGAGCCTTCCTAGTGTGTAGTATAGTAGGGCTTAAACTTGGACGGGTCGAACCCGACCGATCCATGTTCAATCTGACATTGGGTTGGGTTTGGGCAGTCGTAGAATGAGTTAGGTTGAGAAAATGCCAACCCGATTAATATTTGAACGGGGATTGATTGAGGGTCTGGGTTGACCGACGCAACACGAACCCGGTTAATATATATACTTCTTTCATCTTTATTCTATATTTTTTGTCAAATATATTCTAAATCACAAATTCTATGTGTTTGATATGGTAGTATACAATGATCACCGATACTTGTCTTGTTTACATTAGTAGATATTTTTTACATTATAAGTTATTTCTTAGTATAATTTTTTGTTTTGTGAAATTTGATATCATCGAACATTAATCAAGTATTTGTCCTACACATAACTTTTTTTTTCTTTTCTTTTTAAATTTTTTAAAAAAGAGCAAAGTTTTTTGAAGAAATAATTACACATCGCTATTTTTAAAAAAAATTAAATTAATGTACAGTATTATAATAGACTGATATTATAAAGAAATCTTAACCCGACCAACCCACTTGGGTTGGGTTGGGTTGAGAATTCTTAACCCAAGATTGGGTTGGATTAGGTTTAGGGTTGAGATATACCACCATTGGGTTGGGCTAGAGTTGAGCACAAACCCAACCCAACCCACCCGAGTTTCACCCCTAGTGTGTAGTGGGCTCAGGCCCCACCTCCTGATGGTCTAGTGAACATCCAGTACCCAAAAAAAAAAATCATTTCCTTTATTCTCTCAACTAGAATGCAGTAGCAGCAATTAGGCTTCAAATGGATGCCTGCATCTTAAAGACAATTCCCAATAGCAAACCCTTCAACTACTGAGTCAACCCCGATACCACATTCATCTGAAAATACTCAAGGCTTTGTTCTTTTCCTGGGACTTGCAACTCCCAGGAATTGGGCCCATTTCCTATGTCCTCTCCAAAAAAGGGCTTATATGTTTGCTTGTTCCCCGGATAATGAAAGCCCACCTTTTGTGGGATTTCATTTCTCAACTAGAACATAATAGTAGTGAACCCACTGTACCAACCCAATCCTCATAATGAGAGCATGCACCTGCATACAAAAACAGATATGGGGAGATCTGTAAATCCCATGCTATCTGCTGGCTTAATATAAAGAACATGGGAATGGGCCCAATTCTTGAGAGTTGAAAATCCCAGGAAAAGAACACAAATTAATTGCGGGGATGGTAACGAACTCGAGGTTATAACAGTTTTAACTCAAGTTCTCTCATGAACAACAATCCATCATACAGAGTTCATGCAAACAGATCTAAGCAGCACCTTGGCGCTTCCTAACTTGTCCCTCCCATCGTCACAGATCCCAGGGCCCATAAGATCTCTCTCTATCCATAGATTAATCTCACGTAGGGAACGGGGCACCGCTTCCAGCTCTTTCCAGGCCGAGCACTCTTCACCCAACAGCTTCACACATGTGAAATGCACCAGTCCTAACACCAGGTTGAAGTCCGCCCTCTTCAGTCCGGCCTCCAGACCAGTCACGAAAACACCACCTACTGAGTCTAGTATCTTCGGGTCTCCCTTCTTGAGGAGATGAACCACCATATGCATAATCTTTCTAAACACCGAAGCCTCCGTCTCCGCTGGGCCGGCTTCACAAGCCTCATACAGCTCAGCCTTTGCCAAAACTTCAAGCCATAAAGGAAGAGTGGGTACGATGAGATCATCTGCTTCTGGTCTGCCTCCCTCTGGTGCCGGATTGATCAGTTGCTTACAGCCCAGTCCGAGTATAAGAATCGGCAACCATGGCCTGGCGACGGAAACGATTTGCAACGCGTACCTCGGGCCGAGACGCAATTCAACCGAGACTGTAAGGTCGAGAAGGTCGTTGGAAAGACAGAAAGCTTCGGGTGGTGGTGCTGAGGATTCACTAGAGCTTGCAAGCACCAAGTGGAGCAACTTGGCTGCATAGGTGAAGGAGCTCTTTAGATGTCCGGATATTTCTTTTAAATCCTCTTCCCCAAAAGATGAATCTTCATGCCGATGCCCTTCGAAAGCCAAGACTACGAATCGGGCAAGAGCCGATGCAAACTTCAAGCACCTTACATGGTTGTGGGTGACAAGTCCTATGGCTGCAGAATCAGCGATGAACATAAGAACGGAAGTAGCCATTTTCACCACATTTTGTATTGTTCGAACTCCAGGAGAATCCGTGTTGAGCTCACCACCTACAAATACAAGATGAACGATGATGTACTGGAAATACAAAGAACTGTGATGTGAAACTTGGTAATAACTTATTTGTTTGCTTAAAACAAAGTTAGAAATAATGTTCTTTCTTGTAATTGCAAGTATCATTTTCTCCATATTGATTGATTTCCAAATCACCGCACGAATACCTTGGGTTGAATTTGATGTGCCTTCTGGAGCTTCTTTCGCATTGCGTTTCCGATGCTGTCTTGTTTCCCGTTCATGCTTACTCCTTGTAGCTTCACTGCCAGATCTTTCAGGGACCGGTCTGGAGAAGAGTTTCTCAGCACAACTAAGTAGGTGATCCAACGAATGATCGAATGTCGTCTGCTGAGAAACAAAGAATAGTCAATACCAGTTCGAGGGGGTGAAAATAAGAAACCGAAAATTAGTAGTAAATTGCTTCTATACAGTTAGCCAGTTTTAGAAGCCAATCTGGAAAGAGGATGGTGGATATTTTTATGAGAAACAATTAACCTGACCATATTTTTATGCAGCCAAGCCATTTGGGATATTAAAGCTTATAATATGCAGTTAGACTATCAACTATGCAATTGAGTTTTCAAATCTTATGTTGGGATTTGTGGGGGCACTTGTGTTAAAATAACTTATTATTCCAACTTTCATACATTTAAGCGATTGCCTGGAAGGCTGGATTGGACCTGGATTAGCTGTCAAAAACTGAATGAAAGCTTCGATGGGATGAAAGCTTCAATCTCAATAAAGCTTTGATTTCGATTGATGAAGGCTGCGAGGAGATGAAGACTTCAATCCTGATGAGACTTTGATCTCGATTGATGCAGGCTGTGATGAGATAAAGCTTTGATCTCGATGAAGGTTCGATCTCAATTGATGCAGGCTGCGATGGGACGAAGCTTTGATGAGAACTTGGATTGAAGGAAGAGGAGACCCATTAGGACTCTGATACCATATTAGACCAAAAAAAAATGGAAAAAGGGATTTTGGGAGTAAGAGCTTACTTTACTCATTGTGGCAATGGCCCTATGTACGACTATACGAAGTATGGGGTCACCAAAGGGTGAACATACCCAAAAGAGACTAATAAGCCTATACAAAGACTAAGAATATATGTACACACTCTAACAAAAATAAAATACGGATCTAAATTACTCTTAGACTTTTACCAAGTTTAAGTAGGAATCATAGTACATTAAAAAATCCTACCATATCTAGAAATCTTGATTCGGTAAGAAACACTATACTGAGTAGGTATCCCAGATAAATTAGGTAACCTTTAAGTCCTTGTTGAAGATATAAACAAGGTATCCCATAAGAAACACTAAATTCTGATTACGTATCCCAGATAACTAAAAACCTAGATTCTCAATCTCAAGGATGAAGGGGTCATAATATACATAGGAATCATAGCACATTAAAGAATCATCCCATAACTACAAATCGTAATTCGTTAAGAAACACTAGCATGAGTACGTATCCTAGATAAATTAGGAAACCTTTGAATCATTGTTGAATTGAGAATCCTATATGACTAAAAAATCCAAATGGAATGAATTCTTAATTAATTAGGGAACTCAACAGAACAACTAGAATTAAAAAAACTAATGACATCAAACAAGAACTAATTATTAACAAAATATACTCGAGTACACCTCCCAATTACAAATCGAATGGGCAATGGTGGCCCCCCTAGATGCTCCTGCACTTATTTCAAAGATGTAGAGACTATAATCATGCCACATCCCTTGCATACTAAACAGTCAACTCTATCCCGTATTTAGTTTTTGCTATTTTAGTTGGCAACCATGAGCCTCGTTTTTAAGGATTCAATGCAACTAACACCACCTTTTTTAACAAGGCAATACCAGGAATTCTCAAACACCCATTCAGTTTCCTCTCATATCATAACAAGGTTTTCTCAAACCAACATTCCAGGGAAGCTTCATTATTGTCCCAATTGCTTACCACAACTTTCGGTACCAAAAAGAAATTAAAAAAGAAAACACAATTTTGCAGGAAAAAAAATCTAAATCAGAATAAATGCCTTTCAAAATATGTTTGATTTTCTTTTTATCCCCAGCCGAATAATTGGATCCCAAAGTTACAAACGTTCTTCCACCAATATACCATTAATTAATCAGGCCACACTTAGCTAAATTGAGCAAATTAAAATTCTTAGGACACTCAAAGAACAAATGCTAAGCACAACATTCATAGATCATATCATTGCCCAGGTGCAACCAACAAAGAGTACTGCATGTTAGGATAGGAAAATAAAAAGGAACAAAAGCTTACTTCAGGAGATGAGGCAGCATTTTGAAGAGTAAAATTCTTAGGACACTCAAAGAACAAATGCTAAGCACAACATTCACAGATCATATCAAGCCCAGGTGCAACCAACAAAGAGAACTGCATGTCAGGATAGGAAAATAAAAAGGAACAAAAGCTTACTTCAGGAGAAGAGGCAGCATTTTGAAGAGATGTGTATATGGCAAATGTTGTGTAGGCCATGAGAGGTGACGCGTTGAAGAATTCCCAATGCACACACTGTTCAATACTTACCTGAGAAATGATCCTTAAAGAAAAGATTGCTGTTTCTAAATTAGGAGATTTTAGTACAGCATTGCTGGTATCTTTGGTGGTCAGTAAATCTTTCATCTGCCATCCTGCTGCTGCTGCAACAGCAAAATCTTCCTCAGTTTTTGACATGCCTAATTTTGGTGAACCTTTTCCATTTACACAATCTAGTCTTGCTGAAGACCTCATTGGTAATTTAACTTTTTTCTTGAACGACGAGGGAACATCTTGCTGGGGTATCACCAAGCTAAATTTGATAAGAAAACCAGAAGCAATAGCTTGCAATATATTGGTTAAAGTTCCAAACAAATCATCAAACCAACCACAAGAAATGATTAACTTGTGAGTTGCCCTCACTACTACTTGCCTTTCTACATCTTCAGAAAGTCCGACACAATCGGTTACTAAATCCATGAACTGATCATGAAATGCAGATAAGTTATGTGGGGAAACAATAGAAGTAATGCTTAGTACAGCACTCTTAGCACGCTTAGAAGCTGCAGCAGTCAGCAAGGACTTCAATTTTTCACTTGAAAACAACTTACCAAGAGTCACCCTACAAGATGACTCACCCATTAAGCTGCGGCAAATATTTGCGGAAGCAACAAACAATCCATCAATTTGATCTGAATTAAGGCCCTTAGGCGAAAGAGCTAAACTGAGAGTGACTTTGAGAAGTTCCATAAGAGACTTTGCCGATGACCCCTTGGATAAAGCAAATTCACAAAACCTTGCCCCGGCAACAGGAGACCTTTTTATGAGTGCAATGCAGCGGGTACATGCCTCCTTTGGAGTCACCTTCGATGGAAAGTAAGACGGAATGAGCAGTCTCGTAATTTTTTCAGCGACACGCAGATGATCATTTGCAAGGGAAGACAATAGAGCATCAAAGCCCACCACCTAGACAAAAAATAATCAGCTCCAAGCAAATGAGTGATGATGGCTAATCATTCAATTTAAGCATGAAGTTAGGTGCCATGTGTATGTTAAAGCACATCCAAATCAAAGCAGGAAAAAGCAGTGGTAAATGTAGAAACATTTTAGAGTATGTATACCTTATTAAACTGGAAAGTTCGAATGTCTCTGACAGCTAAAAGGAGATCAGCAACAGCAACTCGAACAGAAAGAGAGGGATCCAAAAACATAGAACCCAGTCTTGGAAGAAGAACTTTCATAATTTCATGGGTTTGTGGATTGTCAAGCAAATATATAATTCCCTTCGTTGTAGATAGCCTTACTTCACTGCACAAATCATGTGCCATGTTATCAATAATTTTTGTCAAGATTCTTGTGATTGTTGAAGAAGGAATAACTTCCCAAAATAGATAAAGAATGCGACATGAGCCTTCAACTGCAACAGCCCTCACACCAGGGCACTCATCAACAAGCAGTCTCTCCAATAAGAAGAATTGTTTCTCAAGCAAGGTATCTTTAAATTCTTTTGTAACATCTGGATCTTCAAGTGGGAACATATCTAAGAGTAGATGCAATGCATTCAGACGAACATTGGAGTTAGCAACCTGAGAAATAATATGATAAAAAGAAAAAGAAACTGTCATGCAAACATTTACAAACCCTAGCACGAAGGTGTATTAACAAGAAATCCAACCTAAAATATGAATGTAATCGTGTGGGGCCAGTAATTTACGGATCAAGAAATTTTTTCATTTAAAAGTCTTTGAAGCAATTGCAATTGGCTCTAAGCTCTAGGCAGGCCTTTGAGGGTTGACTTATTCACTTTTTAACTGAATTTTAGTCTTTAATGATTTTTTATGGATAATTAACACCCAGTAGTCAAATTGGTGATATTTGATAGTGGAGTACTTAAACAAACTTGGTCATGAAGAATATAGATCCATGAGCAAAAGCTCCCTATCATGATGAGCCCTGTGATTTATTGGTGATGAGTATATAGCGCAGCTTGAGTAGAAAAGTCTTGTGACTCAATATTATCGACACTTTACATCCTTTGTACATGAAGGTGTATTAACTAGAAATCTAACCTAAAGTATGAATATAAACGTCTGGGGACAGTATTTTATGGATCAAGAAATGTTTTCATTTAAATGTATTTGAAGCTATTGCAATTAGCTCTAAGCTCTAGGCTGTCCTTTGAGGGTTAGCTTATTCACTTTTTAACTTTCTTTAAGTTTTTAATGGATAATTGGTGATATTTGATAGTGGAATATCTAAACAAAGTTGGTTAGATTTCTAGTTAGTACACCACACGTTTACCTTCACGCACAAAGGTTGTAAAGTCTCTAAAATTGAGTCTGCCTACCTAGTTTGTTTAAGTGCTCCACTACCAAATATCGCCAATAACTAGTAGGTGTCAATTATCTATCAAAATCCATTAAATACTAAAAGACATTTTAAAAATGAATAAGCTAACCCTCAAGGCCGGTCTAGAACTTAGAGCCAATTGCAATAGCTTAAAAACCGTTTAAATAAAAACATCCCTTGATCCATAAAATATTGTCCCCACACCATTTTTGATATAGAATGTAAACTTGAGAGGGGAACTAATAAGAACACCACTTGTAAGTTGGATTTACTCCATTACATAAGCATCCCTTTTAGCTTGGCCAGAAATGAATTGACAATCCTTAGTACCAGATGGCAGTCAGATGAAAAGCCATTTCTCTCAATAACCAAACACACTTTTGTGACTGGCCAAGAAAAAAGATGGTGTAAGAGAGCTTGATTTTAACTACAGGTGTAAGTGAGTTCAATCAGGTTTGGGCGCGACATGCATTATTTTGGGCGTAAGAGTCTAGGACCCAACAGAACTCATATATTTACCTTGTTCTGATTAGTTCGAGTTGGTCAAAAGAAGAGGGTGAGAAAGAAGACAAGGAAGATGAAGAAGGGTTGGTATCACCGATGGCCTCGATGGAGGAGTTGCGCTTGTTGGTTGGAATCGTAGAGAGTGGCAGATGAGTTACAAGAACAGAGATGGAGAGATCCGGTGCAATTAGATTTAGGGGTTTAAGTTGTTAGCCTTTAATTTTTAACATGGTTAGTTTATTTCTATTTGGTTTCCTTGAGGGGGGTGTAATTCGAATTTAGGCTTTTAGAATTTTAGACTTTAATTTTTAACATGGTTAGTCTTTTTCTATTCGGGTTTCTTGAGGCTACACCCAACCATCTGATGTGTAAAAGGTGAGACCGACGCGTGCGTTAGCCTGTTAGGTGTTAGCCTCAGAGGAGTACCGCTCTAGGATGGCCGTACGGCTCTAGAATGGCCGCACTGGTGCAGTCACCTTGCCCCAAGCACAACACATACCTTTGAAAAACATGGTATTTCATGAATTATCATGTGAAATATCTCATTTTTCCAGAGTTTCAAGATAAGATCAAAATTTGAAGTTTTGATCCTTGACTGGTTTCAACCACGCCACCAATAGATGAAGGATCCTATTATGTAGAGAGAGAAATTGATAACCTCTAGGCATCCATTCTTATGTAAATTAGATAAGATTGTTGAAAATTAAAGATATGATAGCATGTCTTTCAATGATTTGTGGTAACTATTGATTATTGTGTAGCCATATCCATGAATTGGTTTCCTTATCAAGTGTCAAGAGACATCACTGTGATTACCATGTGGAAATCTAGGTACCATCCCCCGTATGATTAAAACAAGAATGATTTAGATCTCAAAACCGTTTATCCAATAAAGCCTCTATCCCTACTCCTGTAGTCCTGTAGCCCAAAATAATACTTCCAAGTTCACACATCCAATAGTGATGGATAGTAGTTCTAAAAAATTACAATAAAAAAGGTGTTTTTGTAGCTTGCTTTCCCAGAAGCCTCATTGAAATGAGGTCATCAGGGAGGAAGAAAATTCACCTGCAGTGACCGAAAAAGCACAGGCTCCGCAACACGGAAGAGGAGTTTATCCACACCATCTGTCGCCCTCTGATCAATGAACCCACCTAGGACCCTCCTCGCAGAGAACGCGAGTGATTCTGAACTCGCGTGGATCACTCCTTCAATCAATCTCTGCACGAAACCATCCTCAATTTCCGCTCTCAAAGAACCTTCCGAACCCTTCCAAGCTCTGAAAAGGACATCCGCGTACGCCTCCAGCATTGACTTCCTTCCAAGGGGAATCTGTGACCAAATCAGGGCTAGAGCTTCCTTTGCGAGCTGATCGTTCAAGCCCAGCATAAAAGCAAGGAAACGCCGCCCCTCCTCCGTCTTCAAGTACACGGGTGTGACGATGCAGCGGACGAGCAAAAGCCTTACGTCCTCAATGCTCTCGTCCATGTATTCGAACAAGGTGAAGGCCTCCCGGAGGGCATAAACCCTGCGCACAGTCGCCTTCTTGCTCTGTGTCAGGGACCTCGACAGCAGGTACGGGAGGGACTGGGAGATTAGAGCCTCCCTCCCTTGCAGATTCTCCTTCCACCACTGTTCGCATAGGCCCGCAATCATGGAGAGGAGTGCCGGTTCCGTCTCGAAGAGCACGAGACAGTCGTGCATCAATCGGACGGACGGCAGGAGATCAGAAGGCGAGAAGGGTTTCTGCGGGTGGGAGATGCAGAGGTGAGCGACGTGAGCGTAGGCCTGCAGGTTCCTGAGGTGATCTAGGGTTTCGGAACCGGTCGTGGGGTTCGATCCTTCGTCCTGGTCGCCAGGTCTTCTGTCCCGTGAGGTCCGGCGGGTCCGCTTCGACGGAGGGGAGCGCGGGGACAGGCGGGGGCCGGCGTCGTCGTCGGAATGGAGGGATTTCTTGAAGGAGTCGAGGGATCGGGCGACGGCGAGGTGGAGGGCGGGGGGGAGGGAGGAGACGAGGTCGGAGGAGGATCCGGTGGTCCAGATTAGGGTTTTGATCGCGGACTTACCCGGCTTGGTGGCGATGAGGGCGGTGGCGGAGGAGAGGAACTCCTCGATGGAGGACTCGAGAGACGAGCGGAGCCTCCTCTCCATCGGAGAACACCTCGTCCCTCCCCCCGCACTCTGGGTTCGTCTGGGGATTCTAGAGGAGGAGAGGTGAGGGGGGACGAGGCGGAGACGGCCATTTCCGAATCTCCATTGGGCCCTTTGGGTTTGGGGTCTGCTCCGATTTGGGGGAAAAATTTCGAATGGGGGCTGTTTTGGCGCCCAATTGCCAGTTCTCGGATTGACGGAAATAGCCTCGTTTTGGAAAATCGTTATTGCATTTAGGGCTGCAACTTAGGCGGGTTGGACCCAACCCAATCCAGAGCCCAATCCGAATTTTGTGTGGATTTGGGTTGGTGCATTTGAAAATTGGCTAGGGTATGGGTTGAAAAGATATAACAAGAGTTGAATTTAGGTCGGGCTCGGGTTGAGGGGTCGGAAAACCTGATCCAACCCAAACCCGAGTACTCATTTATATCTATGAGCATGTGATATATAGGTAACAATCACGATCATCCCGAGTACTCATATATTGAGGGGCTGCAATCAGAGTCGTCCATTTCATCCAGTCCCATATTATCTATTTGTTTCTTGCTTATCGAATAAAAACATATTTAATAATATAGTAAATTGCATGGATTGAAATGAAAAAAAATTATATTATAGTGTTAGCAAGTATAAGTGTTTTTTAGATTTTGACCTTTAAATGATAAAATTTTAAACAATAAGTATATCCGAACCTGCACAACCCTGGCCTACCAACTTGGGCTAATCGGAGCCCAACCCGAGCATAGAAATTCTTGCTTGGGTTGGGCTTGGGCTAGGCACCTCGGGTTAGAGGTTGGGTTACTTGTGTTGGGCTTCGGTTGACCCCCAACCTGCCCGAGTTGTAGCCCTAGTAGCTTGCAATAAACTCGGTAAAGGATTGTTCGAGCTTGTTCATACTCTTTGAGCCAAACCCAAGCCTTGAGTTTAGGCTCGTTTAATAAACAAGCCAAGCTCAAGCATAATAAAGCTCAGCTCGGTTGGGCTCATTTAAGGATCGTGGGTAAGACTATGCTTGTGAATAAGTTCATAAAAGGCATTAATAGACCAAATATATATAATCTACGATTTGACTTAATATAGAGTTCATGAACAAGCTCAGTAAGAGCTCATTCGAGTAGGCTCGTTTATTAAATGAGCCAAGCTCAAATGGACCAAAGCTTAGCTAGGCTCGATTACTAAACAAGCCAAACCCAAGCTTGAACAACCAAGCTTTAATTTTAACCGAACCAAGCTCAAACAGACCAAAGCT
The DNA here is from genome assembly GCA_947650365.1 of Chamaelirium japonicum. Classification (NCBI taxonomy): domain Eukaryota; kingdom Viridiplantae; phylum Streptophyta; class Magnoliopsida; order Liliales; family Melanthiaceae; genus Chamaelirium; species Chamaelirium japonicum. The sequence goes on from OX393550.1 coordinate 115,785,717, forward strand.
CGGCTCGTTTGAAGCCCTATTTGCATCTAGGGCTGGCAACGGGTTGGGTTCGGTTCGAATCTATGCCAACCCGGTTCTGAACTGTTAGGCTATCTCATTGATCCGGACCTGATCTGGTTTCGATAAGTTTCCTACATCTATGACTGGGATCCGGTCTGTTAAGCATTTTGAAGTCCCAGACCTGAACCATTTTATTAAAACGTTATCTTTTACGAGTTCAGACACCTTATGTGCAGCAACATCCCCCCTTTTTTACGAGTTCAAATAACTTATGTACAGTTATCAACATGAAGGAATCATTCTGCCATGACCAAAAGATAGAAATATCGATGCTGCAGTCGACCCAAACAGTGGGTCGACCGACGGACAGGCGCAACGGCCGGCCCTTGATAGGGGGTCGGCAAGCGCAACAACCACCGGCCCCGGACAGGCGCCACGGTCATGTTGTAGCTCGTGTGTCCAAAGCGTGGATTTTTTGTATTAACATTAATAAAGATGACTTTGGTTATTGCTTTAATTAGAATACTACTTTAATGTATGATAATTCATATATATTAAAGGACCCTAGGGAACACAGTAGACCACTGAGGTGCATAGTGGGTCCATGCTTGGGAAACCGAGTGGACCGGTTCTGCATAGGCCTACAACTAGTTCACAGCTTTGGTGATGTCAGTCGCTTCACCGGGAATAAGATGTTGGCAGGTAGAGGATATGATGACATCTCCACCACGTGAACATGTGATTCACATTCACCTGACCAAGCACGATGATCGTGTTGAATAGGAACCAAGATGGTGCACAAATCAGTGATTCAGACACTAGTGCATAAATTATCTTACTACTATAAATAAGATGTCCTTAACTCTAAGGGACCATATACGCTGAGCCAACCGGTTGAGTAGTGCTTTGATGTGCCAATGTGTGCGGACCCTCCATAGTCCAATACCACAGTACGTTGGGTTACCCGACTGGCGCTATAGTGGCATGCAATCCCTATAGGTTATCCAACATCCAGTGTTGGATGGGTGCGTTTTGATGAGTCAATCTGTCCACACAATTAATCTAGGCCTGGTGATTGTCAATATGATTGACGATATTCCGGATGCTAGGCATAACACACAGAAGATGTGTGGTGTTATAGATGATAAGTCATCAAATCCTAGTCAGATGATCGATCGGAATTCGACGGTGCTCCCCACCGCACTAGTCGAATCATGGCATTAATAATAGAAGGGACTAAAGATTATCAGAGTATAGTAGAGAACATAGTTATGAGAGAGTAATACAAGTTTATGATCACTAGAGTTCAACTAGCATCACACTTTGGGTGGTTAAGCGGGTTAATCGGATTAGGGCTGATTAGCATAACTTTTGGTGTGTCACTGGAATAGTTAATCAAGGATCTGGTTGGAGCTAGAGATCCTGAATCCTGAAGGTTCCACCCTGTTGTTGCGTATAGGAATTGTTTCCCGACCTAGTTGGACACGTTGGATGCGAAGTAGCGCGAAGCCCGAAGCTTAAGAACCTAATTCACATGTGTTAAGGAATCATAGGGGTATTTTAGTAAATAATGACATATGGCTTAGAACATATTGAATATGGATCTTAAAATGAGCAGAATAATTCTGGAAGCTCATAGGTGCTGACGGAAGTCGATTCCGACAAGCGTACCTTACTCTATATCTCTTATAGTGCTTCTCCTTTGTGAGGGGCGTTTTTATCCAAGGCATCACGGAGGATAAGGGGAATCCCTAACACCCCCCCCCTTTCCCCCCTCATCCCTATCTCTAAGGAGCCGACCCTAGCATGCGTAAAGCACTAGGGGGTCGTCCCAAGCCTCTCATCTCTTTTGAAAAATCCAGCCCCTCCTCTCTCCCTCTTTGTGGTTTCGGCCAAGGAAGAAAGAGGAAGAAGAAGTAAGAAGAAGGAGGAAGGAAGAAAAGAGAAAGAAAAGGAGGAGATCTCGTGGCTCGCCATCGTCTTCGCAACATGATCATCCGTCGGCTCGTAGTCCTTGCACTTAGAGATAAAGACTTTAAGAATTCCTCCCTTCGCAAATGACAAGGTGCTATCCGATAAACCTCCCTGTCGATTCACATGCAATTCATCATCAACCATTATTTTGTTCAATTCGGATCTAAGATCCACAAGGTATGATAATTCTAAACACCTAACTAGATACATGCATATCTTTCGTAGATCATAGTATGCCTCTAAGGTGTCCGTATATATGTTAGGATCATAGATTTGTATGTAGATTAATTTGTGAAATTAATTATAATGAAACACATATCATGAGATCCTCGGATTTATCTTTTGTTTTCGCTGCGACTTTGATAATAGGATTTAATTCCAATAGACTGGCCCCTAATAGAGGGTCAGCAGGCGCAAATGACCACCGGCCCCGGACAACGGGTCGACGGACAGGCACCACGGTGGCCCTTGACAAGGGGTCAACATGTGCAAACAATCATCGACCCCGGACAGTGGGTTGACGGACAGGTACAACAACTGGCCCCTGATAGGGGGTCGGTAGGCGCAATGACCGCTGGCTCCGGACAACGGGCCAACGGACAGGCGCAACGCCCGTCAGCCCCGGACAGAGGGTCGACGGACAAACGCAACGGCCGGACCTCGACAAAGGGTCGACAAGCGCAACGACCGCCAGCCCCCGACAGTGGGCCGACGGACAACCATAACAGTTGGCCTCGCGTAATGGGTCGGCAAACGCACACTCGACCGCCCCCTAGCACGGGATCGATGGGCGCAACGGTCAGCCCCGCACAGCGGATCGGTAGATAGATGACAGTCAGCCCTGCACAGCGAGTCGGTAAACAGACGATGGTCGGCCCCTTGCAAGGGGTTGGTAGATAGACAACGGTCATTTTCGTGCAACGGGTCAACAAATAGATGACGATCGGCCCCTCGTAACGGGTTGGCAAACACACACCCTATCGGCCCCTGGCAGGGGGTCGACGGGCACAACGGTCGGTCCCGCACAGTAGGTCGACAAACAGACAACGGTCAGCCCCTGGCAGGGATCGACAGATGCACGACGGTCGGCCCCAGATAGGGGGTTGGCAGACGAGCGATCGATTTTGCACCAGAAAGTCCCAGCCAGCTAGGTTAGCACCTACTTAGCTGGGAGGGGTAACTGTGGGTGCAAAATATGGCTAACGCCTGACAGTGGAGCCCACAGCCTTGCTTGGGGCCCTTGAAGATGAGTGTGGAACCCGCAGCCGTACCTGGGATCCACGAAGATGACTGTAGAACCCGTAGTCCTTCTTGGGGCCCTCACATACTGTCTGGAGTTTGGTAAATCCCCTCCCGGGTATTTACCAAAACCCCATATATTCCCACAAACCAAATCCCTATAAATAGCAGACCCTGTAAATGATTCCGGATCTGAAATTCCAGACTAGAATCCCACTTTCTGTTTTCCAGAGCTTATCGATCTTTCTGGTTTTTAGACTCCATCTGAGACTACTCCACCCTTTGTCTACTTGTAAGAAGCACTCCTCGTCCTGTCGAGAGTAGCTCTACTTTTGACCTAGAGATAGTGGATTCAAAGGTTGCGTTTTACCGCATGGAGATGCAGGCTACGGCCGAACTCTATCATCACATCCTGTGGTAACTCTCTCTCTACTCTACAATGTTTGTGCGACAGCTAAGCATGTGACAGTTTAGCGCTTCGAAGCACACCACCTCTTGAAGGGTTAAACCTTCAATCGACTGTTGGAGGGGGATTGCGTACGATGACCGAAATCCTCCCCCACAATAATCAAAGACTCTGACACCCAACTATTAGCCAAGGAATAGATCAGAATGGCTATTAAAATGGACTTAACCAAAGTAACTTAGCCCGAGAAAGACAAAGACTTGGCCTTTCAACTAGCCAGCTTAGCAAGGACTTTTGACACCATGACCATCTGATCATGTGCAAGAATCTGCTTGCCCGGAAAATAGGGATTTCCAAATATGTGAGAGAGCAAAAATTTTCCTCAATCCCATAGTGAGAAACAATCATGTGCTTGTGTGCTAAAGAAATTTTCCTCCCACAAATCATAGAAGACTTAGCAATGTTGATAAATTGACCCGAGAGTTCTTCATAATTGAGGAGTAGCCGAAAAAATAGCTTCAAGTTGGACCGACGAATCTTGAGCAAACACAAGCTGTGACGACCAAGATCTAATAGGCTAAGAGCCAAGACTCCTGAGGCTATGATGCCAACATGGATGAGGTGAGGTGAGGTGTACAAGGCCACAAGTTAGCCCCACATTGCCTGGAGAGAAGGAGATTCTGAGCTACTTATATAATTTTCCCTCCCAAACATAGAAGATGATTTTAAAATCGTGCACCGCTACGGAATTCGTAAGAACTCCATAGTTAAGCGTGCTCGGGCGAGAGTGAACACCCTGGGAAGTTCTCGTGCGGGCACGAGCAAAGCGGACAAAATCTTGTATGTTTAGGGAGGATATTACAAAATGGTATCAGAGCAGGTTCTCCTCGTAAGGGGGGGGGGGGGGTCTAACTCTACACAAGGACGTGTAGCCCTAAGGGGGGTGGATTGTTACGACCAAGATCCAATAGGCCAAGAGCCAAGACTCCAGAGGTTGTGATGCCAAGATGGATGAGGTGAGGTGTAGGCCACAAGTTAGCCCCACATCGCCTGGGGAGAAGGAGATCCTGAGCTACTTATATAATTTCCCCTCCCAAACATAGAAGATGCGTTTTAAAACCGTGCGTTGCTATGGAATTCGTAAGAACTCCATAGTTAAGTGTGCTCGGGTGAGAGTAGTACCAGGATGGGTGACCACACTAGGAAGTTCTCATGTGGGCACGGGCAAAGCGGACAAAATCTTGTATGTTTGGGGCGGATGTTACACAAGCAGATCATCAACAAACGATAAAACCCCCATAGGAACACTTACTCGCTTCGCTTTAACACCCACAAGTAGTCCACTGGCTTGGGCTTTAATGATGTTCCGATTGAGCACATCCGCACCTAGGATGAATAAGTACGAGGACAGGGGTCACCTCGACGAAGTCCCTTCGAGGAAGTAAACCAAGAAGTAGGGGTGTCATTTAGTATAATCGATAAATCTGGGCAATCAATACAAGCTTGAATCCAAGAAATCCATTGAATAAAAGCGACATACCCTTTAGAAATAAGTATGTGCAAAACATATTGCAACTGATTAGCCAAAAGTTTAGCTACAATCTTATACAAAATTGTGCATAAGTTGATCGGTCGACAATGCTTTGACCTGGATGCGTCTGCCCTCTTAGGCATTACCACAAGGAACGTGGCCTTCCACTGGGGAGGCATTTGACTAGTGCGGAAGAACTCCTTAACCACATCTACCACATCACGCTCAACAACAGATCAATTTGAAGCATAGAAGTCAACAATGTAACCATCGGGGCCTGGAGCTTTATTGCAAGCCATGATGAATAGAGTAGCCTTGATTTTAGCAGACGTAAGCGGTTGCAAACGACGCCAGTTATCAACCGCCGTAACCAAGAGAGGGATAGAATCCAATAAGACATCATCACGATTGCACAAGTATCGCGTCACGTCCTCTTGAAGTATCGTGTTAACATGTCTTCCATAGCCACCCAGTTACTAGTAAGCTCATGATCCTCATCGCACATAGCTTAGATGCAATTATATTTCCGATGCAAAATCGTGCCTCTATGAAAGGATTTAGTATTGCAATCCCTCTCCCGCAGATGCGAGATTTTTGTTTCCATTTTACCTCAAGCAAATTTTGATAGTTGTGATAAGAAGATAAATGTTGATGAAGACCATGATCCTCCTCTGATATGAAGTCCCATCTATTGCTTGATCTTGATATTTTGTAGCGGCTACCTGATTGAGTGGTAAGTTTTTAGGGATAATCTTGTTTTTGGATCGTTCTAATCTTTGGGTCCGTCACGATTACGTGACGTCGGATGATCGTAGTGTTTTCATCGTGCTAGTTTGTTGCCTGATCACCAACACCCTTTTCCTACCGATCGTGGTTATGAGTGATTCACCGCTCAGACTGGGTGCAACGAAGTGATCTAGACGCGTCATTCTGGCTAACCATTCGGGATAGATGGTTCCTGACAAATAGTATTTTCCTTATGACATCCACTTAGGGCTCGTCCCATGGCCTATACAATAATACTCCCACCACTAGGATGTATAAAATGAGATGGACGGTGGAGATGGATCCGGTTCGGATCGGTACCATAGTTGAACCCTCTTCCTTTTGTATCCATTAGCTAGCAGGATCTTTTTGAATTTCCACCGTACCGAAATTGATAGGGACCATCCGATGGCCCTATGATGAATCTCAGCCATCCACCTAGGGTTCAACCCATGGCCCACTTGCCAAAAGAAAACCTTCTACCATCCAAGCACGGCCTTCAACAGGTTTCCCAACGAAGCACGAGTGCCGAAGTTCGCCTTCTATAAGTTCCCCCAATCCCCTTCTTCTCCCTTCACCCGCCACCCCTCCGCCGTTGCACGACCGACGAGTAGCGATACTGAAAGCCGAAGAGCCGCCGGAGACTACTCGCCTCCCTCCCCCGCCTCGCAGCTCGCCGTGGGCTGACCAGCGAGCACGTAACAACCTCGACCACAGAGTCTCAGCCACCCGCTGCTCCTCCCTTCATCATGGGAAAGAGTAAGCCTTGATTCTGATGCTTTGGAGAGTCGGTAACAATTGTTTCTATACGAGATTTACCGAATTCTTAAGCAGAGACGTCTGATTAGATTACTGCTTAACCGACCATCTTAGTAGAATGACTACAGTAACAATGTGCTGAGTTTTGCAAGCATAGTTCTGATGCTCAATCATCATATGTATCTTTCATGCAGACATGTTCGAGAAAAGAGCGATGACGAAGGACCGTTCACGACATAGTAATGAACTCTCTCTCTCTCTCTCCCCCCTTGACTAGCCTATATTGGATTTTTGGAATATTTTACTTATATATATGCTCAAATAAGTATGCTACAAGACTATATATCTACTTTGCATAATGCACAAGTAGCCACATCAGCCCTTTTGTATGTTGATCATGTTCTTGTGAATAGGCAGAGATAACTTTGAGTGCATTGTTACCCTTTGATCGTTATGCGATTGCATGATATGACTGATGTACTACTTATTTGCCCAACAATGGCGCAATCGATTTTACTGACCGGCCGCCTCCAGTGGCTTAAAGACCCATTATAGGTGTCCTAGGGACACGGCGATTGGTCGAAGAATTAGATCATCACGAAAGAAGGATGAAAAAAAATGAAGTATTAGTAGTTTAATAAGTATAGACAATAAACGTGTTATGTGTGTGATTTCGTTGATAAACCAGGGGGGAACTTGGTTCGTGGTGGTAGCATAACAATAGGTGAATTGGTAATTGGTTTCCGTGGTATTTATGGGTTAATCTCATCAAGCACAAATCTCTAGCAATTAACAAGATGGAATAAACGACTAGGCTTAATTAGTTTGTACCGATATCTAAAAGACTATATTTTGCTGAAATTAACAAGAAGTAAAGAGGAAATCTATCATATATTAATAGGATCACATCTAGAGTTGAGTTTTAACTGAAGGTTAGAAATTTTAGTGTTGTTATAAGGTTTTTTGATCAAAATTTGCAACATGAACTACATAATGAATATAATATATGTAAAGATATGATAGATAAAGGTCGAAGTAGAAGAAGAGGAAGGGAAACAACCATTAAAGAGGACATTGATAACATCAAATGAAGTAAGTAAAGATAAAAAGATGAGGAAAACAAAAAATAAGGAATGAGATAAGCGAATGTTGGGGAATAAATGTTAAAACTTAGATGTAACGATAAAGGAATAGGTTCAACAAGGCTGGATATAATAATGAAAAAGAAGAAAGATTACCCGAGAGAATCATAACGCCTCAATCTTATATTTCAGTGAAATTTTCTGAAAAAAAAGAGAGAAAAAAGAAGCATGTTATGAGCCATTCCACCTATTCCTGTTGTTAATGTACATATAGATGGGTCGGGTTTACTGTACAGTCGGGTCGGATTGTATAGTGATACATGTACATATATTGGGCTTGAGTCCCTCAATGGAATGCATTCTATTCCTCTCCAAACCCTAGCCGTCATCTCCTAACATGGTATCAGAGCTCTAGGGTTCTCCCGCGCGGCGACGACGACGACGGTCCTCCTCCCTCCGGCAGCACCTCCCCGTCCGGCCTCCCTCCTCCACCGGCCCACCCCGTCCGGCCTCTCTCCTCCACCGGCCCCCCCTTTCCGCCGCCCGACAGCCCCCCTACAGCCGCCGCCCGACCTCCCTCCTCCACCGGCCCCCACTTCCGCCGCCCGATCTCCCTCCTCCACCGGCCCCCCCTTCCGCTACCCCCCTTCTGCCACCCGACTGCCCCGGCCCCCCCCCCTTCCGCCACCCGACAGCCGCCGGCCCCCCCCTCCTCCACCCCCCGACCCTCTTCTGCCACCCGACTGCCCCCGGTCCCCCCCTCCTCCACCCCCGACTCCCCCTCCTCCACCCCCCGACCCCCCTTCCTCCACCCGACCACCCCGCCGGCCCCCCTTCTCTAACCGCCCACCCCCGCCGGCCCCCTCCTCCGCCCTACAGCCCCCCGCCGGCCCCCCCTCCACCCGCCCACCCCCCCGGCCCCCTCCTCCGCCCTACAGCCCCCCGCCGGCCCCCCCTCCTCCACCCGATCACCCCCCCGACCCCCCTCCTCCACCCGATCGCCCCCCCCTACCTTAGCCCACCCGCCCCCTCCCCTGCACCCCCGCCAGCTCCTGCACCACCTGAAGCCCCACCACCCCACCTTCTCCTCTGTACCAAACTGCCCGTCTCCTCTGTACGGACTGCCTCAGACCTTCCTTGTGCCGGTTCGCCCCCGTACTTCAGGGATATGGCTTCCTACAGCATCTCTCGGCTCCCATACTGCCTGCACACCGTCGCTGATCGTCGAGTCCCTCCGTCTCCTCGTTTTGATGGTATTCTTGGGCCACGTTCCTTCACTACATCAATTGACTGTGGACGTCGTCAGGGTCTCCTCCGCCATGATGGCGAGACTGCTGCTGCTGCTGCTGATCTCCCTACTCCAGCACCGCCTGCCACCACTCCTGCTCTGTCTCGGTCTTACTCCGACCGCCTCCAGCGCTTTGAGGAGTTACTGTTGCGATACCTCGCCTCCACCAGCTCTTCGACAGATCACGGTCTCTCTGCCACTCCGGGTACTTCTGCTCAGTCTCGGTCTTACTCCGACCGCCTCCAGCGCTTTGAGGAATTACTGCTTCGGTACCTCGCCTCCACCAGCTCTTCGACAGCTCACAGTCTCTCTGCCACTCCGGGTACTACTGCTCCATGGATCTTCGACTCGGGTACCTCCTGTCACCTCACCTTTGACTCCACTGTCCTTACTGACTGTTCTCCCACTACCACCCACCAGGAGGTTCGCACTGCGGATGGGACTCTCGTCCCTATTCCGCAATGTGGATCCGTCACTACTACCTCTGACCCTTCTGGTCGCCTGACCCTACCCCATGTCCATCATGCCCCCCGTCTTAACATTAATATGATCTCTATCAGTTCTCTTTGCGACTCTGGCCTGACTGTCACCTTCACCCCTTCTGTTTGTGTTGTGCAGGATTCGCGGACGGGTCAGAGGATTGGGCTGGGCCGTAGAGCAGGAGGACTTTACCAGCTGGACCATCTCCATGTGTCTTCCGTTCCTGTTGCGTCTGTCATGTCTGTTACCTCCGATGCCGACCTGTGGCACAGAAGGTTAAGTCATATATCGAGTGATCGACTCAAAAGCGTATTCCGTTCGGGCGCTTTGGGTCGAGCGTCCTTCTCCCCTCTCTCTGTTTGTACGGGTTGTAGACTAGCAAAGCATCTAGCTCTTCCATTCTCTGCTAGTGCTTCCCAATCTGATGCTTTATTTGATTTAGTACATTCGGACATTTGGGGTCCTGCACCTGTTGCATCCATTTCGGGTTACATGTACAATGTGTGTTTTATCGATGACTACTCTAGGTGCACCTGGGTTTATCTTATGCGTCATCGGTCTGAAGTCCCTCATATCTTTAGGAGATTCACCACTATGATACACACTCAGTTTGGTCGGCGCATTAAGACCTTTCGGTCTGATTGTGCCAAGGAGTATCTCTCCTCCGAGATGCGTGAGATTCTTCAATCTCACGACACTCTTCACCAGCAGTCCTGTCCCCACACCCATGAGCAGAACGGCATTGCCGAACGCAAGCATCGTCATGTCCTTGAGACAGCATGAGCCTTGCTCCTCTCTGCGTCTGTTCCTCACTCTTACTGGGCTGAAGCTGTCATGACGGCTGCCCACCTCATCAATATCACTCCGTCATCTGCTCTGTCCGGTGCCACCCCATATGAGCGCCTCCACTCCAGCCCACCTGACTACTCTCTTCTTCGCACGTTTGGCTGCACGTGCTTCGTTCTTCTTCTTCCCCATGAGCGCACCAAACTCTCTGCGAGATCTGTTCGGTGTGTTCACTTGGGGCTCAATCGGGAGCACAAGGGGTATCGTTGTTACGATCCCTTGGCTCGCCGGATCCGTGTCTCCCGTCACGTTTCCTTTGTTGAGGATGTCCCGTACTTTTCCCCTGAGTCTCGGGATATTTCCTTGCCTCCTGCGTCACCCTCCTCGCCTTCATCACCTCTCCACATCCCCGTTCTACCCCCGTTTTCTGTTGCCCCACCCATGCCTACTCCACCTCCATCTTCCCCGCCACCTCCACCACCACCACCATCTCCTCAGTCTCCCTCACCACCACCACCTCCACCACCACCACCACCTCCTCAGTCTCCCTCGCCACCTCCACCACCACCTGTTACTTGTGTTTATGTTCGTCGGTCTGCAGCTCCTCCTCCAGAGTCGGCTCACACTGGTACTTCCTCGCCTGATGCTGCTGCCCCCTCCTCCCCAGTCGTGGATCCTGCTCCTGTTCGGCGCTATCCAGCGCGCGAACATCACCCTCCTGACAGATATGACTACTCTCCTAACAGGTTTGGCTACTCTGCTTTTCCTTCTGACTCTCCTGACTCTTCTGGCTACTCTGCCAGTGTCTCCTATTCACCATCCTTTCAGGCTTTTCTTACTGCTATACACACCCATCGGGAGCCCCAATCGTACCGTGAGGCAGCGTTACATCCAGAGTGGCGGCAGGCCATGTCAGTTGAGCTTGAGGCTTTTCAGCGGACCCAGACCTGGGAGTTGGTGCCTTGTCCCTCCGGGGTGGTGCCTGTTAGCTGCAAGTGGATATTCAAGGTCAAGACTCGACCTGACGGATCCATTGAGCGGCACAAGGCTCGCCTCGTTGCTCGTGGCTTCTCCCAGGAGTATGGGATTGACTACGAGGAGACGTTTGCTCCAGTTGCTCGGATGACTACTGTGCGCACCCTCTTAGCTGTGGTAGCTGCTCGAGGGTGGCCTCTCCATCAGATGGATGTCACCAATGCGTTTCTCCACGGTGATCTCTCCGAGGAAGTCTACATGGCTCCTCCTCCGGGCATTTCAGTTCCTCCAGTGCACGTGTGTCGTTTGCGCCGAGCCATCTATGGGATCAAACAAGCCCCTCGTGCCTGGTTTGAGCGATTTCGCAGTGCAGTTCTGGCCGCCGGGTTTGTTGAGCGTCACTCCGACTATGCCTTGTTCACTCGCTCCTCCAGTCAGGGCATTGCAGTTCTTCTCCTCTATGTGGATGATATGATCATCACTGGGGATGACAGTGCCACCATCGCCTCTCTCCAGCGGCACCTCCAGAGTCAGTTTGAGATGAAAGATCTGGGCTCTCTTCGCTACTTTTTGGGCCTTGAGATTGCCTGGTCAGCTCGTGGTCTGTTGGTCTCCCAGTAGAAGTACATCTCCGACATCCTTGCTGATGCTGCTCTTACTGACACACGCACTGCTGATACACCCATGGAGCTCAATTTGAAGCTTCTCGCTACAGATGGTGAGCCGCTCCCGGATGTCTCCCGCTACCAGAGGCTGGTTGGGATGCTCGTCTATCTCACCATGACCCGGCCAGACATTGCTCATGCAGTTGGCATTGTCAGTCAGTTTGTTCAGGCTCCACGGTCAGTACACTATGCAGCTGTTCTTCGGATTATCCGCTACCTCCGGGGCACCATCACCCGTTCACTACTGTTTCCCTCCACCTCTCCGTTGGTGCTGCGTGCCTACCCCGATGCAGATTGGGCAGGAGATGCAGCCACTCGTCGATCTACTACAGGATACTGTGTGTTTCTGGGTGATTCACTGATTTCGTGGCGCAGCAAGAAGCAGGAGTCTGTTGCTCGCTCCAGCACCGAAGCCGAATACCGGGCTATGGCTTCCACCACCGCCGAGATTGTCTGGCTTCGCCGCCTTCTGCTCGACTTGGGAGTGGTGATATCCGGGCCCACCCCTCTCTTCTGTGACAACCGGAGTGCTATTCAGATTGCTAGCAACCCGGTCTTCCATGAGCGAACAAAACATATTGAAGTTGATTGTCATTATGTTCGCCAGACGTTTCTCGACCACACCATCTCCCTGCCTTTCATTTCCTCATCGGAGCAGACTGCTGATTTTCTGACGAAGCCACTGACGATTGCTCGCTTCCAGCATTTTCTAGGCAAACTCTCGGTTCATGATCCACCGTGAGTTTGAGGGGGAGTGTTAATGTACATATAGATGGGTCGGGTTTACTGTACAGTCGGGTCGGATTGTATAGTGATACATGTACATATATTGGGCTTGAGTCCCTCAATGGAAATCATTCTATTCCTCTCCAAACCCTAGCCGTCATCTCCTAACACCTGTGATAAGATTAGTATTAATTCAACTATAGACGATGCAAGTATCACAAGATTATGATAGAGACTATCTAAAAGAGCCGTGGGTTTCAAGTAATCATCACAAGCAATATATGCTGATTACACGTGCAATGATGTGGTCCATCAGGCATAGGACTGGAGGTAAAATAGGATCACAGCTATAGTTAGGAGGATAGAAGCCAAGCACATAGAAATTTTGGAGAAGAAAACTTAACACCATAGGAATGCGAAAGGTGGTCCATTCGGCATAGGAGTCGAGACAAAATTAGGGACTCATGTTACTCATCTATATTTTAGGAGGATATAAGCCAATTAGCCAAATACACAAATGATAGGGAAAGAGTCAGCACCCTAGAATAGGAAAGTCTAGTCTGGTGACGAAAGAAACGCATGAAAAAGAACACATAAAATTAAGATTTTCAGTTATGATGAATAGCCAAATGTTTACTATTTTACATTGGCTCAAATTGAGAAGAAAAAGGATATGAGTCATAGCCTAGAAAAATAGGATATATTCCTATTATATAGGAGAAAGAAAATGAGAGTGGACATATATGAAACACGTAAGATTAGAAAATAATACGGACACTGACAGTGATATATTCGAATGATAGAACACAAACCAGGACTGATTAGGTGCCTACGAGATGCATATTTGGTTGCTAAAGAATAGGAAAAGAGGGTTGCAGTTATAGAAAAAGGAGACAAAGAAAAAAGAGTACATGAAGTGGAATTCTAGCTCTCTGATTTGTCCAAATCTACTCTTCCAATCATAGATCATAGGGATTGTATAGCTATACATATAAATGGTGTGAGGCCATGGAAGTTAACAAAAAAGTCATGGTCAGCCCCGATTAATTCGGAACCCTTGATCTAATATATCCCCAGCTATCTATTATAGGATCCTCTCTTTATCTTTGGGAGACTTAGCTTTAAATCATTTTGGCATATGTTATATTAGCTAAAAACAAGCAATGTTTCAATATACCACCAAGTCCCTCCATAAAAGCACGTGCTACAGCAAGTCCCCCACTATTTTCCCCCTTCAAATGACAAAATTCTCTCTATTTCGTCTCCAACAAAGAGTATCAATTCGCCGACCTAACCCTAACCCTAATTCTATACCCTGATAGTGAACCCTAACCCTAAACCTAATTCTATACTCTAAATAGTGAATCCTAATCCTAAACCTAACCGAAATACTATAGCAGTCCGAAATATTGTAGCATGCCAAAATCACTATAGCAATATCTTTTGAGAAATCCAGCTATTTAAAAAAAGCTACAGTGAAATCACTGTAGCAAAGAGTAACAATTGCCACAGCGATTTGTGTCATCTGGATTCTATATAGGCTAATTGATACTTGAGGGACAATTTTGTCATTTAAAAGGGTTCAAAAAGTCCAACATTTTTAGTTTGGAATTTGCTATACAAACATGTCCTTCGGGAGGGATTTATCTTTCCTGCACTAAGTATAGACCTATCAGAGAATCATATCATGTGACATGCATTTGACCTCAAATAGGGACATGGACATCCTCACATCCCAAGATGTTAATCATCCGAGCCAGTTGACTTGTCTCATTGCAGACGTATATTAATACAAGTAGTGTCTTTTTTGGGTTAGTTACTGATGCAGGCACCGATAAGGTGCACTACAATCTTAAACCCTTTTAGGGTTCCCTTTGATCAATGACTAGGGTTTAGTTATCAATATAGCGCAATATGCCTCAAAAGGACAGCAATCAAGAGTTATTTCACGCAGAATTAAGGGCCTATGCAATCAATTATAAAGCAGATTTCAGATCTCACAATAAGATGCAATATTAGCACATTGACCAAAATTCAGCATATAAAAGGATTAATTCGCAGCAGTAAATATTGAAATAAAACAATAGGCTTGCATCAGATTTTCATAAAGAGGGCTACGGATGCTTGCTAGGGTTACCGACAGACGATAGATAGTGAATCTAATAAATAGGCACAATTATGGCTTCAACTAGCGATAAAAAAAAGATGATGACGGCTGCGGTGCGGAGCGGAGGCAATGGAAACGAATGGAAAATGATGCGGATGCGAGGGAAAAGATAAGGAAAAGAAAAGATACTGCCTGGGTTTCCCGCCGTGGGTCGATTGCGAGGATACGCCGATGATCCCGCACACGGAGCAAGGCCGGACGTCGGGAGAAGCCGGAACCTTCGGAAAAACTGCACCAAGGCCTTCACGAGGCGAAGTCGTGGAAGCGGCGATGATCGGGGACTCGAGTCTCACCCGAAAGCACTCACGAAGAGGCACAAGTTTCAGCAATTCTTCAAATCTTCATTCTCTTTTCTTTCTTCATCTTTTTGTAGGCTAGGGTTTTTGTTTCGATGGTTAAGATCAAAGGACAATTAGGGTTGGATGGTGTGGATGCAAGGGACCAAGAAAGGCAAGAAAAAGTGAGAGAATCAAGGGAGAGAAGAGAGAGGAAAGAGAGGGAACGGCACAAAGGGGGAACCGGCCTTGGGATCCGTGCGGGTAGGGTAGTGGACGGCTTATTCACGGGAAAAAGAGGAGAGAGAGGAGCGGCATCACAAAGGGATTCCTATTGGGCTTAAGATAAGCCCAATTAAGTCCTAATTGAAGCCCATAACTTGCCATGTCATCAAAATAGAGTTATTTCGCCATCTAACCGTCGGTTTCGAGATCTAATCTCGTCCGTCGGTACCCCGCAAACACACACACCCAGAATTTTATTAATATAATGCAGAAACTCACCCGAGAAGGCCCGGATTCAATCCAAAAAGCCCTCGGATGAGATCATGGACATCCCCCATGAATTGGGCAAAAACATAAATAAAACTAAGTGCTGAAATAAGGCCAAAAACATAGAAAAATGGCCAAAAAACTGAAATAACGGCTAACAAGTCCCAAACGGCTAATGTCTGTCATGCATAAAATAAAATGACTGAAAATAAAACTTTTGGTGACGAACTGAAGGTGCTGATCAGGTCTGCATCAATCGCTTCCGCTGCGAAAAACTCGTCCTCGAGTTTACGCCGGAAGACATCGCCGGTAGCAGGAGGGAGACCACCACCGTGGGAACGTCGCTGTGCCTGGATCTGATGATGAATTCCCAACAAGTGATGTCTCGGGCAGTCAACAACCTCTGGGCCCCTCGCGAAGAGAGTGCTGGCGTCGAGCGAGGGCTAGAAGCTACTGAAGTACATAAACAGGAGCACACGAGCTGTAGGTGGTCGGTCAGTCCCGACAAAGTCAAAGCGCGTAAGTGGCTCAGCTAGCTAAAACTCCCTAACTGGCTCTGACTGTAGCTGTGATGGAAGCTCCGCGGAAGTCGAAGGCTCCATGGGTGTCTCTGCTGTAGGTAGGACTGCAGGAGGAGGTGTCTCTTCTGTAAGCTCTGTGAAAGGCAGGAGAAGCCTCTCTATAGTCATTACCGGAGGAAGGGGCTCCTCTGTAGGCACTGCTGAAGGTGGACGGAACTCCCCTGGAGTCACTGAAGGAGGAGGTGGCACCGCTGTAAGCACTAGAGAAGGTGGAAGGAACTCCTCTGTAGTCGCTGACGGAAGAGGTGGCTCCTCCATAGGCATTGGCCGAGGAAGCTCCACAGGAGGTGGATGCTTCTCAAGTGGGGCCACTGGTGGAACCGGGTACTCCACAGGAGGTGGAGGCTCTGCTGGAGGTGGTGGCCTGCTGTATCTAGCAAGCCTCTGGTTCTGCTTCTCTCTCCATGCCAACTCATCCTCAATTTCGTCAAGTAAGAGCTGTGTTTCAATATAGCGGAATTTCAAGGATGGCACTGAAGGACTCCGTAAAATCCATTGAACAAAAGGTTTAGAAGATAGATCCAGGTCATGGGCTTGATCTCGAATCAAAGAGGAGTATCTACGTTCCATCGAAGATCTCGGGAAAATGGTAGGACATGGCTCAAAAGATTTATATAGCCTGACAAATTGTTTATAGGTGTGGGTATCTAGTGGGTCAAGCGAATAATGATGGGATCGGACGCGACAATAGGACATGGCGTCAGATACACGATGCAATCCTAATGCTAGATGTAAACCTAACACTAGATGCAAATCAAGCACGCAGGATGATGACCTATGCAAAATCAGCAAAGGAAGAGATGAGTGTTTGCTGAAATTCAGCACTCAAAAGAAACCCGAACAGGTTCTTTCGAGCTCTGATACCAACTTGATGCAGGCACCGATAAGGTGCACTACAATCTTAAACCCTTTTAGGGTTCCCTTTGGTCAATGACTAGGGTTTAGTTATCAATATAGCGCAATATGCCTCAAAAGGACAGCAATCAAGAGTTATTTCACGCATAATTAAGGGCCTATGTAATCAATTATAAAGCAGATTTCAGATCTCACAATAAGATGCAATATTAGCACATTGACCAAAATTCAGCATATAAAAGGATTAATTCGCAGCAGTAAATATTGAAATAAAACAATAGGCTTGCATCAGATTTTCATAAAGAAAAGGGCTACGGATGCTTGCTAGGGTTACCGACAGACGATAGATAGCGAATCTAATAAATAGGCACAATTATGGCTTCAACTAGCGATAAAAAAAAGATGATGACGGCTGCGGTGCGGAGCGGAGGCAATGGAAACGAATGGAAAATGATGCGGATGCGAGGGAAAAGATAAGGAAAAGAAAAGATACTGCCTGGGTTTCCCGCCGTGGGTCGATTGCGAGGATACGCCGATGATCCCGCACACGGAGCAAGGCCGGACGTCGGGAGAAGCCGGAACCTTCGGAAAAACTGCACCAAGGCCTTCACGAGGCGAAGTCGTGGAAGCGGCGATGATCGGGGACTCGAGTCTCACTCGGAAGCACTCACGAAGAGGCACAAGTTTCAGCAATTCTTCAAATCTTCATTCTCTTTTCTTTCTTCATCTTTTTGTAGGCTAGGGTTTTTGTTTTGGATGGCTAAGATCAAAGGGAATTAGGGTTTGATGGTGTGGATGCAAGAGGCCACGAAAGGCAACTAAAAGAGAGAGAAACAAGGGAGAGAAGAGAGAGAGGAGAGAGGGGACGGACAAAGGGATCGGGGGCCTCGGTTTCCGCACGGCAAGGGGGGGGACCGGTTGCTTCACGGGAAAATCAAAAGGGGGGGGGCGGTAATGCTATTGTGAAGACCTATTGGGCTTAAGATAAGCCCATTTAAAGCCCTATGAAGCCCATAACTTGCCACGTCATCAAAATGGTGTTATTTCGCCATCTAACCGTCGGTTTCGAGATCTAATCTCGTCCGTCGGTACCCCGCAAACACACACACCCATAATTTTATTAATATTATGCTGAAACTCACCCGAGAAGACCCGGATTCAATCCGAAAAACCCTCGGATGAGATCATGGACATCCCCCATGAATTAGGCAAAAACATAAATAAAACTAAGTGTTGAAATAAGGCCAAAAACATGGAAAAAGTGGCCAAAACTGAAATAAACGACGAACAAAATAAAGCGACTGTGAATAATGGTCTCTGACGATGAACCGAAGAGGCGGCGATGAACTGAAGGTGTTGATCAGGTCTGCATCACTTACTGAGGTTCTAACTATGTCGTGCTATTTAGTATTTTAATGTAAGTGGTTATAGTCCATTCTTTGGTTGGGCCATGATACCTGGCCAAGTGCAACATGACGCCATAAACACTAGCCCCAAGCCTAAACATGCTTTACATGTTATGCCCCACTTTGGTGCAAAACTACTTAGATATTTCACCTAATGCAATTGGGAGACTCTAGAGGAGCGGACTATATGAGATTTTATGAGTTATCTATGATAGCATGTGTTTATATATCAGTGGTGCTAATAAATAAGTACGAAGTTGGCGTGTTGGTGGTAGTTTATATCATATAGTTGTATTTTGTCTGTGGGCATTGGAAGAAACCTATGAAAAAATCTTTGCAAATCGAAGAGAAGTTGAAAAGTGGATACTGTTTTCGGCGACCCTTTATTGAGACGAGTACAAAAACATCACCACCAAACATATACCCAACACTTTTGAAGACCGCACAAAGAATACAGTACTTTATGTTTCCCTTTTGAAGGCACATGTGATGTTGCATCCATGCTTCTAGAGAAGAAGGTGGCCTTTGTTAAAGGACAATATTTTTAAAAGGAGCTTATAGAGGAACACCGAAGACGAGCATGGAGTTAACTGCATGGAGCTGGTTGATGGAGCAGCTGTCTATCCACCATTCGACCATATCTTGTATGCTATCAGTGAACCTCTTTCAGTCTTTCTGGTAATCGAAGGCGTGCTAGTGCCTTCCTAACTAGGGTGACATGGTGGGTAAGCCCTATGATTTGATCGTTGATGGAGCAACAAAGAGAATTTCTAGTGATTTTATGGAATTCTTAACTTCGAAAATGGAGGGAAAACCAAACCCTATCACTCTCTTGGTTGAATGATCACAAGTGACTTGCTGTGAAGCATCAGTACCAAATTTCTTCTTCCAATAGTTACTATGTGAGTTGCACATATTTCTTTGGGAAGGTCATCATGTTTGGAGTGGAACATGGAACATGAGTCTTGATGCAGGCACCAATAAGGTACACTACAATCTTAAGCCCTACTAGGGTTTTCTTTGGTCAATAGCTAAGGTTTATTGTTCAATATAGCGGCATATAACTCAAAAGGATAGCAACATCAATTATCTCACACAGTTCTATAAGTTCATGCAATCAACATAAAGCAGATTTAAGACTTAAAACAATTAAAGAACGCAATATTATCACAGAAAACTGATTTCAGCACATAAAAGAGTCAATCGCAGCAATAGATATGTAAATTGAACAATAGGCATGCATCAGATTTTCACTAAAATAGGTTAGATATGTTTGCTAGGGTTACCGACAGACTATAGATGGCGAATCTAGCAAATAGGCATAAGATATGGCTTCAACTAGCGATGAAAAGGACGATGACGGCTGCGATGCGGAGCGGAGGCAATGGAAACGAATGGAAAATGATGCGGATGCGATGGAAAACAAAGAAAAGAAAAGATACTGCCTGGGGTTTCCCGCCGTGGGTCGATTGCAAGGATGCGCCGACGATCCTGCACACGGAGCAAGGCCGGTCTCGCCCGGAAGCACTCACAAAGAGGCACAAGTTTCAGCAATTCTTCCAAAATCTGATTTCTCATTCTTTCTTCATCTTTTGTAGGATTAGGGTTTTGTTTCGATGGCTAAGATCAAAGGCCAATTAGGGTTAGATGGTGTGGATGTAAGGGATCAAGAAAGGCAAGAAAAAGAGAGAGAAACAAGGGAGAGAAGAGAGAGAGAAGAGAGGGAATGAACAAAAGGGGAACCGGCCTTGGGATCCGCGCGGGTAGGGTAGCGGACGGCTTGTTCACGGGAAAAAGAGGAGAGAGAGGGGCGTCATCACAAAGGGATTCCTATTGGGCTTAAGATAAGCCCAATTAAGTCCTAATTGAAGCTCATAACTTGCCATGTCATCAAAATAGAGTTATTTCGCCATCTAACCGTCGGTTTCGAGATCTAATCTCGTCCGTCGGTGCCCCGCAAACACACACACCCATAATTTTATTAATATCATGCTGAAACTCACCCGAGAAGACCCGGATTCAATCCGAAAAGCCCTCGGATGAGATCATGGACATCCCCCATGAACTGGGCAAGAACAGAAATAAAACTAAATGCTGAAATAAGGCCAAAAACAGGGAAAAATGGCTAAAAACTGAAATAACGACTAATAAATCCCATACGACTAATGTCATCCAAGCATAAAAATAAAACGACTGAAATAAACGGTCTCTAGGGATGACTGAAGATGCGGCGACGAACTAAAGGTGCTGATCAGGTCTGCATCAATCGCTTCCGCTGTGAAAAACTCGTCCTCGAGTTTACGCCGGAAGACATCGCCGGTAGCAGGAGGGAGACCACCACCGTGGGAATGTCGCTGTGTCTGGATCTGATGATGAATTCCCAACAAGTGATGTCTCGGGCAGTCAACAACCTCTGGGCCCCTCGCGAAGAGATTGCTGGCGTCGAGCGAGGGCCAGAAGCTACTGAAGTACATAAACAGAAGCACACGAGCTATAGGTGGTCGGTCAGTCCCGACAAAGTCAAAGCGCGTAAGTGGCTCAGCTGGCTGAAACTCCCCAACTGGCTCTGACTGTAGCTGTGATGGAAGCTCCGCGGAAGTCGAAGGCTCCATGGGTGTCTCTGCTGTAGGTAGGACTGCAGGAGGAGGTGTCTCCTCTGTAAGCTCTGTGAAAGGCAGGAGAAGCCTCTCTATAGTCATTACCGGAGGAAGGGGCTCCTCTGTAGGCACTGCTGAAGGTGGACGGAACTCCCCTGGAGTCACTGAAGGAGGAGGTGGCACCTCTGTAGGCACTGGAGAAGGTGGAAGGAGCTCCTCTGGAGTCGCTGACGGAAGAGGTGGCTCCTCCGTAGGCATCGGACGAGGAAGCTCCACAGGGGGTGGATGCTCCTCAGGTGGTACCGCTGGTGGAACCGGGTGCCCCATAGGAGGTGGAAGCTCTGCTGGAGGTGGTGGCCTGCTGTATCTGGCAAGCCTCTGGTTCTGCTTCTCTCTCCATGCCAACTCATCCTCAATATCGTCAAGTAAGAGCTGGGTTTCAATATAGCGGAATTTCAAGGATGGCACTGAAAGACTCCGTAAAATCCATTGAACAAAAGGCTTGGAAGATAAATCTAGGCCATGGGCTCGATCTTGAATCAAAGAGGAGTAGCGATGTTCCATCGAAGATCTCGGAAAAAGGGTAGGATATGGCCCAAAAGATTTATATAGTTTGACAAATTCTTTATAGGTGTGGGTATCTAGTGGATCAAGCGAATAATGGGATCGGACGCTATGATAGGACATGGCGTCAGATTGCTCTGATACCAACTTGATGCAGGCACCAATAAGGTACACTACAATCTTAAGCCCTACTAGGATTTTCTTTGGTCAATAGCTAAGGTTTATTGTTCAATATAGCGGCATATAACTTAAAAGGATAGCAACATCAATTATCTCACGCAGTTCTATAAGTTCATGCAATCAACATAAAGCAGATTTAAGACTTAAAACAATTAAAGAACGCAATATTATCACAGAAAACTGATTTCAGCATATAAAAGAGTCAATCGCAGCAATAGATATGTAAATTGAACAATAGGCATGCATCAGATTTTCACTAAAATAAGTTAGATATGTTTGCTAGGGTTACCGACAGACTATAGATGGCGAATCTAGCAAATAGGCATAAGATATGGCTTCAACTAGCGATGAAAAGGACGATGACGGCTGCGATGCGGAGCGGAGGCAATGGAAACGAATGGAAAATGATGCGGATGCGATGGAAAACAAAGAAAAGAAAAGATACTGCCTGGGGTTTCCCGCCGTGGGTCGATTGCAAGGATGCGCCGACGATCCTGCACACGGAGCAAGGCCGGTCGTCGGGAGAAGCCGGAACCTTCGGAAAATCAGCACCAAGGCCTTCACGAGGCGAAGTCGTGGAAGCGGCGAGGATCGGGGACACGAGTCTCGCCCGGAAGCACTCACGAAGAGGCACAAGTTTCAGCAATTCTTCCAAAATCTGATTTCTCATTCTTTCTTCATCTTTTGTAGGATTAGGGTTTTGTTTCGATGGCTAAGATCAAAGGCCAATTAGGGTTAGATGGTGTGGATGTAAGGGATCAAGAAAGGCAAGAAAAAGAGAGAGAAACAAGGGAGAGAAGAGAGAGAGAAGAGAGGGAACGGACAAAAGGGGAACCGGCCTTGGGATCCGCGCGGGTAGGGTAGCGGACGGCTTGTTCACGGGAAAAAGAGGAGAGAGAGGGGCGGCATCACAAAGGGATTCCTATTGGGCTTAAGATAAGCCCAATTAAGTCCTAATTGAAGCCCATAACTTGCCATGCCATCAAAATAGAGTTATTTCGCCATCTAACCGTCGGTTTCGAGATCTAATCTCGTCCGTCGGTGCCCCGCAAACACACACACCCATAATTTTATTAATATCATGCTGAAACTCACCCGAGAAGACCCGGATTCAATCCGAAAAGCCCTCGGATGAGATCATGGACATCCCCCATGAACTGGGCAAGAACAGAAATTAAACTAAATGCTGAAATAAGGCCAAAAACAGGGGAAAATGGCCAAAAACTGAAATAACGACTAACAAATCCCATACGACTAATGTCATCCAAGCATAAAAATAAAACGACTGAAATAAACGGTCTCTGGGGATGACTGAAGATGCGGCGACGAACTAAAGGTGCTGATCCGGTCTGCATCAAGGCTCATGCTAACACACTCTCTCTTTTTTCCACAACAATATGCAAGGCTTGATGCAGCCTGACAAAGTGAGAGAGTGGAGATCTGGACTCACCACGAGAGTGCCTTTATCAGAGAGAGGCATCTTGTGCCCTTATCCAAGATGGATGACTTTGTGTGATGTGGTGACGAGTTTGAGGATGACGTGCATAAGCGACAAAATTACACATGGAGCGATCAAACTTTGATTGGATTGTGTTTTGTAAACGATTAAGGTTGGGTATTTTCTTCGTTTTCGTTGTCACATAGGATTAGTAAGTGTTGAAATAAGTGGTTGGATGCATTTTAAAATCCGGTTAAGAGAGAAGGCATCTCCGTCACAGAATATTCTCGAGTAGAGAGAGTTGCCTAGTTCCTACCTTTGGTCTCTTTCTCCCTACCGATCTTAAGTTGGCATTTTAAATAGTTTCAGAGGGTTCGATGGTATGCCAGCACACATTTCAAATAAAAGTAAAGCTGATGCAGACCTGATCAGCACCTTTAGTTCGTCGCCGCATCTTCAGTCATCCCCAGAGAGTTTTATTTCCAGTCATTTTATTTTATGCATGAAAGACATTAGCCGTTTGGGGCTTGTTAGTCGTTTATTTCTGTTTTTGGCCATTTTTCCCTGTTTTTGGCCTTATTTCAGCATTTAGTTCTATTTCTGTTCTTGCCCAGTTCATGGGGGATGTCCATGATCTCATCCGAGGGCTTTTCGGATTGAATCCGGGTCTTCTCGGATGAGTTTCAGCATGTTATTAATAAAATTATGGGTGCGTGTGTTTGCGGGGTACCGACGGACGAGATTAGATCTCGAAACCGACGGTTAGATGGCGAAATAACACCATTTTGATGACGTGGCAAGTTATGGGCTTCATAGGGTTTTGAATGGGCTTATCTTAAGCCCAATAGGTCTTCCCTAGCATTACCGCCCCCCCCCCCCCCTTTGATTTTCCCGTGAAACCGATCGGCCCCCTCCCTACCCGCGCGGAAACCAAGACCGGTCCCCCCCTTTTTGTCCGATCCCTCTCTTCTCTCTCTCTTCTCTCCCTTGTTTCTCTCTCTTTTTCTTGCCTTTCTTGATCCCTTGCATCCACACCATCTAAACCTAACTAGCCTTTGATCTGAGCCATCCAAAACAAAACCCTAGCCTACAAAAAGATGAAGAATAAAAGAAGAAAGGAGAGATTTGAAGAATTGCTGAACTTGTGCCTCTTCGTGAGCGCTTCCGGGTGAGACTCGAGTCCCCGATCATCGCCGCTTCCACGACTTCGCCTCGTGAAGGCCTTGGTGCAGTTTTTTCGAAGGTTCTGGCTTCTCCCGACGTCCGGCCTTGCTCCGTGTGCGGGATCATCGGCGTATCCTCGCAATCGACCCACGGCGGGAAACCCAGGCAGTATCTTTTCTTTTCCTTATCTTTTCCCTCGCATCCGCATCATTTTCCATTCGTTTCTATTGCCTCCGCTCCGCATCGCAGCCGTCATCATCTTTTTCATCGCTAGTTGAAGCCATAATTGTGCCTATTTATTAGATTCGCTATCTATCGTCTGTCGGTAACCCTAGCAAGCATCCGTAGCCCTTTTCTTTATGAAAATCTG
Organism: Chamaelirium japonicum; assembly: GCA_947650365.1. Taxonomy (NCBI): domain Eukaryota; kingdom Viridiplantae; phylum Streptophyta; class Magnoliopsida; order Liliales; family Melanthiaceae; genus Chamaelirium; species Chamaelirium japonicum. Next base: position 115,810,482 of record OX393550.1, read on the forward strand.
ATGCAAGCCTACTGTTTTATTGCAATATTTACTGCTGCGAATTAATCCTTTTATATGCTGAAATCTGTTTTTGTGAGAATATTGTGTTTCTATTGTTTAAATCTTAATCCGGCTTAATGTCGACGGCATAGAATTTTAGAACTGCGTGAGATAACTTTGTTTGCTGTCCTTTTGAGGCTTATTGTGCTATATTGATAACTAAACCCTAGTCATTGACCAAAGAAAACCCTAAAAGGGTTCAGGATTGTAGTGTGCCTTATTGGTGCCTGCATCAAAAGCCCATGAGTTCGGTTTCCTTCTTTCCTCTGTTCTCATATTCTCATATCTTATCCTTACATATTTATTTCTTCTAAATTTGTGGGATTACATATTGATATTATTTGCTGTTTGGATCAATTGGAGTCATCTGACATACCAACTTTGTTATTCTTTGTTTTGTGGCCAAAACTGGTGTTAAACATTAAATTGTTTCTCTCAAACAAAAACATTAGATTGTTCACTTGTGCTCTGTCTCTATCTTAGAAATGCACTAAAAATTCATGTTATTGTCGTCAATCCTTGCTAATTACCTTCCTTATTCTCTTATCCTTTACTTCCTCTTATTTAATTGAAATTATGCATGATGGATTTTACTGTCGAGGTATTATTCTATTTGTTTCTGTGAACAGAATGGCTGTTCTGCACTATATTTAGTATATGCATGCATATATTATTGATATATTTAGTATATAAATTAATTCCTAGTGGAGTACTATGGAGATTGTTCGAGTTCTTAGTGAATTAGCCTCTTAATCTTTGTGGATAATAAATCTTGCTACTCTGAGACTTCCGGACAACAATCTTTTCTTTGATAGAGCTCATCTAGTTTCTTTGTTAAGTTTTCCACAACCCAAATGAATTAAACTTTATACATAGGATTACATATAAAGTCCAGAAACAATTATTGATTTCTTTGCACAAATATTTTGACCTATAAATGATGTTTTAAAGAAGCGATCCCACCAGGCATGCATCCCTTACCGTAAGGTGGCGGACTAGATGCATCAACACCTTCAGTGGCACTTGCGACAAGTGAATGCCAATTAACTCCTATTGACAGCGCTAGATGCATTGGGCCCTCTACCTTACGGTCCCCGATTGGATCATTTATTGACTTTTTAAGTTTTAACATGTTTCTCACACATGGACCCAGCAAGATGTAAAACATAAGGAATCAAAACTGGCTCATAACCCTAGTCCAAAACCACTCAGCAATCACACATCAAATTGCGCTGCCCATTTATTCTTGTAGTTCCAATTTCCAATGTAAATTATAGAAGATCATCGAAGGCACAATCTTACCGAAGTTGGAAACACATTGATTGATACCAACTCCTTTTGAAGTTCACGTAACAACTAGATGTAAGTATTTTAGAAAAAATCGTTGCTATTTCTTGTTTGTTATGAAATGTATAGATGGACTCAAATGAAGGCCCAAATAGACACCTATTTTTTACAACGCTGCAAAAATGTTGGTATTTTTGGATGAAAGATGCTAGGCCAATGTCTGAACTCCCTTCCTGTTTCCATAGCGGATATGACTGATGTTTGTTTCGATATGGAAAACGGAATGTACCAAAAAAAAGAAGGGAAAACTGTGAGTTACTAGAAAATGCGTTGCCATATAACCTCTCTTTGTGCATGCTTCTACAAACGTCCTAATTATCTAGACTCTAGAGCGTAAATTTTGAGGCACCCACTAGGATATATGTATTAATTTTGTGAAGCAAGTCTTGTAGTCCAATATTTGGGTCCATCTTTCAATATTTCATCAGCTATATTATACTCTTGCAGTCTTACATTGTAGGTAAATTATAATTTCTGACATGAATTGTTATGCTTTATTCCTTTTCTATATCTAATTCGTAGTCTAATTTTCCTCCTCTCGTATCCCCCTTTTGTAATTCTTCTCTCCTCACCTCTCCTTCCAGACAACCTCTACTCTCTCCTCCATAGTTCTGCTTTTATACGACCAAGTCTATGCTGCCTTCTTCCATTCCAAGCTCTTACTGAATTTTCTTTCCCATTTTTGATATCCTCGGATGACCTCCTTTATTCCAACTCTTTACTTCTTTTGGTCCACATTTCTTACCTGGCTTTAGCTTCAATATCACTGAGTCATGGTTGCTGTGTAAAGGAGAGTGGTTGACATCTCATAATCATTGATTTGTTCTTATCATCTTAGCACACTTTTTTTTTAATCAATTTGGAGAATTAGAGAACTTCCTTTATATATTTGTCAGTTGAATTTGGGATTTTCAAATGTCTTCTCCTTGGTTTTTGATTTCTTGTGAAAAGTTTATTAAATTGGAGATATTCCTTTCTAATGGTTGTTATTTGTGCAGTGCATCATGAATTGAAGGCCAGCACTGATAGCATTTATGATACCCACCAAACCAAGGACATGGATATATTGACATTTAAGAAGTACTTGGCTGCTCTCTATGAAAAGAGGTACTTATAATGATCTACCTTGAATTAGTTGAGTTAGTGATATTTTAAAGAGCTGCTATCATATATATATATATATATATATATATATATATATATATATATATGGGAAAAGGGAGTCTGGACCTGAGGTGCAGCATCGTTGCTGCACCTTAGGCATTGTTTACCTATCCTAGAAGTTTTGGAATTTGATGAAATTTGGTGAGGGTGTTGTCTAGGGTAAGATGATCTTCCTCACCAAATTTCATCAAATTCCAAAACTTCTAGGATAGGTAAACAATGCCTAAGGTGCAGCAACGATGCTGCACCTCAGGTCCAGGCTCCCTTTTCCCATATAGAGGGTAGGGAGCCTGCACCCGAGGTGTAGCATCGTTGCTGCACCTCTCGCTTGTTTACCTCCCTAGAAGTTTTGGAATTTGATGAAATTTGGTGAGGGTGTTGTCTAGGGTAAGATGATCATCCTCATCAATTTTCATCAAATTCCAAAACTTCTAGGGGGGTCAAATGGTCGAAACAAAATCAGCCGTCCGCAGAGGAGACGTGATGAGAGACACGGATCCGGCGAACCAAGGGATCGTAGCACCGATATCCCTTGTGTTCCCGACTGATTCCTAAGTGAACATACCGAACAGACCTAACAGAGAGTTTGGTGTGCTCATGGGGAGGGAGGAGGACGAAACACGTGCACCCAAAGGTACGAAGAAGAGAGTAGTCAGAAGATGTGGAGTAAAGCCGCTCGTACGGGGAAACACTAGAGAGGGAGGAGGACGGAGTGATATTGATGAGGTGAACATCGGTCAGGACATTTTCAGCCCAGTAGGAATATGGAACAGAAGCAGACAGAAGTAGAGCTTGTGCTGTCTCGAGGACATGGCGATGTTTGCGCTCGGCGACTACGTTTTGTTCATGGGTGTGGGGACACGACTGTTAGTGAAGAGTGCCGAGAGTCTGAAGGATCTCACGCATCTCGAAGGAGAGATACTCCTGGGCACAATCAGATCGAAAAGTTTTAATGCGCCGACCAAACTGGATGTGAAGCATAGTAGTGAAGGTCCTGTAAATATGAGGAATCTTGGAGCGGCGACACATGAGATAGACCCAGGTGCAGCGGGAGTAATCATCTATAAAGCTCACATAATACAAAAAACCAGTAAAAGAGGCAATTGGAGCAGGACCCCACATGTCAGAGTGCACGAGATCAAAAGGGGCGCTGGAACGGGAAATACTAGTAGAAAAAGGAAGAGCAAGGTGCTTTGCTAATCGACACCTAGTGCAGACAGAGAGAGTGGAGGACACCCGACTCAAAGCGCCAGAGCGAAAAACGCTTTGGAGTCGATCACTGGATATGTGACCTAACCTTCTGTGCCACAAATCGGCATCAGAGGTAACAGACAGAGCTGACGGAGTGGAAGTGGGAACCTGAAGGTGATCCAACTGATAGAGTCCCCCTGCTTTACGACCCAGCCCAAGTCTCTGACCCGTCCCTGGATCCTGCACAGAACAAGAAGAAGAAGTAAATATAACGATCAGGCCCGAGTCACAAAGAGAACTAACATATATTAAGTTAATGTTTAAGCGGGGAGCAAGGTGAACACGAGGTAAGGTTAGGCGACCAGTGGGATCGTAGGCATGGGTGATGGATCCACACTGCGAAATGGGTACACGAGTCTCGTCAGCAGTGTGGATCCCTAGGTGGGTGGGAGTAGGGCTACAGTTCGTGAGTACAGAAGGATCGGAGGTAAGGTGACAGGAGGCACCCGAGTCGAAGATCCATGGAGCAGTAGTACCCGGAGTGGCAGAAAGACTGTGATCTGCCGAAGAGCTGGTAGTGACGAGGTATCAAAACAGTAACTCCTCAAAGCGCTGGAGGCGGTCGGAGTAAGACCGAGACTGAGGAGAAGTACCCGGAGTGGCAGAGAGACTGTGATCTGTCAAAAAGCTGGTGGAGGCGAGGTATCGAAACATTAACTCCTCAAAGCACTGGAAGCGGTTGGAGTAAGACCGAGACGGAGCAGGAGTGGTGGCAGGCGGTGCTAGAGTAGGGAGATCAACGACAGGAGCAGTCCCGCCATCATGGCGGAGGGGACCCTGACGACGTCCACAGTCGACTGACGCGGTGGAGGATGTGGCTCGAGAATACCATCAAAACGAGGAGACGAAGAGATGCTGTAGGAAGCCATACCCCTGAAGTACGGGGGCGAGCCGGCACAAGGGAGGTCCTGGACAGTCCGGTACAGAGGAGACGGTCTGGAGGGGGGACCTGCGGTGAAGGAGAAGGTCGGGCGGGGGGCTGTGGCGGGAGGAGGCCGGGGGAGGAGCCGGCACAGGGGTAGGACTACGGTGAAGAGAAGGTCGAGGGGGGGTGGGGGTTGTGGTGGGAGGAGGAGGGCCAGGAGAGGGAGGACTGCGGTGGAGGAGTGGTGGGGCGATGGAGGTGGCAGGGGGTGCAAAAGGGGGTGGCGTGGATTGCAAGGGGGGCAGGAGGGGGCGGCGGGGCTTCAGGAGGTGCAGGAGGAGCGGCGGGGGCTTCAGGGGGTGCAGGAGGGGGCGGCGAGGGTTGCAGGAGGGGGGCGGTGAGGGTTTCAGGAGGTGTAGGGGGGGTGGCGGGGCCTTCAGGAGGTGTAGGGGGGGTTTCAGAAGGTGTAGGAGGGGGCGGTGAGGCTGCCGGAGTGCTGGAGGGGCTGTCGACGGGGGAATCGGGTGCAGGATGGTGCTGGAGGACTGCCGAAGGGGGGAATCGGGTGTAGGAGGGACTGCCGGTGTGGGTGTGAAGGGAATAGGGTGCAGGAGGGGGCTGCTGGAGTGCTGGAGAGGTTGCTGGAGGGGAGAATCGGGTGTTGGAGGGGCTGCCGAAAGGGGGAATCGGGTGCTAGAGGGGTTGCCGGGGCGGGAGGAACTGCCGGAAGGTTGGAGGAGGAGGAGGTGTAGACCGGGTGGGGTGCAGCCGTGCAGGAGGGGAAGGTCGGAGGAGGAAGAGGCTGGTGCCGGAGGAGGAGATGCTGGAGGAGTCGCCTTTACCGCGGAGAAATCCTAGAGCTCTGATACCATGTTAGGAGATGACGGCTAGGGTTTGGAGAGAATGGAGTTCATCTCATTGAGGGACTGAAGCCCAATATATATGTACATGTATACACACACAACCCGACCTGACTGTACATATAACCCGACCCATCTCTATACATTAATAATATATATATATATATATATATATATATATATATATATATATATATATATATATATATATATAAATTTGGAAATTAATGATGGACTAGAAAAACTATTTTTGTGCTGGGTACTAAGGTCGAGAACCTTTTGTGGAGGATCCTGAATATATTATTCGTAAATTACTATTTGCACATCATCTTATTCGCTTACTTGCAGTGTATACATGAATAGTACAACTTACAAACTATAAGATAGATAATCTTATAGAGAATTCAACACTGGGGGAGGAAGGTGTGTGCGCGTGTGTGACTTTGTTAACAATAAACCATCCTATGTCTTTGGCTCTAAGCTTCTAATATCGTTGAGCTTCAAGTGAGTTGAGTCTCTTTCTCTCATAGGAGTTAAAGGTTTTTTTAAAATCAAAAGAGCCCAATATATATGTAGTTTGGCCAATTCCACCTTCAACAAATCCAGCATCATCCAAGTCTTATCCCATTATTATAGGGTTGACTATGGACAAAAGTATGTGATGATGGGAATCAGATCTAGTATGCACGGATCTTGAGATGGACAATAAATAAATTAATAAATTTCAAAATTAATAAAATTGAAATCAATATTTCAGAATAAAATATTATTTTTATTCCAAAAATATTGTTTTAATATGGAAATATTCCATTTTCAGAATTATGGATAAATTAATAGGTTTTATCTTTACTAGGAAAGATTTGATGGATAAATATAATGACAATTTACGTGGTGCACTCCAATCTGTGATACATCCATGGAAATTCTCTCGGAGTTAACTCATAAATGGGAGGCCATAGGGTTAACCTTAATACAAGCATCTCATGCTATTTATAACGAATTCTTCAATGAGAATAAAACATGCCCCTATGGTAGACCGTACGGTCACGATCAATGACACAGGAGACCTTTGTTTTTTGTAAACATTTACTTGGGCTTGGTCATTGTAACCCCCATGGTGAGGAGGCACCCCTTCTCCCGAAGTTATGAGGCTAATTTGTGGGGTTGAGTGTAACGTGTAGAAAAGTGCTCCTTCTGCACAAAACCTATCAGCAAGTTGCCTAAGACAGAAGATCAGCTAGTTGCCTAAGACAGAAGGATCACACAATCTCCTTACAAAACCTTTGATGTCCATGTAGTTGACGATCATCTATTATGAGGATATTTTTTGGTAAAGAAATACAATGTTATGCATTTGTATAAACATGAACCACATACTCTGACTTTATTCACTTGTTTGGGCACACTGAAGTGCATAATTGCTTCATACCTGAAGAACTGGCCGGGCTCAATGTGATTCTTTTCATGCTTCTGGACTTGAATGAATTATAGAAGAGTTGCATAATCTGTTGAATTTAAACCTCACAGGAAATATAAAGGGATGCGCAACAAAATATTTTCTTTTAGATCCTGTTCATATTAATGATGAGTGTAACTTGTGGGAAGAAAGATGTTAAACAAAGAGGAAGGAAGAGGAGCGATCTGATCCAAACTAATGCCCCCCTTTGAACTTACTGGCCACCTTCCGTCATGGGTCAAATCAGATAAGTTGAATGAATTGTAGCACATTGTGGGCTAAATGACTAATGGTAGATGACCCATGCCTCTTATTTCATATATGGTGATTTTTATATTGACATGCCTTTCGGGCAATTCCAGAAAACCATGGATGTTGTTCATCTTAGTTGATTTCTATTTGCTAAACCTAGGGAACTGGGAAGGTCTTGTGCCCGTTACTCGGTATCCCCAGTCTTGATCTTATTTTACCTGTTTTTAGATTCTCTGATCAATTGAAATGAACCCTTCAAAGTTGATTACTACCATAATCATAGCCATCAAGGCCTGTCCATTCTAAAAGGAGATTACTGATTTTCATTATATTATGTAAAGTTAAAGATTCCAAGGAAGAAATATAGATACTTCTTGAGTGTCTATTATAAGCTTAGCATTAAATACATGCTGTTGCCATTTCTGGAATGCATGCTTCAAAATCGTACTACATGGTTCTTCTCTTTTGATCTATTCGGAAGTAAGAAAATAGTTGGTGTAAAATAAGAGGAAAATAAATCGCTGCTTGTGTGTTTATCATAAATAGAGACAGAAACTATCAAGCAAGCCAAGTTTGTCCGAATGATTTTTTGTGATTCAATTTCTATTAGTGTTGGACCTTGAAAAAAGTTCTATATGTCTATCAGGCAGAACGGCCACCCTTTTCATGTTACTCACTGAAACTTTTTAGATTGCTGTGGATTATAATCCCAATTCCTCCTTTGTGCGCATTTATTAATATATTATGGTATTACTGTCCATCTTGCTACTAATTTTGAATATCTAACGAAGCTAACGTACTCTAAAAGCATCCCCTATAGGACATCAAACTTCTAGATTAAAGTTGTCCATTATTTATATCTGGTTTAGGGAAGTATGTAGTACTCTTTTTTTTAAGACAAATAAATTAGTTCACGTTGGCTGCTTATTATTTATAGTTCTATAGTTTGACTTGATTTATCATGGTCTTTATGTTGATATTGACTTCACTGTTTGACTGCATTTTAGCTTGATTTAATTTAAGTTAAATGTTCTTGTTCCTTGATGAAGGGCATCTATAAGAGAGAAGACTCTGATGAATCTTGTCGACGCATTCGAAGGTCATGTGCTTAGTACGTTTGTGGAGGAAACGTAAGCCTTACTCTCAAGTAGCTTTCGATGTGATTTTTAGATAAGGAATAGCTCAGTTACTGTTTTTTTTTTTCCTTTGCAACATCATCTGTTAGTTTAAGTGTAATAATGATAATTGGAATATCACATTTACACTACCCCTGAAGATATCCCTCCAGGAACTTGTGTCTTCCATATTTTGATGGGGAGCTACTGATTGTTAATCAGTTGGTTTGACGAGTATACTTGAATGTAACTGACATCATCAAATTTTATCTGCTGCTTAAGTTGAGTTGTCCACAACGGCTAGTGCTGCACTAAAACATTTCTTTTCATGGTGACATGAAGGTTTGAAACAGTGAATATAGAAAATAAAATGCACAGTTATTGATAGAAGAGTAGCATATAGTTGTACCTGTAACTGAATGACACTTTGGAGACTAGTTCTCTTTGGAGAAGGACGATTCAATTCTTTCATCTTCAATCTACACAAACACAGAATCATAAAGCTAAACTCTAATTTCAATCTGAACCCCTGACTAAAATACTCTCAAGACTCATAACGCTAGTAGATTTGCAAGACTTGTATAAGCCCAGAACACACTGATAACCAAAATATGGCAAAAAATCATTGCCAAATCCCCCTGGTTGGTTTTGGTTCCATCCGACACTTGTTCTGAAAACCAACTTTGTGCTTCGTGCATAGGCTTCAGACTTGTCGTCGCCATGAGAACCTTTGGGGTTTTTCTTTGAGTATATGTGGCTGAAAGGCATGTGGAGAAGGATCTTTATATTCTTTAGACTGTGACATTAAATCTGTTCATTCTGTTGTTGCAACAATATTTTCGTAGCAAACTTTATGTGATCATGCCACTCTTACATGAAGATGGGTCCACAACACGCCTAGTGTGTGCCCTTGGTCTTTAGTAATTTCTTGGTTTACATGATTGTCGGAAACTATAGTTCGTTTGCTTAACACAACCTTCACTCTGATCAAAGACTTTTGAAATTTCCAAGTTTGTGCGAATCTCATTGCTTAGAGTGCTATACTGCTATTAACCTTGATTCCTTCAACCAATCCTGGTTCCTGAATGATTTGTTCCTTGACATTGTATTTTAGTAACTTCGAAGACATCATCTGTCTTTACATCTTTGAGACTTTTGAAAGTTGATACACATGAAAGGATAGAGAAAAGACCTCTGATGGTCAAGATTGTTCAACGTGGCTAGAAGAAACTTAATCAGATCTCGTCTATATTGGATCTTATAGAGCTTCTTGATTGTGTTGTAAATTCATGGCTCAGAAAAAGATACGGGTTGTCTTTATTGCAAACACACGAGATTACAGATGCCGGGACTAGGCAATAAAACAACGGACTAGGCAAGGAGACAGCTTGCTACTACTTGAGTCGCATCCTCGTCGGCGCGGAGCTAAACTAATCCCAGATCGAGAAGGTCTGTCTGACGCTCATCTTCGCTACAAAGAAGCTGCGACACTACATGCTGGCTCACACCGTCAGACTCATATCAAAAGCCGACCCTCTCAAATACATCATGTCAAAACCAGTGCTCTCCGGATGTCTAGCAAAGTGGGCGCTGCTACTCCTCGAGTTCGACATCACCTTCGTTCCGCAGAAGGCAGTCAAAGGGCAAGCTCTTGCGGACTTCTTGGCGGAATATCCTCTCCCAGCAGAATGGGAACTGTCAGAAGACCTCCCAGACGAAGAAGTATTCTCCATCGACATCGCTCCCTCTTGGAAGATGTTCTTTGATGGTGCAGCAAGGCAAGACGTGGTAGGAGCATGGGTTATCTTCGTCACTCCAAATGACGAGTTACTCCCCTTCTCGTTTCTACTATCGGAACCATGCTCCAACAACGTGGCGAAATATCAAGCGCTGCTCATCAGCGTCGAACTCGCCAACGATATGAAGCTTCAAGGGCTCGAGATCTTCAGCGACTCCCAGCTCGTCATCCAGCAAGTCTTGGGGGCATATGAAGTTAACAAGAAAGACCTCATGCCGCTGCACACACGAGCTCTGGAACTCCTCAACACGCTCGAGGCCGTTTCCATTCAGCATGTCCCCAGAAATCTCAACCAGCAGGTTGACGCGCTTGCAAATTTGGCGGTTACACTCCTGTTTCCAGAAGGGCGTCAGCTCGTCGTCCCCATCTGCAGAAGAATAGTGATCACCAACAAAGACGGCCCTGCTGGGAGTCCACTTCAAGTCAACGCGGTGCACGTCCTCGTGATTGGAGAGCTAGATTGGAGACGACCCTTTGTGGATTATCTCGTCCGTGGGAAGCTCCCTGACGATCCAAAGCGCAAAATCGACGTTTGCCGGCGGTCTTTGAAGTTTTTCCACTTCAATAATGAGCTGTACCGTCGAAGCTATGATGGCATGCTCTTGACGTGTCTCACAAGAGAAGAAACAGAAGCAGCACTGAAAGAGGTCCACGTTGGAATCTGTGGCTCGTATCAGTCCGGTCTAAATCTCCATTTTCGCATCAGGAGGATGGGCTATTACTGGCCCACCATGGTTAAGGACTGCTTGGAGTTTGCAAAGAAATGTCATGCTTGCCAAATACACGGTGATTACATCCGTCAACCACCAGAACCTTTGCATCCGACGATCGCGTCATGGCCCTTCGATGGATGGGGACTCGACATCGTGGGTTTTCTACCCAAGTCATCCAGGCAGCATCGTTACATCATGACAACAACGGACTACTTCTCCAAATGGGTCGAAGCAATACCTCTACAGGAAGTCACAAGACACTCCGTTATCAGCTTCATCCAGAATTACATCATCTTTCGATACGGAGTCCCTCGCTACATTGTCACGGACAATGGGAAGCAGTTCAAGAATGCCGCTGTCAGCCAGTTCTGCGCCAAATTCGACATCAAGTAGAGGTGCTCAACGATGTACAATGCTCCAGCCAATGGTCTAGCAGAAGCCTTCAACAAGACTCTCTGCAAGCTTTTGGAGAAAATCGTCTTGAAGTCGAAGGACTGGCATGAACGCATGGACGAAGCACTATGGGTCTACCGCACGTCCTTCCGTACTCCGACGCAAGCAACTCCATACTCCCTTGTTTATGGGGTAGAAGTCGTCTTTGCACTCGAGCTCAGATCTCATCGCTTAGGATAACAATCCAAGAAGGCCTCACCAGCGACGACAATGCCCAGCTTCGCCTGGCAGAATTGGAGGTACTAGATGAAAGGCGCCTCGAAGCTCAGCAACGCTTGGAGTGCTATCAGGCCAGATTGACTCGCGCCTTCAACAAGAAGATTCGCCCTCGATCCTTCCAAATAGGAGAGTTGGTGCTAGCAGTCAAACGCCTCATCATTCTCACGCATCGAGGAAGAAAGAAGTTCGACGCCAAATGGGATGGATCGCATGTTGTCAAAGAAGTATACTCCAGCGGCGCATACGTTCTCACCAGACCAGAAGGGTTCGAGCTCGGCCTCATCAACGACAAGTATCTTAAAAGGTACTATGCCTAAGGCGAGGCCGCACAAAAAAAAAATAAAGTGAACTATGTGTGACTTGATCCCCCTCAAGGGGGTACGTAAGCAACCTGAGAAGTCACTTCAAGTTCAGTCCGACAAAAAAAAGAGCCAACAATACTCCATGCAAACGATTTGGAAAATATGATGATATTATTCGATACTCAAAGAAAAACAGTACATGTTATAAGTCCCAAAAAGAAAAGAAACCCCCAGCTCAAAATGTCAAAACAGAATACAACTAGTAAAGGGCATCCAAAGCTCGAAGGCACTGCAACAACTCTACTCTAGTGGCCTCCACTTGCTGCAGCTCCAAAGGGCGTGTGGCCATAAGCTCGCAACAGGCTGATAAGTTCGCTTACTGCTTCGAGAAGCTCGCCATCGAAGCTTTCTCTGAGGTTTCGGCTCGCTCCAAACGAGATTCTGCTTTCCGAAGCGAGGCTTGCACCGATTCCACCTTCTTTTGTGCCTTCGCCAAACTTGAAGTCGCATCTGAAGCTGGTGCTCCGACTGGCCCAAACTCTCCTCGGCTGTCGCTAACTCGGAAGGAGTACTCCCCTTCAATAGAGCCTGCCGAGAGCGATATGCCTCACTATCAGCCACAAGAGAGTTCATCTGCACGGCGAAAGAAGAGCTGTCCACCTTGAACTCCGCCAGGCTCGCACAAAACTTGGCACCATCGGCAGACCACCAGTCCCGGAGAGCACCAAAACCCTCGCTCTGGAAAGACTGAAGCGTCGACCTGATGTACTGCCGACAACTCTCAAGAAGGAACTCCGAAACTCTGCTCCTCGGTCTCAACACCTGACGAGGTGCCTCAGAATATTTGGGCAAAACTTTACCCACTGTTGCGACCGCTGGAGGAGCCATCTTCGCTAACGAGGTCGGTGAAACTGGGGGAACTGTCGCCACTGCCGCACTAGTCGTCTTCTCCACCAAGCCCTAGAAGATAGCGATCGAGGTATGCCACCTGCCGATACTCGAAACCCCAGCCTCCTCGCGAAAAGACAAAGCGTCGGCATCGATGTCATCCAGATCGATGTCGCCGCTGGGAAAGTTCTCAACTTCTCCCCGCAAAGTCCGAGAAGGTCCAGATCATCCAGGGGAACATCTAGCCCACACTTCCCGGGTACTTCCTGCACAACCCTAGTAAGCGAACGCCCTTCGCACGCTTTCAAAGAATCCGGCTCACGCTCCACTGCCATGACGGATTCTGCCCAAAGAAAAGGACGAACTACTCAGCATGACAAAGTCCCCAGAAATTAAAGAAGGAGCTAGAGAAGAAACTTTATGCGTACCTGCGAAGTCGGACAGAGCTATCCCAGACGGGGGAATCACCTCATCCCATAAGGGGCCGAGCTCCTCGAGATCCTTTGCCGGGCAGGGCACCCTCTAAGTTGCCCCACGCGGAATGCACACCTTTCGTCTCTTAGGCGGGGAACTTTCGGCGGCTGTCTTCTAAATAATAAACGGCGCAGGGGCACCCGCAGGATCAACCCTTGACATGGGAGCCAAAGAAGGGACCTGACGGGCACTCGAAAGATGACTACAAGTCCGCTCGATCTCCTGAACTCCCAACCGAAGGTGACGATCCTCCGACCCCACTGACGAATCAAAACTGAAGCCCTTGGACTCGCTACTCGCCAAGACATAAATCGGAAGACCCGCAAGTAATGGGGATACTCGCTCTTCGATCCATTTGCAGTAACCTGGAGTCGCGGCATCCCTTGATCCCGACTTGGTCCCAGGAAAGAAACTACAGCCGGTTAGCCGAGCGTAAAGAGAGGCCCAGAGGTGGTAGCCTTCCTACGGGCTAATACACCCCTGCAATCGTTGCGGCATGCTAGGTACCTCCTGCCGAAATCCCTGTTGGCGAGCAAAACGGTGAGGGGAATACTGTTCCACCTCCACTGAGTCTTCTCAACGCCAAACCAGGTAGCCGGGGCGGTAGCTGACCATGTTGCAGTACAAGCCGTCAGAGAGCTCCTCGTTGTCATAAATCGTCGACCTCTCTAAAGGCAACACTGGGTGCTCCGATGTAAACTCGAAATCCGTGCCCTCCATCTTCCGCAAAAGGGTTCGAGCACATTCCTTCGGGCGTTCTTAGCTGATGAAGGCATTCAAGATTCCCCTTATGCCTGGCAAGAACGGCAAGTCGGCTGGATGCCCACACCTGGCAAAAATCCCTTTCGGAAAGTGAAGGGCCATCCAACCATACAAATAGTGCAGAGGGCCAAAGGCATTAAAACGACCGATTTCCCCTTTGGCATTGTCTGAATTAGACAAGCTCCAATAAGTGCCGCTAAGCCCTTGGTACAAGGCACACAAGATCGCCGGAGCCAAATTGAAGAGCTCCCCCCTTGTCATCTGGGACGCTACAAGAAAAGTCCCGGGACGGATGGCCTTGCCAGTACAAGGAAACACGAATCGACAAAGTAAAACGACCAACCCAGCGGCTCGATAAACTGCTCGCCACTCCTCACTGTCACGCTTCAAACCAAGAACCTCCCATGGGCTCTGTTTCCCCTCCATCGAATGCCTCACTCGGGCTAAAGACTCGATAGGCCTCATAAAGGATCGTAGTGGAGGCCTCTTCATCTGGGCAATTTTCCACATCGGGTAAGATGAAGGGGCAGGGGAACGGTACTCACCTGTGAACCAGAAATCTACCCAAGACGAATGGCGAACTCGGTCTGACTAATCTCGCGCTGCAATAATGGCGTACGCCTTGAACAAGAGAAGGCAGGAACTCGGGGAGAAGCTACTATCCACCAGATCCTTCAAAGCCGGCACTTCCTCTTGATAATAGTTCCACACCTCGGGACAGCCGGTAACGATGTAAACATCGCGAAGAGAGATCCCTATTTCTCCCGCTCCAGTGAGAAATGTGTTGGTATCCGGGCACCAGAGTTCGCAGAGAGCCCGGTACATCCCCTCGGGACGGCTATACTCTCGACGAGCTGGCGCTAGAAACTTCGTCAACGGTTTCATCTCAGGCTCCGCCTCTAAAACCTCTGAAAGCTCGCCTATCCACTCGCGGAAGTCGCAGAGGTATTGAACGTCCCCACGAGGCCACGAGTCAACACCCCATCGAGTCAAGCAAGAGCAGATCTTCGAAGCCACCACCGGTGTAGGCACAAAATCCTTGGCACAGTGATGAAAGGGCAGGCTCAAGCTCGGGCGAAGAAGCTTCATGGAGATCGCCTCGTTGGTGTAAACCTTTTCCTCAGCTTTAGCATCCCGCAGTTTGCATCGGCAACTCCATCCTCTGTGATGCGCTCATGAATAGGAATCTGGAGCATCGACAGACGATCGTCTCTTTTCGAAGTACGGTAGCGGTACACCCGAGTAAGGGGGAAGCGAAGGTACTTACTCCCGTCGGAGAAGTCTTCAGCAATCCACCCCGACGAAGCCAAACTCTCGGACGTTCGAATCCTGAAAAGATACAAGGAAAAGCGAGTCAAGTCTGGTGTAGAAGATGGTAAAAAAAAAAAAGAGTACAGGAGACATCAACATGGACTCAGCCCCCTCCCTCATCAGAGCCAGCAAAAAAAAAAAAAACTGATAAAAAGAAAGGAAAAGGGGCCCGCAGCCCCCTTTCTCCCTATCCGAACTCGCACAAGGGGGGGGCCCGCGCCCCCCCTTTTTCTCCTCCGACCCAGTCGGTCCCCTCCCGATTTCGACCCGGTCGGGCCCTGCTCGATTCGGCCCTGCGTCCACCCGCCCAACTCGGGCCCGCAGCCCTTTCTTCGACCCGATCGGGGCCCGCGCCTAGCCCGCGACCGCTGCCCGTTGATGCAGGCACCAATAAGGCACACTACAATCCTGAACCCTTTTAGGGTTTTCTTTGGTCAATGACTAGGGTTTATTTATCAATATGGCGACATATAGATCAAAAGGACAGCAACCAGAAGTTATCTTATGCAGTTCTAAAGTTTATGCAATCAACATAAAGCAGGGTTAAGACTTAAAACAATTAAAGAGCGCAATACTATCACAAAAAAACTGATTTCAGCACATAATTGGGTCAATCGCAGCAATAGATATGTAAATTGGACAATAGGCATGCAACAGATTTTCACTAAAATAGGTTACGAATGCTTGCTAGGGTTACCGACAGACGATATATGGCGAATCTAATAAATAGGCAAAGTTATGGCTTCAACTAGCGATGAAAAGGATGATGACGGCTGCGATGCGGAGCGGAGGCAATGGAAACTAATGAAAACGAAGCGGATGCGATGGGAAAATAAAGGAAAAGGAAAGATACTGCCTGGTTGCAAGGATGCGCCGACGATCCTGCACACGGAGCAAGGCCGGACGTCGGGAGAAGCCGGAACCTTCGGAAAACGAAGCCCAAAGCCTTCACGAGGCGAAGTCGTGGAATCGGCGAGGATCGGGGACACGAGTCTCGCCCGGAAGCACTCACGAAGAGGCACGAATTTCAGCAACTATCAAAATCTGAAATCTCTTTTCTTCCTTCATCTTTTGTAGGCTAGGGTTTTTGTTTGGAGGGCTAAGATCAAAGGATAATTAGGGTTGGATGGTGTGGATGCAAGGGCCAAGAAAGGCAAGAAAAAGAGAGAGAAACAAGGGAGAGAAGAGAGAGAGAAGAGAGGGGACGGACAAAGGTGGGGCCGGGTCTTCTTCCGCGCGGACAAGGAGGGGGGGGCGTTCGGTTCACGGGAAAGAAATAAAGGGAGGGGCGGTAATGCTATTTGGGCTTAAGATAAGCCCATCTAAAGCCCTATGAAGCCCATAACTTGCCACGTCATCAAAATGGTGTTATTTCGCCATCTAACCGTCGGTTTCGAGATCTAATCTCGTCCGTCGGCACCCCGCAAACACACGCACCCATAATTTTATTAATATAATGCTGAAACTCACCCGAGAAGACCCGGATTCAATCCGAAAAGCCCTCGGATGAGATCATGCACATCCCCCATGAACTGGGCAAGAACAGACATACAACTAAATGCTGAAATAAGGCCAAAAACAGGGAAAAACGGCCAAAAACTGAAATAACGTCTAACAAGTCCCAAACGGATACGAACTGAAGGTGCTGATCAGGTCTTCATCACCCGTCGCCGCCCCAGTCATCGCCGCCTGACCCCGCGCCGTACGCGCCGCACATCGCCTACTGCCTCCAAGGACCAGAAGAAGAAGAAAAAAAAAGAAAAGAAAAGAAAGAAAAAAGAAAGAAAGAAGATGAAGAAGAAGGAAGAGACGGCGGTCGACACCTCAACCGCAGTGATCCGTCCTCCTCGCCTCGGTCACCTTCCCTCCTCCGCTTCGAGCTCGCTTTCGTGACAATCTTCAACTCGCGCACCATCGTCAATTTGCTAAGCGCTGATGACCCGCAACCGCCGCCGCCAACGAAAGAGGCGACAACTAGGAAGACGGAGGTAATCCTGTGCAACCCTAAGCAACATCTTCCGATGGCGGTCTTCAAGCTCTAGGCCTCCGCAAGAACAAACGCCGGATGAAAGAAGCAGAGGAGGTAGTGGCCCTTAAATAAGCCTTAACCCCGTCCACAAAAGGAATCAAGGATAAGCGTTGTGCGTTTCCTACATGCACAAACGCTACACGTTTCCCTCGTAAACAAGGGTTACACGTTTTCCGCTGGCGCACTCGTCCTTGAGGGAGCATTTGTAGACACACAAATTGTGTCAAACCCAAACCCGACATGCACCCGGGGGCCATCGGACCCAACCTGAGTCGAACAGGAGGCCGGGTGGGTCCATCCTCAAGTGGAGGCAGCAGACGATGTGTGGCGCGTACGGCGCAGGGGCAGCGGCGGTGGCGGCTGGAGCTGCGGCGCGTGCGGTGCGGTGCACGGCGACGGCGGGCGGCGCGGGGCGCGGGGTGCAGCGGTGGCGCCCTGCGGAGCCGGGCGCAGCGGTGGCCGGGGCGCCGACGGGCAGCGGTCGCGGTCCGGGCGCGGGCCCCGATCGGGTCGGAGAAGTGGCTGCGGGCCCGAGTCGGGCGGGCATACGCGGGGTCGAATTGGGCAGGGCCCTACTGGGTCGGAGGAGAAAAGGGGGGGGGGGGGGGGGGTCGCGGCCCCCCCCCCTTGTGCGGGTTCGGATAGGGAGAAAGGGGGCTGCGGGCTCCTTTTCCTTTCTTTTTCTCAGTTTTTTTTTTGCTGGCTCTGATGAGGGAGGGGACTGAGTCCCTGTTGGTCTCCTGTAGTCCTTTTTTTTTTTGACCAGCATCTCCACCAGACTTGACTCGCTTCTCTTTGTATCTTTTCAGGATTCGAACTTTTGAGAGTTTGGCTTCGTCGGGATGGATTGCTGAGGACTTCTCCTACGGGAGCAAGTACCTTCGCTTCCCCCTTACTCGGGTGTACCACTACCGTACTTCAAAACGAGACGATCGTCTGTCGATGCTCCGGATTCCTATCCATGAGCGCATCACAGAGGATGTAGTTGCCGATGCAAACTACGGGATGTTGAAGCTGAGCGAAAAGGTTTACACCGACGAGGCGATCTCCATGAAGCTTCTTCGCCCGAGCTTGAGCCTGCCCTTTCATCACTGTGCCGAGGATTTTGTGCCTACGCCGGTGGTGGCTTCGAAGATCTGCTCTCACTTGACCCGATGGGGTGTTGACTCGTGGCCTCGTGGGGACGTTCAGTACCTCTGCGACTTTCGCGAGTGGATAGGCGAGCTTTCAGAGGTTTTAGATGCGGAGCCCGAGATGAAATCGTTGGCGAAGTTCCTAGCGCCAGTTCGTCGAGAGCATAGCCGTCCCGAGGGGATGTACCGGGCTCTCTGCGAATTCTAGTGCCCGGATACCAACACGTTTCTCACTGGAGCGGGAGAAATAGGGATCTCTCTTCGTGATGTTCACATCGTTACCGGCTGTCCCGAGGTGTGGAACTATTATCAAGAAGAAGTGCCGGCTTTGAAGGATCTGGTGGTTAGTAGCTTCTCCCCGAGTTCCTGCCTTCTCTTGTTCAAGGCGTACGCCATTATCGCAGTGCGAGATCAGTCGGACCGAGTTCGCCATTCGTTTTGGGTAGATTTATGGTTCATGGGTGAATACCGGTCCCCTGCCCCTTTATCTCACCCGATGTGAAAAATTGCCCAGATGAAGAGGCCTCCACTGCGATCTTTTGTAAGGCCTATCGAGTCTTTGGCCCGAGTGAGGCATTCGATGGAGGGGAAACAGAGCCCGTGGGAGGTTCTTGGTTTGAAGCGTGACAGTGAGGAGTGGCGTGCAGTTTATCGAGCCGCTGGTTTGGTCGTTTTCCTTTGTCGGTTCGTGTTTCCTTGTATTGGCGAGGCCATCTGTCCCGGGACTTTTCTTGTAGCGCCCTGGATGACGAGGGGGGAGCTCTTCAATTTGGCTCCGGCGATCTTGTGTGCCTTGTACCAGGGGCTTAGCGGTACTTACTGGAGCTTGTCCAATTCAGACAATGCCAAAGGGGAAATCGGTCGTTCTAATGCCTTTGGCCCTCTGCACTATTTGTATGGTTGGATGACTCTTCACTTTCCGAAAGGGATTTTTGCCAGGCGTGGGCATCCAGCCGACCTGCTGTTCTTGCCAGGCGTAGGGGGAATCTTGAATGCCTTCATCAGCTGGAACGCCCGAAAGAATGTGCTCGAACCCTTTTGCGGAAGATGGGGGGGCATGGATTTCGAGTTTACGTCGGAGCACTCAGTGTTGCCTTTAGAGAGGTCGACGACTTGTACTGGAACATGGTTAGCTGCCGCCCCGGCTACCTGGTTTGGTGTCGAGGGGACTCAGTGGAGGTGGAACAATATTCCCTTCACCGTTTTGCTCGCCAACAAGGATTTCGGCAGGAGGTATCTGGCATACCGCAATGATTGCAGGGGCGTATTAGCCTGTAGGAAGGTTACCACTTCTGGGCCTCTCTTTACGCTTGGCTGACCGGCTGTAGTTTCTTCCATGGGATCACGTAGGAATCAAGGGATGCCGCAACTCCAGGTTACTGCATATGGATTGAAGAGCGAGTATCCCCATTACTTGCAGGTCTTCCGATTGATGTCTTGGCGAGTAGCGAGTCCAAGGGCTTCAGTTTTGATTCTTCAGCGGGGTCGGAGGATCGGTGCCTTCGGTTGGGAGTTCAGAGGATCTAGCGGACTTGTAGTCGCCTTTCGAGTGCCCGTCCTCCCTTCTTTGGCTCCCGTGTCAGGGGTTGATCCTGCGGGTGCCCTTGTGTCGTTTATTCTTCAGAAGACAGCCACCGAAAGTACCCTGCCTAAGAGACGGAAGGTGTGCATTTTGCGTGGGGCAACTTCGAGGGTGCCCTTCCCGGCAGAGGATCTCGAGGAGCCCGGCCTCTTAGGGGATAAGGCGATTCCCTGTCT
Source organism: Chamaelirium japonicum (assembly GCA_947650365.1). Classification (NCBI taxonomy): domain Eukaryota; kingdom Viridiplantae; phylum Streptophyta; class Magnoliopsida; order Liliales; family Melanthiaceae; genus Chamaelirium; species Chamaelirium japonicum. The sequence continues at coordinate 115,830,671 of OX393550.1, forward strand.
GGGATAGCTCTGTCCGACTTCGCTGGTATGTATAAAGTTTCTTCTCTAGATCCTTCTTTAATTTCTGGGGACTTTGTCCTACTGAGTAGTGCGTCCTTTTCTTTGGGCAGACTCCGTCGTGGTAGTGGAGTGTGAGCCGGATTCTTTGAAAGCGTGCGAAGGGCGTTCGCTTACTGGGGTTGTGCAGGAAGTACCCGGGAAGTGTGGGCTAGACGTTACCCTGGATGATTTGGACCTTCTTGCACTTTGCGGGGAGAACTTTCCCAGCGGCGACATCGATCTGGATACATCGATGCCGACGCTTTGTCTTTTTGCGAAGAGGTCGAGGTTTCGAGTGTCGGCAGGCAGCATACCCCGATCGCTGTCTTCTCGGGCTTGGTGGAGAAGACGACTGGTACGACAGTGGCGACAGTTCCCCCAGTTTCACCGACCTCGTTAGCGAAGATGGCTCCTCCAGCGGCCGCAACAGTGGGTAAAGGTTTGCCCACATATTCTGAGACACCTTGTCAGGTGTTGAGACCGAGGAGCAGAGTTTCGGAGTTCCTTCTTGAGAGTTGTCGGCAGTACATCAGGTCGACGCTTGAGTTTTTCCAGAGCAAGGGTTTTGGTGCTCTCCGGGATTGGTGGTCTGCCGATGGTGCCGAGTTTTGCATGAGCCTGGCGGAATTCAAGGTGGACAGTTCTTTCGCTCACAGATGAACTCTCTTGTGGCTGATAGTGAGGCTTATCGCTCTCGACAGGCTCTATTGGAGGGGAGTACTCCTTCCGAGTTAGCGACAACCGAGGAGAGTTTGGGCCAGTCGGAGTGCTAGCTTCAGATGCGACTTCAAGTTTGGCGAAGGCGCAAAAGAAGGTGGAATCGGTGCAAGTCTCGCTTCAGAAAGCAGAATCTTGTTTGGAGCGAGCCTTGAGACCGCGGAGAAAGTTTCGAGGGCGAGCTTCTCGAAGCAACAAGCGAACTTGTCAGCCCGTCGCGAGCTTATGGCCACATGCCAGTTGGAGCTGCAGCAAGTGGAGGCCACTAGAGTAAAGTTGTTGCAGCTGCAGCGGCTTCTAGCTTTGGATACCCTTTACTAGTTCTATTCTGTTTTGACATTTTGCGCTGGGGTTTCTTTTCTTTTTCGGACTCATAACATGTACTGCTTTTCTTTGAGTATCGAATAATATCATCATATTTTTCAGATCGTTTGCATGGAGTATTGTTGGCTCTTTTTTTTGTCGGACTGAACTTGAAGTGACTTCTCAGGCTGTTTACGTACCCCCCTGAGGGGGATCAAGTCACACTAGTTCACTTCTTTTTTCTTTTTTTTTTGCGCGGCCTCGCCTTAGGCATAGTACCTTTTGAGATACTTGATGTTGATGGGGCTGAGCTCGAACCCTTCTGGTGTGGTGAGAAGGTATGCGCTGCTAGAGTATACTTCTTTGACAGCGTGCGGTTCATCCCATCTGGCCTCAAACTTCTTTCCTCCTCGATGCGTGAGAATGATGGGGCGTTTGACTGCCAGCACCAACTCTCCTATTTGGAAGGATCGAGGACGAATCTTCTTGTTGAAGGTGCGAGTCAATTTGGCCTGATAGCACTCCAAGCGTTGCTGAGCTTCGATGCGCCTTTCGTCTAGTACCTCCAATTCTGCCAGGCGGAGCTGGGCATTGTCGTCGCTGGTGAGGCCTTCTTGGATTTCTATCCTGAGCAATGGGATCTGGAGCTCGAGTGGAAAGACGGCTTCTACCCCATAAACAAGGGAGTATGGAGTTGCTTGTGTCGGAGTACGGAATGACGTGCGGTAGGCCCATAGTGATTCGCCCATGCTTTCATGCCAGTCCTTCGACTTCGAGATGATTTTCTCCAAAAGCTTGCAGAGAGTCTTGTTGAAGGCTTCAGCTAGACCATTGGTTAGAGCATTGTACATCGTTGAGCACCTTTGCTTGATGTCGAATTTGGCACAAAACTGGCTGGCAGCGACATTCTTGAATTGCTTCCAGTTGTCCGTGACGATGTAGCGAGGTACTCCGTATCGAAAGATGATGTCGTTTTAGATGAAGCTGATAACGGAGTGTCTTGTGACTTTCCGTAGAGGTATTGCTTCGGCCCATTTGGAGAAGTAGTCTGTCGCTGCCAGGATGTAAAGATACTGCCTGGATGACTTGGGCAGAGGACCGACGATGTCGAGTCCCCATCCATCGAAGGGCCATGACGCGATCGTCGGATGCAAAAGCTCTGGTGGTTGACGGATGTAATCACCGTGTATTTGGCAGGCATGATATTTCTTTACAAACTCCAAGCAGTCCTTAACCATGGTGGGCCAGTAATAGCCCATCCTCCTGATGTGAAAATGGAGCTTTGGACCGGACTGATGCGAGCCACAGATTCCAGCGTGGACCTCTTCCAGTGCTGCTTCTGCCTCTTCTCTTGTGAGACACCTCAAGAGTGTGCCATCATAGCTTCGACGGTACAGCTCATTATTGAAGTGGAAAATCTTCAGAGACCGCCGGCGAACGTTGATTTTGCGTTTTGGATCGTCAGGGAGCTTCCCACGGACGAGATACTCCACGAAGGGTCGTCTCCAATCTGGCTATTCAATCACAAGGATGTGCACCGCGTTGACTTGAACTGGACTCCCAGCACGGCCGTCTTTGTTGGTGATCACTATTCTTCTGTAGATGGGGACGACGAGTTGACGCCCTTCTAGAAACAAGAGTGTAGCCGCCAAATTTGCAAGTGCGTCAGCCTGCTGGTTGAGATTCCTGGGGACATGTTGAATGGAAGCGGCCTCGAGCGTGCTAAGGAGTTCCAGAGCTCGTGTGTGCAGCGGCATGATGTCTTTCTTGTTGACTTCATATGCCCCCAAGACTTGCTGGATGACGAGCTGGGAGTCGCCGAAGATCTCGAGCCCTTGAAGCTTCATGTCGTTGGCGAGTTCGAGGCCGATGAGCAGCGCTTGATATTCCGCTACGTTGTTGGAGCATGGTTTTGATAGTAGAAACGAGAAGGGGAGTATCTCGTCGTTTGGAGTGACGAAGATAACCCATGCTCCTGCCATGTCTTGCCTTGCTGCACCGTCAAAGAACATCTTCTAAGAGGGAGCGATATTGATGGAGAATACTTCTTCGTCTGGGAGGTCTTCTGACAGTTCCCATTCTGCTGGGAGAGGATATTCCACCAAGAAGTCCGTGAGAGCTTGCCCTTTGACTGCCTTCTGCGGAACGAAGGTGATGTCGAACTCGAGGAGTAGCAGCGCCCACTTTGCTAGACGTCCGGAGAGCACTGGTTTTGACATGATGTATTTGTGATGGTCGACTTTTGATATGAGTCTGACGGTGTGAGCCAGCATGTAGTGTCGCAGCTTCTTTGTATCGAAGATGAGCGCCAGACAGACCTTCTCGATTGCGGAGTAGTTTAGCTCCGCATCGACGAGGGTGCGCCTCAAGTAGTAGCAAGCTGTCTCCTTGCCTAGTCCGTTGTCTTGAGCCAGGAGCGCCCCCACGGATTGCTCCTGGGCGTTAATGTAAAGAATCAGTGGCCTTCTTTCAACTGGTGCTGACAGGACTGGGGGATTGAGTAAATATTTCTTGACGCTTTGGAGAGCTTCTTGGCAAGCTTCATCCCATTTGAATGGCGCTCCTTTCTTCATGAGGCGACTGAAGGGGCGGCATTTTCCGGCTAGGTTGGCAATGAATCTTCGTATATATGCCAGATGCCCCTGAAGACCTATGAGACCTCGCACCGTCTTAGGTGCAGGCATGTTGATGATAACATAAATTTTAGATTGATCTATCTTAATGCCTCGATGCCGTACGATGAAGCCAAGGAATTTTTCCGAGGAGACTCCAAATGCGTACTTGAGTGGATTCATGCGAAGTTGGTACCTTCGAAGCCGTTTGAAGATCAGCTCGAGGTCTTGAAGATGTGTCGACTTCTTCTTGGATTTTACGACAAGGTCGTCGACGTAGTACTCCACGTTTTGATGAAGAATGTCGTTGAAGATCCTCTACATGGCTCGTTGGTAGGTGGCTCCTATATTTTTCAAGTCGAATGGCATGACTTTGTAGCAGTAGATCCCCTTTGGTGTGCGGAACGCCATGAGGTCTTCGTTTTTGGGCGCGATCCTGATCTAGTTGTAGCCTGAAGATCCGTCCATGAAAGTTAGTACTTCGTGGCCGGTCATCGTGTCCACCATTAGCTCCATGATTGGCAGTGGGAAGTCGTCCTTGGGGCATGCATTGTTCAAGTCTCTGAAGTCCATGCACACCCTTATTTGACCGTTCTTCTTTTTGACTGGAACGACGTTGGAGATCCATGTCGGGTACATGACTTCTCGGATGAAGCCGGCTTCGATGAGCTTGTTTACTTCGCTTTCTATCTGGGGTACCAACTCTGGCAGGTAGCGTCTTTGTCCTTGCTTGTTGGTGCTAGCTCCATGTTTGACGCCGAGCTGGTGTACTGCGATTTTAGGATCGAGCCCTGGCATCTCCTTATAGGACCATGCGAAGACGTCTTTGTATTCTCGGAGCAGCTTGATTTATGCAGATTCTTCTTCAGGAGTCAAGAGTGTGCTGATGAGTGTAGGCCGGGGCTCTTTTTCTGTGCCCAAGTTGATTTCCTCCAAATCGTCAACGGTGGACTGCCCCCCTTCTTCGAGGACCGGCGGGGCGCCTTGCAACTCGTCGTCCAAAGTAGAAGTATCACCGTTTTCTGATTCGATAACGGAGATATGATTGATGGTCACCATGGGTGGGTGGGCAGGTATTGAGACGACGTTCCTAACCGGCATTCCCAAACGGTCGAACACTGACTTCTTCTTTGCTTGCTTGATTGGCCCGAGCATTCCGAACACGGATGTATGCTTTGAATTTGACCCGCTTTGACTGCTTCCATTTTGCTTCTGGAGTATGGTTCGGCATTGAGCTCGTCGCCGTCTTCTTTTGACTGACTTACTATCGGGAGGGATGGCATAGGTAGAGCGTGCATCGGAGATTGTCGATCCTTTAGCTTCCTCATCTACCATCGTCACCTCAATGTAGTTGGAGGTGAAGGTCTTCTTGGCTGCGATCTTGACGACCATCGGGGTTTGACTGGAGCCGATGCCTCGTCGATTTGGGAGAATTTGTTCGCCGCTTTGAAAAAGGCGAGCTTGAGTCTTGGTCATCCAGTGTGGTATCGCAGCTGGATGAAGCGTGTCCATGTGTATGGCGCTCTCTTTGTTGTAGCCGGCTTTAAACAGCAACTTGGCGGCGTTTTGCCCCCAACTCCCTTTTGGCTTGAATTCGAGTTGATTGGAGTCGATAGGTCCGATCGGGCTTGCAGTTTGCTCAGACCAGGTAGTGGCAACGTCATTTCTTGCAGAGTGATGACATTGGCCTCCGATAGCGACGGAACAAGCTCTTTTGCTGAAACAAGGGGAGATCGCTCGTGTTTGCGAAGCTACTGAGGCATGAGGTGCATCACCGGCGTAGCTTGGACCGGCAACGGAGCATATCGCGCGGGTTTTGGCTTGAAGCTGATGCGCGTTTTTTGTTTTGGCCTTGGTGCTTCCTTGACTTCAAGCATCGTCTTGCTGGGAGGTTGTCCCGGATTTGTAGGCGGAGGAGTTTTATCCCGTATCGTTTCTTCAACCTTTTGGGTTCGAGGAGCTTTGGCTGGAAGGACTTCCGCAACAAGGTCTTTTGCCTGTTAAAACTTGGCGTTAGCAAGGTGTGCATTAGCCTCATTGAATGGCTTGTCATCAGCGACGATGCACTTCTCCATGCCTTCCTCGTAGTACTCGAGGCACTGGTGCCAAGTGGACACCACATCGTTCTCATGTAGCCAAGGTCTTCCCAGCAAGAGGCAATATGACGTCTGACAGTCAATGATGTGGAAGAGGACCGTCGTATCGAGCTGGCCGATGGAAAGCTTCAAACGAATGATCCCGATAGTGGACTGTCCACCTTGGTTGAACCCTTGAATGACCAGCTGGCTTTGTGAGAGCTGGTCGGTGGTGATGTCGAGCTGCCTTATTGTTTGGATGGGCATGATGTTGACAACGGAGCCACAGTCCAATAGGATTCGGTTTACTGGCTTCTCCTTGATGTATCCCGAGACGTAGACGGGCCGGTAGTGTAGTCGTGCTCCGAGTTGCAGATCTTCATCTGAGAAGGTTACTGCTGCATCGCAGGAGGCAACAGTTTTGCCCTTCTCACCGTCTTTCCTCTTTCTCTTGTAACTATCTGGATCTGCTAGGGCTGCGACCATTGCTAGACGGGCTTTCTTCGGAAGGTGCAAGGCTTCTATGAGCGGTAAGTGCAAGATTCCTCGTTGTGGGAGGTAGTGCCCTCCTTGTCGGAGCCGTCCCTCTTGTTGTCGGAGTCGCCTTCTTCGGAAGATTCGATTTCGCCCTTTTCTTCCGGCATCTTGTGAACTTCGACCATGCAACAGCAGACTCTGAGATGCTGATTGGCTGGGAGGAAGTGATCAGGGAAGAACTCTTGCAGTGTTGCCGGTTCTGGAGGGCTCTGCTGTAGGAGGTCATCTGTATTTGCTGGCGGCACTTTGAACGCCTTTCTCCCTGGAGCTTTACTTTTCTTCTTATAAGTTCTTCGCTCAGGGAGTTTCCTCGTCACTCAATCTAGCTTGTGTCGTCTCGCCGACCGTGGCCTTCGCCTCCGGGGTAGCATGACCTATGCGTCTTCATCGGTGGATTCTCCCTCGCCAAGGTGAAGATTCGGAGTGGCAGCTGCAGGTTCTTCGTTGGTCGGAGAAGCTTGTTCTTCTAGAGGCTCGACTGGCTCGTCTTCTGATCCCCAGCCAGTGGGCTTGATTTCTTCTATTGAAACAGACGAAGGCTTGGAGTAGAGAACTTAATAGTCGAACTTGCCCGAAGGTTGGCCTAACAGGCCAACTTTTGGATCTCCTTGCTGGTACCATTCTCGGAGAATTTGTTGAGACAGCTTGACGGGGAGGGACTCGCTCTTTTGCAGACTCGTTCTCCGACTCTCAGCCAGTTGGCATGATCTTCTACATTGAGACTGATGGAGGCTGAGAGTAAAGGACGTAGTAATCAAACTTACCCGAGGGTTGGCCCAATAGGCCGACTTGTGGATCTCCCTGCTCGTACCTTTCTTGGAGGGCACGTTGAGATGTAGCTTCGCTCGGGAGGTGCTTGCTGCCATGGCGATGGTTGCCCCCGGGGCAATGGTGTTCTATTCCCAGCAAGCGTAGGGGCACGCCGTCATCACTTCGAGATCTTCGGTTGTGAAGCCGTCTTCGCGATCAGCTTTTGACGATTGATGCGCATCTTTGGCGTTCCCCGTTGTGCAGCAATGAGTGCCGGCGGAAAGGAACCGAAGGTGATTGATGTTATGTTTGCTGCAGCTACATCGTCGGAGTCGATCTCGATCTTCTCTTGCTTTGCGAGCGCCATGATTTACTCTTTGAAGACGAAGCACTTCTCGATAGGATGGCTAACCACTCGGTGGTATTTGCAGAAGAGTGGGTCATCGACATGATGCATTTGCTCAGGCCTCTTTGATGGAGGAAGCTCGATCATCTTTTCTTGCAGCAAATGGTCGAACATGGAGGAAACTTCTGAGTCCGGGAAGGGATACTCTTTTGCTTCGAGCTCCTCGAGAGTCATTCTTGGTTGTCTTTGAGATTGAGGTGGCGGTATGGCGGCCCCCTTTCCTTGATCCGGCTTGCCACTAATTTTGAGTGGTTTGGAGGTTGAAGCGACGTCGGCAATGTTGACTTGTTTTGCTCTTGATGCCGGTGGGTTGTCCTTCTCCACCTTCAGGAAGTCTTTGCCCTTCGAATCCCCGCTATTTGTTAGGCTGAGCTCCATATCGTGAGCCTGAGTTGCGAGTTCTTCGAAGGACCGAGGCTAGATCCCTTTGAGGATATAGAGAAAGCTCCAGTACATGCCTTGGGTGCACATCTCGATGGCCGAATCTTCAGACAAGCGATCTCGTGAATTTAGCGCCAGGTTCCTCCAACGATCGATGTAGTCGATCATCAGTTCGTCCTTCCTTTGCTTGACGGCCGTAAGCTCGGTCATGCTAACGATGCATCGGGTGCTATAGAAGCAGTTGAGGAACGCCCTCTTTATTTGGTCCCAACTGTCGATGGATCTTGGCAGGAGATCAATGTACCAGTCAAATGCGTTACCTTTGAGGGTGCGAACGAACTGCTTCACCATCTCGTCGCCGTATGTGCCGGTGTTGTTGCAAGTTTCGACGAAGTGGGCGACGTGATGCCTTGGATTTCCCTTTCCGTCGAAGTGCTGGAACTTTGGTGGCTGGAACCCAATAGGGAAACGCAGCTGTTGGATTCTTGCAGTGTAAGGTTTTGAGTAGGCCGCCGTGATCGGAGGAAGACTGTCGCCGTGGGAACGCATCATGTCGGCCACCAACGACTGTATTTGCTGGGTAGTCATCGTTGCTGCCGTCGGAGGTTGTGTAGCCACTGAGACTTGCACTGGAGAGATGACTTCCGCTGGGACAGGAACCGAAGAGAGTGCCGGAGTAGTCGCTAGAATCGTCAGAACAACCTCTGCAGGAGTGGGAGTTGAAGACGGAGCTGGAGCGGCTACTAGAGAAGCAAGAGATTGTTCGATTGCTGTAGCCTCCCTCACGCTTAGCTTTTGAAGCAAAGTGTTGATGTGATGGTCATTCTTCTCCATCAGCCGAGTAATTTGCGCCATATGCTCGCCCATTTGCATGACTTGGAGTTGAAGAGCGGACGGAGGATGATGACGTAGGACGTCTCGGTGCTGCATGCCTGTATCATCGCCGTCATCGTCGGAGACGTAGTTGCGCCGACTTGCTTCTGCTTGATGGCGGACGTTTGCCCCCTGCAGAGAAGGTGTAAAGTCCGTTGGAGAACCCGAACGGGCTCGGGGTTGGGTCTGGACCTTTCCAAATTTCTGGATTTGAATTTCAAGATCGAGGCTCGTTTCTTCATGCACCAAGGCCTCGTCGGCCCTTTGGCGAGCATCTTCGGTAGTAGTTTCTAGCGTGAAGATATCCGCAAGAGCTCGAGTATGCCGAGTGTAGACACGTATTACCGGGGGAACATCATCCTTCGGGTTTTCTGGATCATCATGTTGGAGTAGTGGAGACTCGGCGATAGGTGAAAGGCTTGTTAGAGCAAACGTAGCGTCGTTTGTTCCGGCCATGGTGAACTTGAGGCAACTCCTTCAGATGTACGGACGAAAGGAGAGGATGTCCCATCGGGCGTGCCAGAAATATATATGCGCAGAAAAAGATACGGGCCGTCTTTATTGCAAACACACGAGATTACAGATGCCGGGACCTGAGGACTCGAGGGTGGTGAGTCGGGTGCGGCGAAGATTTGATCATGAGATTGTGGGAGAGATCCTCTGGATGGTCCCTTTGATCCGCGTCTCCACGTGGTGTTTGTGCAAGAGCTCTAAAGGGGTTAAGGAGTATCCGCCGTTGCTTTTGTCCCTTTCGTGCTTCGCGCTTTCTCGGCTAGGGGGTTTTTGGTTTTGTTCTTCCTCAATCCTTGCTAGACCTTGGTGTCCTTGATCGTCGGTTTGCGACGTCGATCGTGCTTTTGGCGTCGGCTTTAGCTTTGGCTTTGGCTTTGCTTTGGCGTGGCTCTGGCTTTTGCTTTACTTTGGCGCTTGCGCTTGAATGTAGATGGGTAGAGGCTTGCGATGCTTTAGTTCTTCCGAATTCGCGTCGTATCGGCTAGAACGTGCGGTGCTTTGCTCGTGACCAGCGTAGTTACTTGGCTTTGACACTTGCGTTGCTTTGGCGTAGGCTTTACCGGTGCTTTTGCTTTGGCTTCTTGCGTTGGCTTTTGCTTGAGCGTTGACTCGATCTTATTCTCGAACGGCGATGGCTACGTCGTCACTTCTCCTTTATTCTTTTGGTTTCCTCTACGGGTGTGGCATCGGCTTGACTTTTCCTCTCCTCCGGGCTTCTTTGGCATTATCGGGGTTGAGGACTTTGTTTTGAAGACGACGGGAGTAGCGCAGCTTCGGGTGTCCTTCTCCAAGCTTTCTTCTTCGTGAATGGAGCGGACGTTGTTGAAGACGACGGGGTGGTACCGCTTTGTTCTTCTTCTCCGGGCTTTTGGGCTTGATCGGAGTCGAAGGCTTGTTGGAGACGACGGGTTGATGCCGCTCCGATTTTCTTCTCTGGCATTTGCTTCTGGCGTCTTCGGAGTTGAAGGGTTGTTGGAGACGACGGGGTGATGCCGCTCCGATCTTCTTCTCCGGGCTTTTGGGCTTGATCGGAGTCAAAGGCTTGTTGGAGACGATGGGGTGATGCCGCTCCGATCTTCTTCTCCGACCTTTGCTTTTGGCGTCTTCGGAGTTGAAGGGTTCTTCTCCGAGCTTTCTTCTTCGTGCACGGAGTTGAAGGGGTGATCTTCTTGTGCAAGGGTCTTCACGTTGATGAGGACTTTCAATGGACTAAGCCGGTCCCGAAGGGATAGGTTTGCCCGGGCCTCGTGAAGCCTTGGGTCGATAATGGGCGTGTCTCCTCCTTTGTAGAGCTTCCTCGCTTCCGTCTTCGTCTTCGACCTTTTGAGCCTTCCCCTCCCCCTCTATTTATAGGTGAAGGGGGATGGGAGAAATATGAGAAGATTTATTTGAATCCCTTTAATATCTCTCCCTTAACTACCCTAGATTTATTCCTTTATTGATGAGGGAAATAAACCTTTATTTATTTTCCTTTTCTGGCGAGTAGTTATGGCCCAATCTTTTTTTGAATTTATTTGAATCTTGCACATTAAATTGATGGCGACCCGGCTTTGTTTCTTGTCCGTCGGATCTAGGGATCGGCACAGATCCAAGTTTGTGTAGACGTTTACGCAACATCCCCCCGCACATGGCAGAGTTTCTTTCCTTTTTCTTCCTTTTCTTTTATTTCCTTTTCTTTCCTTTCTTTTCTTTCTTACTTTTCTTTTTCTTTCCTTTCTTTTCTTTCTTTTCCTTTCTTTCTTTTTTTTTTTTGCTTGGCCGGCCACCCCCTACCCGTGGGTAGGGGCTCGGGTTTCTAGAAGTGGGGCCGGGCGGGCCCCACTTGAGGATGGGCCCACCCGGCCTCCTGTTCGGCTCGGGTTGGGTCCGATGGCCCCCGGGTGCATGTCGGGTTTGGGTTTGACACAATTTGTGTGTCTACAACGTGGCTAGAAGAAACTTAATCAGATCTCTTATATATTGGATCTTATAGAGCTTCTTGATTGTGTTGTAAATTCATGGCTCAGATCATGGCTTTAAGCTCCTCGATGTCCTCGTACTATTGTTGCATCCTATCAAACCTCAGCGACTACCTACTCAACCTATCCATCCTGTCATCATGCTCCCAGTTCATATAGCTACATATATTTGTCCACTTCTGAAGTGCATAAAAAGATGAAAGATCTTAAAAAAGAAAAAGAAAAATTCACAAGAGGAAACTTGCTCTCATGCCAAATTTGATTGTACCATGAAGAAAAATATATAGTTTAACACTGATCTCGCATGAAAGATTCTAAAACCAAGCCCAAAATACAAAAGTAGCAACCGGAAGATCTCCACCAATTGACAACCTACTTTTCCTTATCTGAGATCGACACTCGTGGATGAGGTTAAATGCTACAATTGAAATTGTGGAGGATGACTTTGAAAGATAAGGGCTTAAAAATAATTCAAGCTAAGATGGAATATATGGAGTGCAATTTAAATGAAAATAAGAATGATAATGAAGCCCATTTCACAATTGATGGCCAAGAAGTACAACAATGTTATTGTTTTCGGTATCTTGGGCCTGTCATGCAAAAGAATGGAGAGATAGCTGATGATATATCCTATAGGATTAAAGCTGGTTGGATGACGTGGAGAGAGGCCTCGGGAGTGCTATGCGATCGACACATGCCTTTAATATTTAAGGATAAATTTTACAAGACAACCATAAGACTAGCAATATTATATTTAAGGTTCAGAATGCTGGCCCTTAAAGGGAGCTCAAGTTCTTAATATTGGCATGGTAGAGATGAGGATGTCGAGTTGGATGTGCTGAAAAACTAGAAGGGATAGAGGGAGGAATGAGTGTATTAGAGAAAATTTTGGAGTGGCACCAATTGAAGACAAGATAATGAAAAATGGATTAAGATGGTTTGGTCATATACAACGTAGAGCAGAGGTGGCCTCAATAAGGAGAGGGTCCCAGCTTAGTGTGGAAAATCCAAGGAGGAGGGTGTTAACGGATAGTCCCACATCGGTGATGGAGACACCCATCACCCACTTAATATACCCGCTGTGGACCTTGGTATCAGAGCTAGCTTGTCTTCTGCTCCAGCTCCGGGTGCTCCCCACCGATCGTGCCTTGCCACGCGTGCTCCATGTGGGATAATCCTTGCCACGCGTGCTCCGTGTGAGGGGGAGTGTTAACGGATAGTCCCACATCGGTGAGGGAGGCACCCATCACCCACTTAATATACCCGCTGTGGACCTTGATGGGTGCCTCCCTCACCGTGTGGGACCTTGATGGTTACATTGTACCACACATTTCAATAATGTTATCTTATGTAACATTAACACCACCCCCACCCCCCTCCTCCTCTCTCTCTCTCTCTCTCTCTCTCTCTCTCTCTCTCCAAAATTTAATAGTTTTGTATGTTTACCATCATTTCCATCATTTATACCGAAACTACCCTCTTTAATTTTGACTTAACCCTTGGTGCTTCATAAATACCCCAGGGCTAAATGAGGAGTAGTTTCGGTATAAAAGATGTGTGCGTGTGTGTGTGTGTGTGTGTGTGTGTTGTTGGGGGGTGCTTAATGCCCAAACTTTTGGGGGTCAAAAGAACCCTAAAAAAATATGGTTACTCCAAGTCATGTGAGAGAAGATTGGCATATTACCGTATGCAATACTCAAACTATTAATTATGCAAAATGTGTGATTTTATCTCCAATTATCTTGCATAGCACTTATAGTTTCGGCTTCTTGTATGGTTTTGCAGATATATCACATTGCTATATCGATATCTGAATTCGATCAAGATAGGATCTGCTAACGAGGCTTGCTTAGCTTCTCGTGCCATTGGTTTTTCTTCAACCCTAGTACTAAGTATTTTACCTTTACCTTGGCGACTTTCTCACTACGAGTTTTTTTTTTTGGTTTGTTTGAAGGATTGCTGGCCATTACTGTTGGCAGAGGAAGCAGTGCACACGAATTAATGGAAGAATCAAAATCACAACTTTCTGCAGCCCATAAATCTGGGTCCGACATGCTAAAGAGATCTGTATGTTCTACAATGCCTAGTTACTAAACCTTAATTGAGTTATTGCCCTCCACCTTCCTCGGGATGTTAATGCTTGTTTTCATCTTCCTGTAATCGTTATTCATCTGATGATTTGTTTAGGTAGCAGATTGCTTAGCTATCATAACTTTTGTTGGTGCGAATAATTTTAATGAAGTGGAGGAATCAATGAAAATCTTGTGGGAGACCTGTCATCCTAAATCAGGTTCTACTGTAAGTAGCCACGATTTGCAATTTAAATGAATATAAAGTAGTTGCAATTTTGCAAAGTATGCGTGGCCGGCTTAATCCCTTAATTGATGTTCAAAAGCAATTTTTTTTTGATATTGATGGATTCTCTTTTGGAAGCTTATGCTATCTCTGTTATAGTGTGTTGACTAGCATTCTTTGCTTTTTACCAGGCTGGACCTGTCAATGAACCTACCACTACTGTAATAGCAGCTGCAATTTCTGCATGGTCATTCCTACTAACTACCATAAATAGATGGGGATTTAGTTCTAAAAGCTGGTCCGAGTAAGTGGAAATTGAAGCAATAGTCATGTTAATTATTATTTTTTGTTGTAAGCAGCACTCTAACTAAGATATGTCTATTTTGTTGACAACTCTGATTTAGGTCAATTCCATTCCTTTCGACTCTACTAGAAGAAGACGATGGTTCCATGCGCGTTGCTGCTTCTCAAGCTATAGCCCTTATTCTCGAGATCGAGTCCTCGAGAAAGGAGGATGGTCTTGACATAGTAGATAAGGGTTCTAGATATGTTGAGGACCTTGCCAATGATTTGGACTTTTTCGAGGTACTATTTTTTTCTTTTTTCATTCTAGTAGTTTTTGTACTGATAATGCATATGAGGCAGTATCCAAATCTTCTGTTGTTTGAATACAGACTGATGATTGTTCTGAATTATCAACGAGGATACTCCGAAAAGCTATAACATGGTCTAAACTGATACAGGTTTGAATTTCTTTGGTGTTAGTATCTTACTCTATTGGCTGATATAGTTGTATTTTCTTAAAGTTATGCTAACCTATTTGTGTATATAACAGATAACGTTTCTAAAACGTTTTCTTGGGAATGGTTTCTTCAAGCATCTGCAGGTTATAACTCTGATCTGTAATTTGCTCACCTCGGCATCTGAGTTTCATAATATATGGATTCCATGTCATTTGGCACTTGAATTGATAGTTCTTGCTTTATATTCAAACTAATTGCATTGTTATTCTTTATACAGGAAAATGATATGTTTTACGATATTTTTGACTTATCAAAGAAAAATAAAAATATATTTCTTGAGGAAAAGGTGAGTTTTTTTAGTTGTGTCACCCAAATTCTCTTTTACTTGTATGTTTTCTAAGATTTGATTATTTCATCAATTTTATATTGCAATCAGTTCATCAATTATATGTTTAAATATCTTGATAAGATGCTTGATTATTGGTACTAACTGAAAGTTCTCTCTTACGAAGAGAGTATCCAATTCCCTAGGTACTCTTACCGATAAGCAGAGGACTCGATTAAGGAACGAGTGTCGTATCTTGGCTCAGGTATGTATTTTGTTGAGAATAATTTAGCTACGGCTTGTTTGGTAGACTGAAAGTGTAACTAAGGAAGGGGAAAGTGATAAGACTCCCTCTCGTGAGTCCTACTGTGCCTAAGTGGAAATGTTACAAAAACAAGACAACCGGTGGGGGAGTGGCCGGTATCGTATTCCTCTGTTCGCCGAGGGAAATCCTATTCCCCAGCACAACATTTCTTTTCCCCTTCCTAATTATTAATTTTTATTCTGTTATAAATTCCTAAGTGAAACCTCTTGAATGTTTTTGCATGTGCAGGATAGGCGCCATGGTTATGGTCACTATGACGTGAATTGCCATGATGAGTGAAGATATCGATAGCTCACAATTGTAAATTATTTATTTTTAATTGTAGACGAAATGTGAATGTGTTTTCCATATGGTTTACAT
Organism: Chamaelirium japonicum; assembly: GCA_947650365.1. NCBI lineage: Eukaryota > Viridiplantae > Streptophyta > Magnoliopsida > Liliales > Melanthiaceae > Chamaelirium > Chamaelirium japonicum. The sequence goes on from OX393550.1 coordinate 115,845,883, forward strand.
TGTCTTATTGATCATGTTCTAACTCTATCAAAAGCATCTTGGATAGAAGTCAATGATAATACTCAATGAATTTTTTTTTTTTTTTTATAACCATCGCTCTTGGAAGTCCTATTCGTCCGTTCACAGTTGTTTGTCGATCCCCAACAAAGGAAGTGTGACAAACCCTAGAGAAGGAGAGAGAGAGAGAGAGAGAGAGAGAGAGAGAGAGAGAGAGAGAGAGAGAGAGAGAGAGAGAGAGATGGCTAGGTTTGGGGAGAGAATGAGATGATCTATATTGGGCCAATAGGCTAAATATATATCCCACATACATGTGCAGTCATATGAGTCTATACATGGATAACACAATATGTTAACACCTCTCTCAAACTTAAGGTGGATCATGCATCGAGAGTTTGCCAATCAGATACCGAAAGCGCGGCATAGGATGTGACTTCGTGAAGAAGTCTGCTATCTGCCCCGCTGAAGAGATGAAGGGGAGTGAAATTGTATCGGCCTTATACTCCTGTATGACGAAATGACAGTCGATCTAGATATGCTTTGTCCTCTCATGAAAAACCGGATTGCTAGCAATCTGAATAGCGCTCCGGTTATCACAGTGAAGTGGAGTAGGCCCAGCGAAGACTACACCGAGATCATTGAGAAGGTGCCAAAGATGGACTATCTCCTTGGTCGTGGAGACCATGGCCCTGTACTCAGCCTCGGTACTGGAAAGAAACACCATCTTTTGCTTCTTGCTACGTCAGGATATCAGCGAGTCCCCAAGAAATAAGCAATAATAAGTGGGGGAGCAACGCATAGTCAGATCTCCAGTCCAATATGCATCTGAGTAGGCTCGAAGATTGAGGGAGAAAGATGACGACAGAAAAAGAGATCTGGTGACTGTCCCTCTGAGGTATCTGAGGATCCGACGAAGAGCACTATAGTGAACCGAGCGTGGGGTTGCAACAAACTGGCTGACAATGCTAACAGCGTGTGCAATGTTAAGCCGAGTGATGCAGAGGTAGACTAGCAGACCCACAATCTGCCTGTACCGAGTGGGATCTGAGAAAGGTACACCATTCGTAGGACGAAGTTTCGAGTGAAGCTCAAGAGGGGTATCCACTGTGCGGGTATTTGTGAGAGTAGCACGACTAAGAATGTCTGAAAGGTACTTCTACTAAGAGAGTGGAATGCCATCCGCACTGTATGCTACCTCAAGACCGAGAAAGTAGCGAAGAGTACCCAAGTCCTTCATCTGAAACTGTGTCCTCAGGTGCTGCTGAAGGGAAGCAATCGCAACAGAGTTATCACCGACGATAATCATGTTATCCACGTATAATAGTAGGATCGTCCGGCACTGTGGGGACGACCTCACAAACAGAGAGTGGTCCCTGATTGCACTCTGAGTAACCAAGCTCCCGGACAGCACGGTGGAACCGCTCAAACCAGGCACGAGGAGCCTACTTGAGCCCATAAATGGCCCGATGAAGTCAACACACATGTTGAAGAGGAACGCGAAGACCAAGAGGAAGATCCATGTAAACGATCTCAGACAGATCCCTGTGAAGAAATGCATTCCTTACATCCATCTGAAGAAGGGCCAGCGACGAATGACTTCAATCTTCAGAAGAATTCTAAAGGTAGTCATCTGAGCCACCGGAGCAAAGGTCTCCTCGTAGTCAATGCCGTACTCCTATGTAAAGCCTCGGCCCACCACCCGAGCCTTATACCGCTCTATGGATTCATCAGGTTGGTGCTTGACCTTATAGATCAACTTGCAGCTGACAGGCTCAACGTCAGAGGGCAGTGGGACAACATCCCAAGTCTGAGTCTGCTGAAAGGCCTGAAACTCCTCATCCATAGCCTGGCGCCACTGAGAAAACTGAACTGCCTCAGAGTAGGACCAGAAGTCCTGATATGCGTTGTGGGTGCAAATTTTGGTAAGAAGGTTGCCAACAGCAGGACCCACCGGCCCTGCCTGGTGGGCCCCCGGAGACCACAGCAGGACCCACCGGCCCTGCCCGGTGGGCCCACGAAGACTACAGCGGGACCCACCGGCCCTGCCCGGTGGGCCCACGAAGACTACCACGGGACCCACCGGCCCTGCCTGGTGGACCCACGAAGACTACCGCGGGACCCACCGGCCCTGCCTGGAGGATCCCCAGATACGGCAGCAGAAACCGCCATTCACCCCGGAATTCCTCCCAGAGAAGCCTATAAATAGCAGAGCCTTCGAATGTAAAAGGATCGAACTCTCAGTTCTAAGAAACCAGAGCTCTGGGATTTCCAACTTCCCATCTTCCACCTCTCTTTGATCTTCTTTTTCTCTTGAAAAGATTAGAGTTTTCAGTGATACTCGGCCTGTCGAGATCACTTCAACATAAGTGTTAGTGAATTCGGGTTGCTCCCTATAGCACGGAGACGTAGGCTTCGGCTGAACTCCGAGATCACATCTCTTGTGTCAAACTCTCTCTCTGATTGCACATCTCTTTCTATTGACATATCAAGAGGTAACTTCAAATCCAATTGACAGATCGATCAACGATCTTCAACTCGAACCTTCAATTGACTGGTGCTGCGAGAGTCTTCGGGTCGGCACGAAGATTTTCCCCCACAGTTTGGCGCCGTCTGTGGGATCCGATCAAAAAGTCCAACTCTCCGTTACTACTTGATCGGTTGAACCTACAACTGATCTTGATAGTCAAACTTCCTCGCCCTCTCGGTTGATCATACAACTGAACGGCACTCTCGTTGCACCTTTCGCTCTCTAAATGGCGAGGACAAAACATCAAGGTCAACCAGAAGGAAGTAACACTCAACAACAACCTCGTCCTGAGACTCGTTCAATGAGTCAAAGGCTCAACTTCGGACAGCCCCTTGCTGTCCCCGAAATGGGGGTTCGTTCAGGGAGTGGCAAGTCTGTCGATCGACCTATCGCCCACCCCGCGCGACAGTCGATTGGGCAAACAATACCCGCTCCTGCTGAAGACCCTCCATCGACTTACCAAATCTCTGCAGTCGACTTCCAGCTGCTTCAATTGGCAAAACAGAATGCCACCCTCACTGCTGAGAGGGATGCTCTGAAGAAGGCAGCCTCCGAAGCTGGAATCGCTCTTCCAATCCCCTCCACAAGCGAGAGAGTCGATCTTCCTCGACATTCCATCCACTCCGAACAACGGAGGTCAATGGGTACTACTGCCCTCGAGAGGATTCGACGTGATCCAACTCCCTCTGCTACCCCCTGGAAGCAAAGTGTTTGGGATCGCCTCGAAGACGAGTCTTCCCAATCGTCTTCTGGCCGCAACTGCGACAAGAGGACACCTTCAAAACTCAACATACCAAGGAGGCACCAAATGAAAGGCGCTCCTTCAAAGAGTCGAGTTTCCCCTTCCATTCCACTTCAGCGTAGGCTTGGATCGGACCTCCGACATCGACTTCAACCGGCAAATACTTCGATGCCTGAGCAAGACCTTGCGATCTTGCCTCTTGACCCACCTCTAGGTCGAGGACATGGTCGCAGGGATGGCTATTCTTCTGCCGGGCCTCTACATCGAAGTCTCTTTAAGACAACATTTCCAAGGGGATGGAGAACTCCAATCCTCCCCAAATTCAACTGCATCAGAGGAGATCCTACTCTCCACATCCTTGCCTTCAAGCAAGCCTTAACGCCGCATGAAGAAGAAAACAATGTGCTTTGCCGCACCTTCGCAGGAAGTCTCGATGAACCGTCGCTCGACTGGTATCATAATCTCCGAGCTGGGTCCATCACCCAGTTCGATGTTTTGGCTAAATTCTTTGTGCAGCATTATCAGCTCAATCTGAAGCCCGAGAAGAAGCTTGACTCTCTCTATCGGCTAAGGATGGGTGCTGACGAAACTCTCCGAAGTTTCACTAGGAGGTTTCGCAACGAGCATGCTGCCCTCTCTGGAAGACACCTAGATGATGAAGCCATCATGTTGGCTTTCCAGAACGCTCTCCGCTTCGATCTACACATCTACAACGACTTCATCCGTAATCCCCCTCCTTCTCTGGGTGCTATGTTCGATCGAATCCAGAGAGAGATCGAGGTCGAAGACGATCAAGTCGCTCGGAAAGGGCGAGAAACAAAACGAAGGCCTGCGGAGAGAGAAGCTCCCAAGTATGCTGCCAAGGCTCACAATGCTGAGGCAGCAGCCCCTCCAGCCAACAAACGATCAAAGAATGAAGGGCATCGATCTCCAACAAAGACCACTTTCACCGAGTGGAATATGCCGGTCGAACAGATACTCGACCGCATTCAACACGACGAATATCTTCGGAGGCCCAATCCTCTTCAGCCAAACTCCAAATTCACAGCAGACAAAACAGTCTACTGCGAATTCCATCGAAGTCACGGCCACTCCACCGACCGGTGCTATCGGTTGAAGTTCCATCTTGAAGACTTATTGCGAGAGGGCCACCTTCAAGAATTCGTCAACAACGGGCACGATCAACGTCGAACCTCTGCAAAGGGGAAAGAAGTGTGTTGGATACATCAAATCTCCTCTGACCGGCAACCTATCTCTGTGAGTGCCAATGTCTTTGGCATTCATGGATCATTGCACAACCAAGCAGTGACCGGGAAAGAAGTCGATCGGCAAATTCGGCGCATCTTCCATGTTCGATCTACTGCAAATAAAGAAGATACCTGGATCGAGAAGCCCATCGAAGGTCTTGCTTGGCCGTCCATCGTCTTCAACGACACCGATCTTCAAGGAGTTCATACTCCACATCGAGACCCCCTGGTTTTGAAACTCGTCATCGACGGAAGCACCGTCAATCGGATCCTCATCGACACCGGGAGTTCTATCGATATTATGTTCTCAGACTGCTTCAAACGTCTGGGACATAAATATCAAAGCCTCGACGTCGTCCTGACCGTGATCACTGGCTTCAACGGCGAACAAAGCATCACGGTGGGCGAATCGAGATTCACTCTGGACCTCAGCCGAGAGACTCGAGTCTCAGTGAGGTTTGCAATTGTCGAAGGAGTATCTAGCTACAACGCCATCCTCGGGCGACCATTCCTCCACCAGATCAATGCCATCTCTTCTTCTTATCATCAATTACTCAAGTTTGCAACTGGGGAAGGCATTGTCTGCATTCGAGGTGATCAGCAAGCTGGAAGGTCTTGTGAGGCTGCTGCGGCTAAGACAGATCGAAAGATCAACATTGCTCCTCCAAAGCGGCCACGAGATGAAGCTGGTCCCTCTTCCAAATAGCAATCAAAGGAGATTCCGCTGTCCGAACCTCCACCAATCGAATGGGAAACATCACCTTCAATTGAAGAAATCATCCCTATCAACATTGGCAGTGAAGATCTCACTCGACAAACATTTATTGGTACCGGTCTTAGCGACGCAGAAGCGCAAGACATGGTATCCTTCCTCCAGTCCAATATCGACGTCTTCGCTTGGAGTTTCGAAGACATGCCTGGGATCAATCCAGATGATGCTTGCCACCGACTTGCTATCAAAGAAGAGGTGAAGCCTGTCAAGCAAAAGCCACGTACCATCCGACCAGAGCTACAAGTTGCTGTTCAAGAAGAAATCACCAAGCTACTCGCAGCAGGCTTCATCCGTGAAGTAGAGTATCCTACCTGGATCTCTAACATAGTTGCTGTTCCAAAGAAGAATGGGAAAGTCAGAGTCTGCATCGACTTCACCAACCTCAACAAGGCTTGCCCCAAAGACCCATTCCCCATGCCAAGAATCGATAGACTCGTCGATGCCACTGCTGGCCATGAGCTATTGTCTTTCATGGATGGGTATTCTGGATATAATCAAATTCCACTTCATCCAGACGATCAAGAGAAGACTTGCTTCGTGACTAGCCGAGGTCTCTACTGCTACAATGTAATGCCGTTCGGCCTCAAAAATGCTGGATCTACCTATCAAAGGTTAGTCACAAAGATGTTCAAAGATCAGATCGGTCGCAACGTCGAAGTCTACGTCGATGATCTCCTCACCAAAAGCTCTGTGCGAAGCAAACATTTTTCTGATCTGGCGGAAACCTTTCAAGTTCTTCGAAAATATCGTATGAAGCTCAATCCAGCCAAGTGCGCTTTCGGTGTTCAATCTGGCAAATTCCTGGGTCATCTTGTGACCAGGAGGGGTATTGAAGCTAATCCCGATCAAATTCGAGCCGTCATCGATATGCCTTCACCTACAAATCGGAAAGAAGTTCAACGCCTCACTGGAAGGTTAGCAGCACTCAATCGATTCATCTCAAAATCTTCTGACAAATGCAAACCCCTCTTCGACAAACTACGAAAGGCGGATACATCCGGCTGGAGTCCAATCTGTGAAGAAGCATTTCAAAGCATCAAGAAATATCTGGTGCAAGCTCCTATCCTGACTGCTCCACTGCCAAAAGAAGACTTGTGGCTCTACCTGGCCGTGACCGATCAAGCAATCAGCGCGGTCCTAGTCAGTAGAAGAGAAGGCGTCGAACATCCAGTCTACTACATCAGCCATACTCTTCTTCCAGCTGAAACTCGCTACTCAAAAACGGAGAAGGTCATCCTAGCCTTGCTCACCGCATCGCGACGTCTCCAACCGTACTTCGTCTCCCACCAGATCACTGTCATTTCAGAACACTCACTCAAAGATATCATTGACAAAGCTGGTCGAGCTGGTCGAATGACCAAATGGGTGATCGAAATGAGTGCTCTGGGGATTCAATTCGAATCTCGCACTTCTATCAAAGGTCAAGCAGTTGCTGATTTTCTAGCTGACTTCCCAGTTGAAGACCCTATCACTTGGGAAGAAGATGTCGACATGCGCTTAGAAGATGAGGACAATACTCCAATCAATCTTGCAACAAAAATTGATCCAAGTCTCGAATCTGCTGCTGCAACTCCTCCATGGAAGCTTTATACTGATGGAGCTTCAAGTTCGATCGGTTCGGGAACTGGGATAGTCTTAGTATCCCCCGAACTTGATCATCTTCAGAAGGCCACTCTCCTCGGATTCACTGCCACCAACAACGAAGCCGAGTACGAAGCACTCATTTCCGGACTCGAGATGGCGAAATCCCTGGGGGTAGATCGAATCATCGTCTACAGCGACTCCCAATTGATCATAAGGCAAATCAATGGAGAGTACGCAGCTCGCGAAGAAAGAATGCAACTCTACTTGGCCTTAGTACGACATCTTAACAACGTTTTATTGGTGCTGAATTCATTCAAATCCCCAGAGCAGAGAACCGAGAAGCAGATTCCTTAGCCAACGCTGCCTCAGTTCTTGGAGACTCACTCGGAGGAAGGCAAATACAGATCGATTATCAAGAAGTGCCCAAGACCACCCCCGATCAACAGATCCTTACTACTACAAAAGAATCTGGGGGTGGAGATCAGCTTGAAGACTGGAGACGATCAATTTTCGACTTCTTCAAGCATGGCAAAATACCGGAAGATCCAAATCAAGCCCGAAGAGTTCAAAGGAAGCTCCCATGCTACATTCTACAAGGAGAAGATCTATATTTCAAATCTCACAACGGGATGTTGCTCAAGTGCCTTGGTCCCGAGCAAGCACGGGCAATCCTGATTGATATCCACTCTGGAGTTTGTGGAAATCATTCGGGAGGAAGATCTCTTGAAGCCAAGACGAAGCTACAAGGGTACTACTGGCCAACAATGGCAAGGGATGCTCAACAAGTTGTTCAAAGGTGCGAACCTTGCCAACGACACGCTCGAGCTATTGTTGTGATATTTTAATTGTACTCGCAAGTGCACAAATCGTTGATTGTAATGCAGCAGAGCGAGGTCGATCCCACAGGGACTTTGATAGGAAACTCAATAAATCTAAGGTTGATTGAAACCTAATCTAGCTAACAATGGTTGAAGTCTGATTAGATTAACTAAGTAATTAAAGTAACAAAAACTAATTGTTTAATAAAGACTAAAGCAATGCAATTATGGAAAGGTACTTGGATTAGGGAAAACTTAGGCTTCAGGGTTCATCCTAGCATTCTATGATAGTTGAGGGTTGATCATTATATTTTACTCAATTAGATCGTCGTAAGGACAGATTCTAATCGGATGATTTAGCAATGAAAACCGACATGGTGCAAACATATATAGAATATTTATAAAAAAATAGGCATTAGGCAACTATTGCATGTAACATTGATTCTAAGCATTAACCATCATATGATCATAATGAATCTAAGATAAGCATTCACTATATCTAATGCATGGAAAATCTAGAGAATATATCAACATGCGCTAGCGGAATATTCCATTTTTTAACATTGAAACACAATTAACAATCAACCCCAGAACATAACATAGAACACTAGTAATTCCCCATTGGCCTAAGCTATGGAATTTAGCTACACATCATCTCATATGATAGCATTGTTTGTTTTATAATAAACAAATAACAAAAAGGACAGAAGAACCAGATGATGACAATCTTCTCGGCTTCGCCCGTCTTTGCTTCTTTGCTTCCTTGTAATCCGGCTCAATGATGGTGACGTGCAGCACGGCTTCGATGGTACGGATGATGGATGACGGCTCGGATGAACGACTGGAGTAGGATTATCGGAGGTGGAGGCTAGGGTTTCGGTTTCGTTTTCGGTCCAGAATGGTAGAGGGTGGCCGGTGGATGAGGAAGATGATGCTTAGGGTTCGGTGCAATGGCAAAGGTCCGGTGGTAGATGGGTGATGCTAGGTTCGTGTGTGGCGGCCCTCCCTTTGGTTTGTCCGTCCCTCCCCCTTATATAGGATAGAGAAACGGGTCGGGTTTGATAGAAAGAAAGAAAAGAGATACGTTCGAGAGTCCGAGAGGTTCAGTGGGAAAAGAGATCGGGCTAGAGAGAGAGTCTCGGCGAGGAAACGTGCAGCTCGGGCTACATGGGTTTTAGAGAGAGAGAGAGAGTAAATCGGATGAGAGAGAGAAACGTTCGCTAGAGAGAGAATACCGGAGAGGGAACGTGCATGGGCGGTTATGGAAGGAGATCAGGCTAGAGAGAGAATCAAGGAGGGAGAGAGCTGGAAGTTCGGTGGGATCCGGTTTTAGAGAGAGAATCCGAGAGAAAGAGAGGGTTTCGACTGGGTCTCGGTCGGGTAAGAGAGAGGAGAGGATAAGGAAAGAGAAAAAACAAGGAAAGCTAGAGAGAGAAAAGCTTGGGCGGTTGGGATAGATAAGGAATGAGAGAGAAAGAAGATCGCAGGTGAGAGACAAAGTAGGGGGAATGCTGATCGGGTCGAGCTGATCCTAGGGACGGCTGTGATCAAGTGGTCCGTGAGATAGAGAAGTCTGGAACGCTGCATGCATGGGGTTGTTGTGCACAGCTTGGTTGAATCAATGTATCTATTGATGGCTTGCAAAGGACGGCTGTGATTAGTTTAGAGAAGAGAGAAACGGGGAGTGGGCTCATGCATGGGTACGTAATGCATCAGACGGCTGTGATATTGTTAGAGAGAGAGGGTCGGCTGGGTAGAATACAGGGATAAGTTGGACGGCTGCATGCATGGGATCACATGGGGGCTGCACGGACGGCTGTAATTAGGTGCAGCTGGTTCGCATGCATGGAACGGTGGGATCGGGTGCAGGGCTGTATGCACGGAAGGGACGGCCGTGATTGGGTCGGACGGTTGGGATTTGTATGCATGTGTTTTGCTCGGAATGACTGCAATCACTACTCAATGCATGGGTTTTTAATTGTAACGGACGGCTTTGATGGTTTTCAAGTGGGGAGGTCATTATCTTGCAAGAGAAAGAGTTGGGTTCACTAGGGTTTTGATCAGTTGAGAGTGATTAGAGAGAAACAAAAGGGACGGCTAGGATTCAGATTCGGATGGCTATGATTTGATGAGATGGAACTGGGCTGGGTATTGGTCATCGTCATCCGAACCAATTGAACTCATCAATTATCTGCGTCATCCCCATTGCTTGCATGTAGGTCTTCTCAGTTGAATCATGCACTGCATCAGTTCATTGATTTCTTCAATTTTCCGTTTTCCATCGTTCTTCAGAATAGGCCTCCAAACGGGCTGTACAGCCTCCATCAAATCGTCGTGAAAATATCCACGTTTGTTCATGAAGTCCTTGAACTGACTGCATCGAAGACCGGATCAATTTCCTGAAAAACACACATAAAATGACACTTATCAGATTCAAATGCGATTATCGATAAAAGGGTAATTTGGACTTTCGGGCTCTGTATCTTTCATGCATGCAATGTATGCGAGTGAACCAATATGTCGTTGGGTTCGTATGAGAGTCTACTATATCGTGTTGCAAAGAAACTCATGCAGTTTACGTGTATTGTGAAAGTTTTACGTAGCAAAGTGACGCTAAGTGCATGAAAAAGAAAGGATAATTCGCACCAAATGGACGCTCAACACACCCCCAAACTTGAATCTTTCTCGTCCTCGAGAAAACAAAATAAACTAAGAGAATAATAAAAGAATAAAAATAACTTAACTCACTTTTGCAGGAATCGCGATTGCACTTAGCACGTGCAACAAGCCGTTAAACCCCTGGGTTTCCCCAGTGGACGAGTTTTGTCTCGTGAGGGTTTGCAGTGAATCTACCCACAAAATTCAAACTTTTTTTTTTTCATTTTTTTTTTATAAAAATAAGAAATAAGAAAAGTCGGTTCCATAGAATAATTAAAAGTACTCAAAAATAGAATTTCTAAGGCACAAGACTTTCAAGGTAGTCAGTCCAAGCTTCGGCTTTCGAAGTAGGCATTTTAGGTTCTAACTATTAGTTCCCCGTTAGAAAAGGTCAAGGTCAACTATGCTCAAGTGCACGGTGTTGTCTGGGCTAAACACAACTGGGGGTTTGGTTCTCTACATTCATAACATTCTAACAGTCTCCTAGAACGGTCAAAGTCGACCTTAGAACCTGAGTCAAAACCAGCTAATCTAGACATGCTAGTGAGAGTTGTGGATATTCACCTTAATACCTTTCGGCTTTATATGTGATATTCCAGTTTCCCCACATTGTTTATAACGACGGCTTTCACACTACTTTATTCTCCTTTTCTTTTTTTTTTCTTTTTTTTTTTTCTCATTTTTTTTTTTTCGGTCTCATTTTTTTCTGGATCTAATTATATATCCCTTCCTAACTTGTACCATGCCAGCTTCACTCTATGCCCATGACACGCTGCCAACGCTCTCATGAGTTAGGTAGCCATCCTCATGTTGCCTTTATATTTGATTCACTCTGCATCCATAGGATCATTCTCATAACCCTATCGACCAGGCTTCACTCATACTAGGGCATACAAGTTAAGACTTTTACATAATTAGTTCCTAGACCATACTAATAGGTAGCCCTTTCCGCTATACCTTAGAATTCACTGGTCGCTTTTCTAATGATATTTTTTCAAACCAAGTGAACCAGATCCGCATGGTTCATCAGGACTCCAAGTGACTATTAGGTGATATGAAAGCTTTGAATCTAGACCCTGGAGGTGTAAGCCAGATGTGAAGTGAAAGGTTAAGTCTAGTTTGTTTTGACAATCTCTAAAAGGTTACTAAGGGTCAGAACCATATTAGACATACTTTTTCTAGCTAATCCTTAGGCTTTTTACCTTGATTACCAAGTGCCTTATAGTCCTATTCGAGTGCAATAGAATTAGACTACAAAACTTGAAATAAAAGTAAAATTAAAATTTTTTTATTTTTATTTTTTTTAAATTAAAGAAAAGAAAAGACAATAAAAATGCCACGAAAAGACCCTAACACAAAGAAAAACATGCATATGCAAATTCCTAAAAAAAAAATTCTATACGAACGCTGCAGTTTTGGTAGGGGACTACAGACTGGACACACATACGCCGAAACGTATGCGCCGAGCTGTCCCACTACAGCGTAAGTTGATGCAATAAATAATTTATTATTATTATCTAATTGAAACTGAAACTGATAATTTTGTAGAAACTAGATGCAAATTTTTTTTTTGTAAGAGGTACACCATACAAAAGTACACCATACACCCCCAAACTTAGATTAAACATTGTCCTCAATGTATGAAATAACATGCTCATGAATGAAATAATAACAATTTATGATGTCGGTTGGAGTGACAGTTATGTTTGAAATGTAAGTACGAAGTTATAAGGATGGATAGTACCTTAAGTGTTTTGCATCATTATTTCCTGTAAAAAGTTAGTGACACAGAGACATAAAACAAAACAAGGACATAGAAACTAATTAAGATACGTAGATAACAAAACGAGATACACTGAATTAACTACTATAGTACAAAAGAGGATTCTTATCAGATTATTAGATTATTCCTGATAAACAGGGTCATCCAGAGATATGGATTCATCATCTGGGTTCAAATATTCAAGGTATGGCTTTAAGCGGTGTCCGTTAACTTGAAAGGTGCTACCATCCTTAGTATTATGGATTTCTACTGCACCATGGGGGTGAACTTTTTCAACAATATAAGGCCCATTCCAGCGGGACTTTAGCTTCCCAGGAAATAGATGCAATCTAGAATTATATAATAGAACTTTCTGACCAGGTTGGAAATCCTTACGTAAGATAACTTTATCATGCATAGCTTTCATACGATCTTTATACTTTTTCGCACAATCATATGCGTCCATCCTGATCTCTTCCAGCTCATCAAGTTGAAGCTTTCTGCGCTCGCCTGCCTTGTCGAGATCAAAATTGAGGCGTTTGATCGCCCAATAAGCCTTATGTTCTAGTTCGACAGGAAGGTGGCAGGCCTTTCCATAAATCAATCTAAATGGCGACATTCCAATGGGAGTTTTATAAGCGGTACGGTAAGCCCACAAGGCATCAGTCAATCGAAGTGACCAATCTTTTCTTGTGGAGTTTACCGTCTTCTCCAATATGGTCTTTATCTACCTATTCGATATTTCGACCTGGCCACTTGTTTGTGGGTGGTATGGGGTGGCGACCTTATGAGTGATAGCATACTTTCTCATTAGAGCTTCAAAGATACGATTACAAAAATGCTTACCCCCATCGCTAATAATTGCGCGAGGGGTGCCAAAACGAGATAATATATTATCCTTTAAGAACTGGACCACCACTTTATGGTCATTAGTTTTGCATGCAATTGCCTCTACCCATTTAGAGACGTAGTCAACGGCAACTAAAATGTACTGATTTCCATATGACATAGGAAATGGTCCCATAAAGTCGATGCCCCAGACATCAAAGATTTCGATAATCAATATTGGATTCAGAGGCATCTCATTCCTTCTTGAGATCTTTCCTAGCCGTTGACATCTATCACATGTTTGACAATAAGCGTGTGCATCTTTGAATAAAGTAGGCCAATAAAAGCAACATTGTAAGACCTTAGCTGCCGTTTTCTTGCCACTGAAATGACCAACACAAGCATGGTCATGACAAAGTGACATAATTTTTCTTTGGTCCCATTCAGGGATGCACCGTCTTATGATTTGATCAGGACAATATTTAAATAAATACGGGTCATCCCAAAAGTACCATTTGGCTATGGAAAGAAAACGGAATCGTTCTTGCTTTGGCCAGAAAGATGGCATTTGTCCAGTTACAAGGTAGTTGACAATGTCAGCATACCAAGGAGCCTTTGTGTTAGAGATGGACATTAACTGCTCATCGGGAAAGGTCTCTAGCACAGGTTGTGATTCTAATGTGGACTCCACTAGTAATCTAGACAAGTGATCAGCAACTACATTCTCAGAACCTTTTCTGTCACGGATTTCAAGATCAAATTCTTGTAGTAATAGTATCCATCGAATCAACCGGGCCTTAGCCTCCTTTTTTGTAAGAAGATACTTTAGGGCTGCATGATCAGTCTATATAATAATCTTCGATCCTATCAAGTACGGACGAAATTTATCGAGGGCAAAGACGACAGCCAACAATTCTTTCTCCGTGGTTGAATAGTTGAGTTGGGCGTCGTTTAAAGTCTTACTTGCATATTGAATAACATGTGGGAGTTTATTGACTCGTTGACCTAGTACAGCACCTATGGCGTAGTCTGAAGCATCACACATCACCTCAAATGGAATTTTTCAATCAGGAGGTCGGATGATGGGTGCCGAGGTTAACTCGGTTTTTAGTTTCTCAAAGGACTCCAAACAAGCAGGTGTGAAATCAAAAGGTGCATCTTTCGCTAATAGATCGCCTAGAGGCTTGGAAATTTTACTAAAGTCTTTTATAAATCGACGATAAAATCCAGCATGGCCTAAGAAGGATCGCACAGCCTTGACAGTAGTTGGAGGTGGCAGATGTGCAATCAGTTCTACTTTGGCCTTATCGACTTGAATTCCTTTTTCTGACACAATATGTCCTAGAACAATACCGGATTTGACCATAAAATGACATTTCTCCCGATTAAGAATTAGATTATTTTCTTTGCAACGTTCTAAGACAAGTGTCAAATGATGTAGACATTTATCAAATATTGAACCAAATATTGAGAAATCGTCCATGAAGATCTCTAAGAATCGTTCCACCATGTCCGAAAAGATACTCAGCATGCATCGCTGAAAGGTGGCTGGTGCATTACATAGCCCAAAGGGCATGCAACGATATGCAAATGTACCAAATGGACATGTAAACGTAGTTTTTTCTTGGTCTTCGGGGGCAATAGTGATTTGATTATAGCCTGAATACCCGTCAAGGAAGCAGTAGTAAGCGTGGCCGGCTAAGCGTTCTAACATTTGATCAATAAAAGGTAAAGGAAAATGATCTTTTCTGGTCATAGAATTCAACTTCCTATAATCGATGCACACTCGCCAACCAGTTTGGATCCTCGTTGGGATCAACTCATTGCTTTCATTAGTGATGACTGTGACACCAGATTTCTTAGGCACTACTTGAACTGGGCTGACCCATTGACTATCAGATATTGGGTATATGATTCCTGCATCAAGAAGTTTTATAACCTCCCCTCGTACTACTTCTTTTAGAGTAGGATTTAGTCTTCTTTGTGATTCTCTCGATGGTTTTGAATTATCTTCGAGATGAATTTGATGCATAACCACAGAGGGACTAATCCCTTTGATATCAGAGATGGACCATCCTATTGCCTCCCTATGTGTAGAAAGAATATCGAGTAACTTCTTTTCTTGGTCCTTATCCAAATGAGATGCGATTATGACAGGTAAGGTTTCAACATCACCAAGAAATGCATACTTCAATGTTTCAGGCAGAGGCTTAAGCTCTAACTTCGGGGGTTCAATGATTGGTGGCACAGGTATTGAAGTGGGTATTTGCAAGGGCTCTATTCTTGCTTTCCATTTATTAGTATCTAAGAGCGGAACTGAATCTAATAAGGCATTAACCTCTCTAAAAGACTCATCATTATCAATATCATGATCTCCAAAGTAGGCTAGACATGCCTCTAAAGGATCTAAAGGTACCAAGGGTTTTTCAAGGATTGTATCGATTATATTGACCTCTTGAACCTCATCTAGATCTTCATCAGCTGGTTGTTTACTCATGTGAAAGATATTAAGCTCTACGGTCATATTTCCAAAGGAAAGTTTCATGACTCCATTTCGGCAATTAATTAGGGCATTAACAGTTGCTAGAAATGGACGACCAAAAATGACCGAAATCGAGGTGTTCACATGTGTTGTTGGTTGTGTATCCAAGACAATAAAATCCACAGGAAAATAAAATTTGTCAACCTGGACAAGCACATCTTCGACTATTCCTCTTGGTACTTTCACTGATCGGTCAGCCAATTGTAGCGTGACCTTGGTAGGTTTCAACTCACATAAGCCCAATTGTTTGTAGACAGAGTAGGGTAGCAGATTAACACTAGCTCCTAGATCAAGAAGGGCTTGTTCTATCCTATTGTTTCCAATGATGCAAGAGATGGTAGGACAGCCCGGATCTTTGTACTTGGGAGGAGTGTTGTATTTAAGAATAGAACTGACTTGTTCAGTTAAGAAGGCCTTCTTTTGCACGTAGAGTTTACGTTTGATGGTGCAAAGGTCCTTCAAAAATTTGGCATATGTTGGAATTTATTTGATGGCATCTAGAAGTGGGATGTTAATCTTCACTTGTTTGAAAATTTCTAAGATTTCATTGTCAGTTGTCCCCTTCTTAGGTGCAATGAATCTTTGAGGAAATGGAATAGGTGGCTTATAAGTAGGTTCAGATTCATCATTTTTCTGTTGGTTGTTGGTGCCAAGCTCTTCCTTATCCTTATCTTTTGAAGTATCCTCAGGTTGATCATCTTTCGTGGGAGTGTTCTCACGTTGATCATCTTCCGTTGGATGGTCCTTGTTGATAGTCTTTCCACTTCTAAGGGTGGTAATAGACTTGGCATGCTCTACTTGAGAGGATGAGTTTGTTGCATTGGAGGTACCTACTTCATGTTGCCCTCTTGGATTTGGAATAGGTTGACTTGGGAATTTTCCTCTCTCACGTTCATTTAGTGCAGTTGCTAGCTGTCCAATAGTTGTTTCAAGATTAGAGATAGCTTGTGAGTGGCTTTGAATATTTGTTTGCATAGTTTGCATGATCTGTTGATTAGACTGCATCAATTGATGGATAGTTTCTTCAAGCGAGGGTTTCCTATGTTGTTGTGTAGCAAAACCGGGGGGCTGCACTAGAGGATGCATTTGATTTGATGATTGTCCTCCAAAGTTTTGTTGAGGTTTCCATGAGAAGTTCGGGTGATCCCTCCAACCTTGGTTGTAAGTTTCTGAAAATGGGTTCCCGAAGGGTTTTCTATAATTATTATTTAGGACATTAACTTGCTCAGCATGACAATCTGGATTGTTAAATCTAGATGGACAAGTTTGGGAAGTATGCATAGGACTCGCACAGACAGTGCATATTTCATTAGGAATTTGGTTAATAGGTTCAATATTCATATTCAGAGCCATAGCCTCTACTTTTCTAGAAAGATTTTCTATCTTACCCTTCAGGTCAAATTCTTCTTTGAATTCGTAAATCCCTCCTCTTTTAGGTTTTGGGGCTGATCTGTCTTGATGACTAGAAAAATCCCATTGCTGAGAACTTTCTGATAGTCCCTCAAGAAATTGATAAGCTGTATCCTCCCCAAGACTTAAGAACGAGCCACCGTTCATAGATTCGATCATGTTTCGGTGAGTTTGAGTTAACCCGTTATAGAAATATTGAACGAGTCTCCATATTTCGAATCCGTGGTGAGGACACTTTAAAAGTAGGTCTTTGAATCGCTCCCAACTCTCGTAGAATTTTTTATTTTCTTCTTGTGTAAAGTCAGCAATTACCCTCCTAAGGGCATTAGTTTTAGACATTAGGAAGAATTTTGAAAGGAATTTTGTTACCAAAATATCCCATGAATTGATTGATCCAGAGGGTAAGGAATTAAGCCATACTTTTGCTTTATCTTTTAAAGAAAAGGGAAATAACCGCAAACGAACAGATTCATCAGGAAAGTTTTGGAATCTGAAAGTCGAGCATATCTTGAGAAATTCTTTGATATGCATGTAAGGATTGTCAGTCGCCAGGCCATAGAAGGTAGGTAGAAGTTGAATGATCTGTGGCCTTAGTTCAAAGTGTGCCGCAGTGGTTGCGGGCAATACTATGCAAGAGGGCGGATTGGTCGTTATTGGAGAGAATAACTCGCGAAGAGTTTTTGGATCTTGCATGTTATCTCCCATTGTAGCAGATTCAATTCGAATAAGACGGTTTGTGTGATCACGTAGCCACGTGCTCATGCACCGTCAAGAAAAAGGATTTTGATTTATTTATTAATTTTTTTTTTATTTTTTTATTTAAAACTAGTAGAAGGAAGCAATCTAATCAGATTTAAATATTTTCCTAAAACAAGGTCCCCGACAACGGTGCCAAAAACTTGTTGTGATATTTTAATTGTACTCGCAAGTGCACGAATCGTTGATTGTAATGCAGCAGAGCGAGGTCGATCCCACAGGGACTTTGATAGGAAACTCAATAAATCTAAGGTTGATTGAAACCTAATCTAGCTAACAATGGTTGAAGTCTGATTAGATTAACTAAGTAATTAAATTAACAAAAACTAATTGTGTAATAAAGACTAAAGCAATGCAATTATGGAAAGGTACTTGGATTAGGGGAAAACTTAGGCTTCAGGGTTCATCCTAGCATTCTATGATAGTTGAGGGTTGATCATTATATTTTACTCAATTAGATCGTCGTAAGGACAGATTCTAATCGGATGATTTAGCAATGAAAACCGACATGGTGCAAACATATATAGAATATTTATAAAAAAATAGGCATTAGGCAACTATTGCATGTAACATTGATTCTAATCATTAACCATCATATGATCATAATGAATCTAAGATAAGCATTCACTATATCTAATGCATAAAAAATCTAGAGAATATATCAACATGCGCTAGCGGAATATTCCATTTTTTAACATTGAAACACAATTAACAATCAACCCCAGAACATAACATAGAACACTAGTAATTCCCCATTGGCCTAAGCTATGGAATTTAGCTACACATCATCTCATATGATAGCATTGTTTGTTTTATAATAAACAAATAACAAAAAGGACAGAAGAACCAGATGATGACGATCTTCTCGGCTTCGCCCGTCTTTGCTTCTTTGCTTCCTTGTAATCCGGCTCAATGATGGTGACGTGCAGCACGGCTTCGATGGTACGGATGATGGATGACGGCTCGGATGAACGACTGGAGTAGGATTATCGGAGGTGGAGGCTAGGGTTTCGGTTTCGGTTTCGGTCCAGAATGGTAGAGGGTGGCCGGTGGATGAGGAAGATGATGCTTAGGGTTCGGTGCAATGGCAAAGGTCCGGTGGTAGATGGGTGATGCTAGGTTCGTGTGTGGCGGCCCTCCCTTTGGTTCGTCCGTCCCTCCCCCTTATATAGGATAGAGAAACGGGTCGGGTTTGATAGAAAGAAAGAAAAGAGATACGTTCGAGAGTCCGAGAGGTTCAGTGGGAAAAGAGATCGGGCTAGAGAGAGAGTCTCGGCGAGGAAACGTGCGGCTCGGGCTACATGGGTTTTAGAGAGAGAGAGAGAGTAAATCGGATGAGAGAGAGAAACGTTCGCTAGAGAGAGAATACCGGAGAGGGAACGTGCATGGGCGGTTATGGAAGGAGATCAGGCTAGAGAGAGAATCAAGGAGGGAGAGAGCTGGAAGTTCGGTGGGATCCGGTTTTAGAGAGAGAATCCGAGAGAAAGAGAGGGTTTCGACTGGGTCTCGGTCGGGTAAGAGAGAGGAGAGGATAAGGAAAGAGAAAAAACAAGGAAAGCTAGAGAGAGAAAAGCTTGGGCGGTTGGGATAGATAAGGAATGAGAGAGAAAGAAGATCGCAGGTGAGAGACAAAGTAGGGGGAATGCTGATCGGGTCGAGCTGATCCTAGGGACGGCTGTGATCAAGTGGTCCGTGAGATAGAGAAGTCTGGAACGCTGCATGCATGGGGTTGTTGTGCACAGCTTGGTTGAATCAATGTATCTATTGATGGCTTGCAAAGGACGGCTGTGATTAGTTTAGAGAAGAGAGAAACGGGGAGTGGGCTCATGCATGGGTACGTAATGCATCAGACGGCTGTGATATTGTTAGAGAGAGAGGGTCGGCTGGGTAGAATGCAGGGATAAGTTGGACGGCTGCATGCATGGGATCACATGGGGGCTGCACGGATGGCTGTAATTAGGTGCAGCTGGTTCGCATGCATGGAACGGTGGGATCGGGTGCAGGGCTGTATGCACGGAAGGGACGGCCGTGATTGGGTCGGACGGTTGGGATTTGTATGCATGTGTTTTGCTCGGAATGACTGCAATCACTACTCAATGCATGGGTTTTTAATTGTAACGGACGGCTTTGATGGTTTTCAAGTGGGGAGGTCATTATCTTGCAAGAGAAAGAGTTGGGTTCACTAGGGTTTTGATCAGTTGAGAGTGATTAGAGAGAAACAAAAGGGACGGCTAGGATTCGGATTCGGATGGCTATGATTTGATGAGATGGAACTGGGCTGGGTATTGGTCATCGTCATCCGAACCAATTGAACTCATCAATTATCTGCGTCATCCCCATTGCTTGCATGTAGGTCTTCTCAGTTGAATCATGCACTGCATCGGTTCATTGATTTCTTCAATTTTCCGTTTTCCATCGTTCTTCAGAATAGGCCTCCAAACGGGCTGTACAGCCTCCATCAAATCGTCGTGAAAATATCCACGTTTGTTCATGAAGTCCTTGAACTGACTGCATCGAAGACCGGATCAATTTCCTGAAAAACACACATAAAATGACACTTATCAGATTCAAATGCGATTATCGATAAAAGGGTAATTTGGACTTTTGGGCTCTGTATCTTTCATGCATGCAATGTATGCGAGTGAACCAATATGTCGTTGGGTTCGTATGAGAGTCTACTATATTGTGGTGCAAAGAAACTCATGCAGTTTACGTGTATTGTGAAAGTTTTACGTAGCAAAGTGACGCTAAGTGCATGAAAAAGAAAGGATAATTCGCACCAAATGGACGCTCAACAGCTATCCATCTCCCTGCAGATGAACTTCATCAATTGTCAAGCCCCTGGCCTTTCCATCAATGGGGGTTAGATTTCCTGGGTCCTTTCCCTCCAACTCCGAGCAAGAAGAAGTATCTATTGCTGGCCACTGATTATTTCACCAAATGGGTTGAAGCTGTGCCCCTCTTCCGAGAGACTGACGACGAAGTGATCAAATTCATTCGGCACAACATCTTCTCAAGGTTCGGCACACCTCAAGTTCTCGTTGCTGACAATGGAGCTCAATTTGACTCCGATAAATTCCGAGAGTTCTGTCTGAACAATGGTATCAAACTATTCTATTCAACTCCAAGGTACCCTCAATGCAATGGCCAAGCAGAAGCCTCCAATAGAGCTATTCTTGGTATACTCAAAAAGAAACTCAACGACAAGAAAGGATTGTGGGAACAGGTCCTACCTGAAGTTCTTTGGGGGTATCGCACAACTCCGAGAAGATCAACAGGGTTCTCACCCTTCCGTCTAACATATGGATCGGAAGCAGTGCTCCCAACAGAAAACATATCAAGTACTCTGAAGACTAGAGCAGTTGAAGAAGGAATCAACGAAGAACTACGAATCAATGATCTAGACTTCTCAGAAGAACTACGAGATCAAGCATCCCTTCGTGTTGCCAAATACCAGCAGAAGATCAAAAGAGTCTACGATGAGAGAGTCTATAAGAGACAATTCCCAGTGGGCAGCCTAGTTCTCAGAGCAGTTTTTTACAACACTAAAGAACACAGCAGTGGGAAGCTTGCTCCCAACTGGGAAGGTCCATATATCGTCGAATCAGTAGGAGGCAAAGGTTCTTACAGACTGATCACACCAGAAGGAGATAGATTGCCTCGAGCTTGGAATTCTAGGCACCTCAAGATGTTCTATCCATGATGTAAATTCTGTGATGAATAAAGATCTCTTTTAAGTGCTCAAATTTGCAAGTGTTCAGTTTTTCAATTCAAAATTCTGAAGCAGTTTCAAGTTATCCATATTCAAATTACCAGGTCTTTTAACAAGTTTGGGTGTTAGAGTTGCGACTCAACCCCTTACTAGCAAATGTTAAAAACTGACCATATTCAAGTTACCAAGTCTTTTTAACAAGTTTGGGTGTTAGAGTTGCGACTCAACCCCTTACTGGCAAATGTTAAACTGACTTTCAAATTTCAATATTCAATTTCAATCAATTTTGATATCGTTTAACATGTTTGGGTACTTGAGTTGCGACTCAACCTCTCACATACAAGTGTTATACGAATTCCAATTCAATATTCAAGTTTCAAGTTTGGGTAATCGAGTTGCGACTCGACCCCTAACATTCAAAAGATTGTATCTATTCTAATGCTATCCAGAACATGATATTCAAAGACATTCAACTCAAGAGATTCAATTTTCAAACATCCAAAAAGATTTCTATTATCAAAATTTGCAAAGTACAATGATGAACTGCTATATGTCAAGAGTTTACAAGTGTGAACAACAAAGAAAAGGTAGAAATACATCAGGGTTTGGCTACGCTTGGAGCACGTGACTTCTCTCCTTCAGATTCGCCACGAGGCTTGCTCGCAACCGAAGCTTTCGAAGATCGGACACTGCTGACATGTGCCCTGAGTGCCTCTGCCGCCTTCTCAGCTGTTTCCTTATAAACCTTGCATTCAGATAGCGCATGCTCCAGTGCCTTCTTGGAAGTCTCCTCTCTGGCAGTGAAGACAGCGTGCTGAGTAGCAAGTTGTTCCTTCAGCTCTTTGATCTCGTTGGTGCGACTGCAGGACACGTCCTCAACCTTGGAGAGTCGATTCTTCAAGGATTCAAGCTCGTGACTCTGCGCCTCACAACGATCCTGCAGCCCCTTGATCTCCAGGTTCCCCTTGCGAAAATCCTCAATCTTGGCCTTGAGAGAGGTTTTCTTCGAAGACAGGATTTTCCTCAGCCTATCTCTCTCCTCGCTCACAGCCTTCAGTTCGACCGTCAAATGGGTTACCTCAGATGCGGCCTCCCGTTCTCCTGCCTTTCTGGAGAGCTTGCTTGCGATTCTCAAACAGGCTGAGTTCTGCAAATGGACAGAGTTAGAATTATTCTGAAGAATCAACTCGAACAATTGATCAAAGCACGTGCACATACCACAACTTCAAGCCGATCGAAGGCTTCTTCAAAAGTAGCTTCCGGAAGATTGCAAAGCTTCCGGATCGCGTTGGTAGGATGGTTGATGTCAACATCACCCAAACTCCTTATCTTCTTCTTAGCCGGGCCAGCAGGTGTACCTACAATCCATGCAGCAATTCTAAGTGTTAGTATATTTTCAAGCTTCAAAGACGAGGAAGTCAATCAAAACAGGTTAGTACAGATACCTGAAGCCTCGACTTGGGGAGCCTTTCCCTTCCCACTGTCGGAGCTCTTACCCTTGGGGGTCGATTTCTCCTTGCTGGGGATTGGCTCTGGCAAAGGATGAGAAGTAGCATCACCCACCCGGCTTCCTCTCTCCAAGTGAGCAGGAGAGGGAACATCTCGAGGAGGTGATGCTCCCCCTTCGTCTTCTTGCCTACTCGAGGAGGTGAGCCCTGCTACCATAGCAGCAACTTCCTCCGCCAGAGATCGCGAAGGGGGTGGGGGTTGTTCAACCTCCACACCCCCACTTATTGTCGCCCCTTCGAGACGGGGAACCTCGGGAGGTATTTGATCGAGAGGTGCAGGGTTGCTTCTAACCCCACCACTCCCCGATAGCTTGATTTTAAAGCGCAGGGGGTTCTTCTTCAATTCCCCAAAGTGATAAGTAGGAATCACTTTGGGGCCATCGCTAGTTGCATCCATAACCCCCTCCATCTTCCGAGCCTTACCCTCGTCTATGAGGATAGGCTGCGAGTCCTCGTCAGCACCACCAGTGGGGGTGGGAGGAATTTCTTCCTCACCATCCCCATGTCTTTGGCCACCATCAGTGGGGGTGGGAGGAATTTCTTCCTCACCACCCCCATCTTCATCATCATCTTCGCCATCCTCTTCATCATCGTCACCATCCACATCCTCTTCATCTTCACCTCCACCTTCCTCCTCTCTCTCTACTTCCTCTTCATCTTCATCTTCCTCCTTCTTTTTCTCCTCATCCTCCTCCTGCTTAATGGGGATTTTCCTTTTCTTCTTCGCTGGCCCCTTCGGAATCACCAGTTTCTCCTCTGAAGGAAGTGCGCGCCTGGCTCCATAAGACTTCTTCTCGAATCGAAGCTTTCTAATAATTTTTCCAGACTGAGGGTCCTCCTCGTAATCGGAGTAGATGACCTCATTATCTTCATAGCGAAGCTTCGATCGGTGGAGGAGGTTGGCCTTGCCATGTCGGACTGGGCAATTCGAGAATTGCTTCCACGATCTAGTCCCACATGTCAACTCCAAGAAGAGGTTGTCAAGGACCCCTACTCGCTCTGGAGGCCAAGAGAGAGCTCCTCCTGTGCAGTACATATCAATCTCTTCATGCACTTTGTATCGGGGCACCTCAGGAACAGACATCGGAGTCCAGGCACCAGACACCGACAACGGCCAGTCAGTGTAGAGCTTATCAGAACCGATAGTGTCAGCAATCGGCCGAAGAGCAGACACACCCGTCAGATAGTAGAATGGGCTGTCCTTCCTCCAGGCCCATCGGTAGTGATAGAAGAAATACCCCAGCTCGATTCGGGCTTCTTCACCTTCAGGGAGGCTGGAGTAGCATTCCCTTAGCTCCTTCTAAAAGTCCGACTCTACGCGACAGAAAGCGTAGATGATCCTCCAGGAGTTCCCAGTGACCTGCCCGGGACAGAGACCGGAGGCGTTCAGCAACCTCGCGGCGAAAGGCAGCAGCGGCAAGCGCAGTCCACAGTTGAGCTGGCCGATCGTGACGATGGTTCCCATCACTTGCTCCTTGCTCGCCCACGAGACAAAGACTGTCCGCCTATCAACGCCGAAAGCGGATAAAACTCCAGGGAGCGCTGGTCGAGACTTTCCCTCTGTGAAAAATGACAGCAACTCCTGCAGCTTCTCCCTCTTGGCATCTGTAAGTCTGCTGCCGATGTTATACCCAAACTCCATCTCCGCCTCCAGAGGTAACTGCGGGCAGAGGACAAACTTTGCCTTGGGAATCTGCTCTGGCCTTGACGGTGCAGAAGCAAATCCCACTCCTTGATGCCTCTTGCCCAGTTGGCCAAGCTCGATCAATTCTGCCCTGCCTTTGCCACGGCCCTTCGGAACAGAAGAGACCTCGATAACTTCCTTGCCCTTCCTCTTGGAAGGAACACTCTTCTTCGAATTGCCCGAAGACGCCATTTGACCGATCGAAAAGAGATGAAGAACAAAAGATGGAAAAGCAAAGAGTCTGGACTTCGAAAAATTCTGAAAGCGTGAGGCGAAAATGATAGCCAGTGAAACTTATATACCCAGGGTAAAACAGGTACGCAAATCGAGAAGACACGTGTCTTCACCGTATCAAATCGCGTGTTTTTGCAGGTACACGTGGCTTCCATCCGTAGCAAGCGCTAAATCAGGCGAACAGTCGGACCAGACGAAGCGTCAGACCCATCGGTCCACATAAACCAACGATTCAAGCAAGCCACCGGTCTAAGTAAACCGGACCGCCGGTTCAAAACCACATTCCGGCAAACACAAGATTCAAAGCAGAGAAAATCAAACTCCATCGATATTCAAGACTGCCAAAGATCAAAGAAGAAGCACAAGCTATACCACTTCCTCAAAAGTACAGGTTCAAGACTCAAACCTTGACCGGCTGATTTTAGCCGAACGGTCAAATATGACCGTTCGGCCAAAATCAACCGATCGGTCGATTTTCTACTAGATCCGGCGAAAAACTGAGGTTTTTTGCCGATCACCCAAACCTTGACCGGCTGATTTTAGCCGAACGGTCAAACTTGACCGTTCGGTCAAAATCAATCGATCGGTCGATTTTTTACTAGATCCGGCGAAAAACTGAGGTTTTTTGCCGATCACCCAAACCTTGACCGGCTGATTTTAGCCGAACGGTCAAATATGACCGTTCGGCCAAAATCAACCGATCGGTCGATTTTCTACTAGATCCGGCGAAAAACTGAGGTTTTTTGCCGATCACCCAAACCTTGACCGGCTGACTTTAGCCGAACGGTCAAACTTGACCGTTCGGTCAAAATCAATCGATCGGTCGATTTTCTACTAGATCCGGCGAAAAACTGAGGTTTTTTGCCGATCACCCAAACCTTGACCGGCTGATTTTAGCCGAACGGTCAAATATGACCGTTCGGCCAAAATCAACCGATCGGTCGATTTTCTACTAGATCCGGCGAAAAACTGAGGGTTTTTGCCGATCACCCAATCCTTGACCGGTTGAAATTGACCGTTCGGTCAAATTTAACCGATCGGTCAAATTTGACCGATCGGTAAAAATTGACCGATCGGTCAAAATCAACCGATCAGTCAAAATTCCACTGGATCGGTCAAAAAACCATGTTTTTTGACCGATCACACAATCCTTGACCGGTTGAAATTGACCGTTCGGTCAAATTTAACCGATCGGTCAAAATTTGACCGATCGGTCAAAATTGACCGATCGGTCAAAATCGACCGATCGGTCAAAATTCCACTGGATCGGTCAAAAAACCATGTTTTTTGACCGATCACACAATCCTTGACCGGTTGAAATTGACCGATCGGTCAAAATTGACCGATCAGCCTTTTTTATACTAACATTTCGACAAACCTCTTTGTACCTTTTTAGACAGGGGGTTGCTATTTTTTGCACCAAATCCAAGCCAGCCAGATGATCTCTAGCTAACTTGGAGGGGGTAACTGTGGGTGCAAATTTTGGTAAGAAGGTTGCCAACAGCAGGACCCACCGGCCCTGCCTGGTGGGCCCCCGGAGACCACAGCAAGACCCACCGGCCCTGCCCGGTGGGCCCACGAAGACTACAGCGGGACCCACCGGCCCTGCCCGGTGGGCCCACGAAGACTACCACGGGACCCACCGGCCCTGCCTGGTGGACCCACGAAGACTACCGCGGGACCCACCGGCCCTGCCTGGAGGATCCCCAGATACGGCAGCAGAAACCGCCATTCACCCCGGAATTCCTCCCAGAGAAGCCTATAAATAGCAGAGCCTTCGAATGTAAAAGGATCAAACTCTCAGTTCTAAGAAACCAGAGCTCTGGGATTTCCAACTTCCCATCTTCCACCTCTCTTTGATCTTCTTTTTCTCTTGAAAAGATTAGAGTTTTCAGTGATACTCGGCCTGTCGAGATCACTTCAACATAAGTGTTAGTGAATTCGGGTTGCTCCCTATAGCACGGAGACGTAGGCTTCGGCTGAACTCCGAGATCACATCTCTTGTGTCAAACTCTCTCTCTGATTGCACATCTCTTTCTATTGACATATCAAGAGGTAACTTCAAATCCAATTGACAGATCGATCAACGATCTTCAACTCGAACCTTCAATTGACTGGTGCTGCGAGAGTCTTCGGGTCGGCACGAAGATTTTCCCCCACATGCGTGCACAGCGGTAAGAAAGGCAGTAAACCAAGGCGAGTGGCTGCAGACAGAGGCAAAGCCAAAGGGGTCAGGAGGCACAGTGTTGTGGCTAAAGCGGTTAGGCAGGTGGTGCTGGCGCTGAGGGTAGCGAGGTGGGAACGGATCCACGAAAGGTGATGACAGAGCAGGTATAATAGGCAAAGTCCAGGAGCAAACTCAGCAGCAGGAGGGCCGATATCCTCTGAGGAGAAATGAAACTGAGACACAAGAGTAGTTAGGCGAGAGTAGACCTAAGGAAAGGGCGAGACAACCCGATGAGGAGAGAGATGCATGAACGTAAAGGAGGAAGCCCCGAAGGAGTCCCCTGGAGAAGCTGGGGAAACACCTGGTAAAGGAGCAGCAGGTGGAGTCAGGGGAGCCAATGGTAAGGAAGGAGCCGATGGAGCTAGAGGAGCTGACGGAAAAGACTCAGGTGTCGAGGATAGAGGAGAAGAAACCTCTAGGAAGGTGAGGTCCTGAGCCTCAAGAGAGTAGTAGGGCGCATCCTCAACAAAGGAGACGTGTCGAGAGATACTGATGCAGACGAGCCACTACGTGCAGTTTTTCTACAGCTGATGGCGTATTTTCATCCGTGCCGGAGATCCAGGAACCCGATCGTCGATCCGTCTGCATCAGTGGAAAGCTTAATCGAAGCCCCACAGTTTTGGTTTTTATTTTGTTTCGATCCGATCCACGGATCTTTAGTTATTTCAGTTTTTATTTCTGGTTTGGGTAGGTGCGAGCCATGTTCGCATCCGGTTCGAGCCACAGATGCCGAATTGACTCATTTCCGTGTTAGAGTCTTAGCCGTAGGATCCTAAATGAGATTAAATCTCAATGGATGAGATTCCAAGAGAAACCAAAAATCCCAAAAACCCACCCGACCGGTCCTCTCTCTCTCTCTCCCGCGGACACCCGACTCTCTCTCTCTCTTCCGCGGTCTTCTCTCTCTCCTCCCGTGCGTCTCTCTCTTTCTTTCCTTTTTCTTGTGCTCTCTTTGATTGTTTCATCCTCTATTAATACTAAAAACCCTAATTGAGAAGGGGAGATGAATAGATGAATTGAAACCCTAGAAACGGAGAAGCGGCTCGCTTGTTCGGTTTATCTTTTCCGACGAATTCCTCCTTGCTTCTCAACCTTTTCTTCCTTCGCAAGCTTCTACCCCGTCGCCTCGCTATTCATCCTCGGCTTCACGGAAGATCGACGTGGAGTTTCTTCTTCTTCAAGATCATCGTCTCGGCTTCTTCACCCCGTCTTCTGGATCACACCTCCCCCTTCCGCGCCATTCCTCTGCAACACGGAGTATCGGAAAGCTGCCGGCATTGACCTCAGCACGGTTTGGTATCATCCTTCGATAATTTTCATGTGATAAATCATCCTTTTCCAACCGGCCTTATTGCTGAATTGTCATTAGGGTTCCTAAGTATTTGGTTTTTCCGAAGATCTCATCCATTAGGATTTTAACTTTTAGGTCTATGGTTGTCTTTGATACATTGGCATTATTAATTGAGATTGTGGTCATCATTATTGCTGGGATTGGTTTATTATAATCTGAAATTAAATTATTCTCTTGACAGTTGTTATCACTTCTTTGAATTAAATCTGATTGGTGATGAATGAGTGCTGAAACGTGATTATAAGCATTGCTGAAATTTATTGATACATGCTGAAATCTGATTTTTATTGTTAAATTCTGCACTTGGATTCATTCAAGCATTCCGCATCGCATTTAGTTGATATCAGATCGTATCAAGTTGATACGTGATCGCATCAAGTTGGTATCAGAGCGCACTAGTCGTCGCGTTCTTACGCAACGGTCGGTCCTCTTGCATCATTTGCATCAGCGCGTGCTTGCTGAAATTTTTATTTTTTTATTTTTTTATTTTATTCTTCCTTCTTTTCATTTAGTTAGTGTCTTGCATTACTTAGTAACACGCAACGCGTGATCGCATACATATTAGGACCATTCCTTTCTCTCTGTAGTGAGTCGATAGAATCTATAATGGCTGGATCGTTGCCACCCCGCACTTGGCACGATGCCTTCATAAGGCAACAGGAGCACATGGGTAGGCTTCAGACCCAAATAGAAAAATTGACCTTGGCCGTCACCAAATCCCAGAATCCACCTCGACCCCATCGGGAACACAGGATTAGAGCGTCGCCAAGGCATAGTGAATTAGACCCAGAGTCAGGAGGAGCCAGCGTCAGTTCCTCTAATGGATCTGATAGGCGGAATAGCAGAACTCATAGGAGATCGAAGTCCCATTGGGGCTGGGATCAGAGCATCAACATAGAAATTCCTGAGTTCGGGGGTCAGATGGATCCCGAAGAGTTTCTAGAGTGGGCCGAGCATATCGATCGGTATTTCGAGTGGAAGAAAATCCCCCGCGACAAACAAGTTAAGTTTGTCAGTCTTAAACTGAAAGGTCATGCACTGGTTTGGTGGAAACAGTTGCAGACCGCTAGGGGTAGAAAAGGAAAAGATAAAATTTCCACTTGGACCCACATGAGGGAAAAGCTGCAACGGAAGTTCCTCCCTTCCGATTCCAAACAAAGTGTGTTCCAGAATTCGCCCTCGAAAGTATCCGAGCGCACTAGTCGTCGCGTTAGGGAAAAGAGCACAAATCTGATGGCAAACTACGTGCAGAGCAGCCAAAACAGAAGTTGCCAAAACCTGCGACAAGAGCACGAATTAGTAGATCAGCCAGGACACAAGTCAGCCGATTGTCCTCAACGACAATTCAACCCACAGACAAATCTGGCGGACAATGACAAGGAAGAGGAAAGTCATGGGTCTGAGGGCGAACACTTCAATGAGTTAGTCTTGGAGGGAGATGACGTGACTGCACCACTGCTGGTTATTCACCAGTCTCCATCACCCCATGCACCTAAAGCTCTTCTGAATCAGAACCAACCCTTACCACCATTCGCAGATAACCTAGTAGGGCGTTCATTTGTGTCGCTGTCAATTGAGAAGGGATTAGACAACATTTTGCATTCCATTGCATGCACATCGCATTTAGAGTCTGTAGGCATTCATGACACTCGCATTCATCATTTGCCTGCCATCTATACAATCATAGCCCAATCATATGTGCATTCATATCATCCAAGTGTTGAGTCTAACCTTAAAGAAGATTTTGGCATGTTTGATCATTTTTCGAGGCAGAATATCTATGAATCATGTTTTCAGCTTTCAGACAACCCATCATCTTTAATTTTTCGAAATCATAACAATTGGCATGATGAGTTCTGTAATTTCTTATTTTATTCACTGCATCCGGACAATGATGACATGACATATCTTCTTGGTTTAGAACCCCCTTGTTTTGCATCGTGCGCAGGCCACATTGAGCAACACATAACGCACCCGCAACCCATGGCCTTCCAAATACACCATTGCCAATCGCGCAAGCCGATGACCCGCAGCACATTATGCTCCCGCGGCCTTTCTTTTTATATGTCATTTGAATTTCATGTCAATCCAAACTCCTATTATCACATGAAATTATCTGAGTCATTTGATGATCTTATCGTGCCGCGGAGGATGTTGGTTTTGGCTTTCAGGTCTTCGCTTGGCGTCGAGGGGCGGAGGATGACAGATGGAGTTGTTGCTTACTTGAGGCGGGTTACTTGGCCACCGGACCCGGGAGAGCAGTTCGAGCAGATTCAGCGGTTGCCGATACTACCAGGAGAGCCCCCGCCGGATCCAGGACCTTGCTCGACAGGAGTCGAGTTCTTTTGAGTCCGGGGGACTTGATGCAGACGAGCCACTACGTGCAGTTTTTCTACAGCTGATGGCGTATTTTCATCCGCGCCGGAGATCCAGGAACCCGATCGTCGATCCGTCTGCATCAGTGGAAAGCTTAATCGAAGCCCCACAGTTTTGGTTTTTATTTTGTTTCGATCCGATCCACGGATCTTTAGTTATTTCAGTTTTTATTTCTGGTTTGGGTAGGTGCGAGCCATGTTCGCATCCGGTTCGAGCCACAGATGCCGAACTGACTCATTTCCGTGTTAGAGTCTTAGCCGTAGGATCCTAAATGAGATTAAATCTCAATGGATGAGATTCCAAGAGAAACCAAAAATCCCAAAAACCCACCCGACCGGTCCTCTCTCTCTCTCTCTCCCGCGGACACCCGACTCTCTCTCTCTCTTCCGCGGTCTTCTCTCTCTCCTCCCGTGCGTCTCTCTCTTTCTTTCCTTTTTCTTGTGCTCTCTTTGATTGTTTCATCCTCTATTAATACTAAAAACCCTAATTAAGAAGGGGAGATGAATAGATGAATTGAAACCCTAGAAACGGAGAAGCGGCTCGCTTGTTCGGTTTATCTTTTCCGACGAATTCCTCCTTGCTTCTCAACCTTTTCTTCCTTCGCAAGCTTCTACCCCGTCGCCTCGCTATTCATCCTCGGCTTCACGGAAGATCGACGTGGAGTTTCTTCTTCTTCAAGATCATCGTCTCGGCTTCTTCACCCCGTCTTCTGGATCACACCTCCCCCTTCCGCGCCATTCCTCTGCAACACGGAGTATCGGAAAGCTGCCGGCATTGACCTCAGCACGGTTTGGTATCATCCTTCGATAATTTTCATGTGATAAATCATCTTTTTCCAACCGGCCTTATTGCTGAATTGTCATTAGGGTTCCTAAGTATTTGGTTTTTCCGAAGATCTCATCCATTAGGATTTTAACTTTTAGGTCTATGGTTGTCTTTGATACATTGGCATTATTAATTGAGATTGTGGTCATCATTATTGCTGGGATTGGTTTATTATAATCTGAAATTAAATTATTCTCTTGACAGTTGTTATCACTTCTTTGAATTAAATCTGATTGGTGATGAATGAGTGCTGAAACGTGATTATAAGCATTGCTGAAATTTATTGATACATGCTGAAATCTGATTTTTATTGTTAAATTCTGCACTTGGATTCATTCAAGCATTCCGCATCGCATTTAGTTGATATCAGATCGTATCAAGTTGATACGTGATCGCATCAGATACGCAAGTGATGAGCAACATGGTCATCACAGTGCGCGATATCCCTTGTGCTTAGTGCTGATCCCAAGAAGGATCCACTTAGCTGCCTAAGCAGACAGCTTCGTGCGCTCATGGGGAGGAAGAAGAACAAAGTAAGTATACCCAAACGTGCGAAGAGGGTTGTAGTTAGGAGTGGTAGAAAGAAGGCGCTCACGAGGAGACAAGTTATCCGGAAGAACTGACGAAGGAGTGATGTTAATAAGCTGGACCAACGTCAGAAGAGCCTCAGCCTAGAAGCGTCGAGGAATAGAACCGGAAAGGAGAAGAGCAGGAGTAGTCACAAGAATATGGCGATACTTTCTCTCAGCAACGCCATTCTGCTCGTGGATATGAAGACGCGAATGCTGAAAAATCGTCCCATGGGACTGAATAAGACTGTGCATAGCGGTAGATAGATACTCAAGGGCACAATCAGATTGAAAGATCTTGATGCGCCGACTGAACTGTGTGTGAGTCATGGATGTAAAATCCTTATAGGCCTGGAGGATATCCAAGTGACGACGAAGAAGATAGACCCATGTGTAACGACTTTAATCATCTACAAATGAGACATAGTATAAATACGCATTGATAGAGGGAAGAGGAGAATGTCCCTAAATATCAAAGTGAATAAGATCAAAAGGAGCATAGCTCCGAGACATACTAGAGGAAAAGGGAAGGGCTGCAGCTTTTGCAAGCTTTCAGTTGGTATAAAGAGACAGAGACAGAAAATGACTATAACCGAGAGTCCTAGAAAGAAATAACCTTTTAAGTCGTGGTTCCAATGCATGACCCAAGCGCATGTGCCACATATCGGCATCAGGAGAAGCTGCCCCATAGAATCCAGAGGAAGGCGGAGTCGGAGAGTGAAGAAACTCCATCTAGTACAGCCCACCAGTCCTACGACCTACTCTAATCTGTCGACCAGTACATAGATTCTGTACAGAACAAGAAGATGGTGTAAAGGTCACAGAGCAACCAGAGTCACATAAAGCACTAATAGAAATGAGGTGCATGTGAAGTGTGGGAGCGTAAAGCACAGAGGGTAAGGAAAGGCGGCCTGTGGGATCGGATGAAGTAGTAATGGATCCAAATTGTGAGATGCACAGAACCCAGAGGAAGACGGAGTTGGAGAGTGAAGAAACTCCATCTAGTACAGCCCACCTGTACTACGACCTGCTCTAATCTGTCGACCAGTACATAGATTCTGCATAGAACAAGAAGAGGGTGTAAAGGTCACAGAGCAGCCAGAGTCACATAAAGCACTAATAGAAATGAGGTGCATGTGAAGTATGGGAGCATGAAGCACAGAGGGTAAGGAAAGGTGGTCTGTGGGATCGGATGAAGTAGTAATGGATCTGAATTGTGAGATGGCTAGACGAGAACCATTCGCAGTGTGAATCAGAGGGAGATGTGTCACAGACTGGCAATCGGTGAGGAGGGAGGCATCCTGAGTTATATGGTGTGAGGCTCCCGAATCCAGAATCCAGAGGGCAGAGATACTAGATGAAACAGAGAAAGCTAAAACATTGGAGGGACCATCGAGAGCAATAGACTGATGAGACATTCGAAACTGAGCTATCTTCTTGCGAAGGGATTGAAGGCTCTCAGTCAAGGCCTGAGATATAGTAATTGTAGCTGTAGAGGTCGATCGACTACATCCTTGCCTTTGGTGAGTTGGACATGCAACTGTAGTAGCAATAGTCGCTGAGGAAAGCTGTCGTCCAGAATTCCCTGTAGGTGACTGTAAAGGGGCCTCGCCCAGAATTCCTTGAAGACTGACTGGAAGTGAAGAGACCCTGGAGGTGACACCGTAGGGGGCCACGGTCGATGAAGTCATCGCCAGAGGAGGAGACCACAGGAGGGCCAGATCGGCTGCGACTGCGAGCTGCAGGTGGCACACGGAGGTGCAGACGACCGTGGAAATACAGTTGAGGGGCGACAAGCGACTTATAGAGTCTCGATGAGGCCGACAGACGAAACAATGGGTGTGACAAAGGACACGGCAGCGGTGTGAGGCGCGGACTAGACGATATCGTGAAGGTTGCAGAGAAGGTGGCAGCAAGGAAAGGCTGTCGGGAAAGCTATGGGCTATTGGCTGAAGGCTGGAGACGGCTGAGGAGCAGAAGATGCAGGCGCTGAAGGCTGAAGATGGCTAGGCTGCGGGTTGCCAACTGAAGCAAAGAAGGCCGCCTGCTGCGGGCTCACAAAGCAGAGGAGATGACCGCCGGCTGCTGGCTCTCAAAGGTTGAAGGTGCGAACGACTGGAGACAGACGATAGCAACATCACCTTGGCTGAGAGAGGAGTGAGGAAACAGACGGTGATGCCTTGATATGCGAGGCTCGTGGGAGACAGCAGCACCAGGCACGGGGCTGCGGGAGACGGAGGCCTCGGGGAGCGAGGCTCGCGGGAGACAGAGGCTGAGGCTGCGAGGCGCAGGGGCGCAGAGGTGCGGGGATCGCGAGGCGCAGGGGCTCAGGGGCGCAGCTCTGTTGGCACGGGCGCGAGGCAGAGAAGCGAGGGCGCGCGAGGCACGATCGCGAGCGTGGCTCTGCGGGAACGGGCGCGAGTCACGCGAGGCAGAGGCGACAAGCACGGGATCTGGGCGCGAGGCACCGGTTGCGAGCTGCGAGGCTCGAGCGATCGGAGCGCGAGAAGCTCCGATTGGGATCTGATCGGAGGTAGCTGCGCAGGGGCTGTGAAGCTTGAGCGATGTTGAGACAAGGGAGTTGTTTGACAAATGTCGCCGGTGATCAACCTTGCTCTAATATCATGTGACAAACCCTAGAGAAGGAGGAAGAGGAAAAAGGGAGAGAGAGAAAGAGATAGCTAGGTTTGGGAAGAGAATAAGATGATCACTATTGGGCCAATAAGGCAAGTATATATCCCATATACATGTGCAGCCATATAAGTCTATACATGGATAATACGATATGTTAACAGGAAGAAAGAGGAAGACAACGACGTCGACACCCTCCCACCCTCCCCCTCATTCCTTTGCACAGGCATACCCCATTGCCGCCGCCTGTACCACTGTTGGCGGTCTCATCATGTGCGCATCACCGTCGGATCTCCGGCTCTTCTTTCTGACGGCCATGCCATGCATGCGCCGACACATGTGGCCCTGCCACTTGCCGAGACCACCCTCATCCAACACCATCCTGGCAATCATGCTGCCATTGCACACCACTGCACCATCCTGATGGCCCCGGCTTGTGTGTGTATGGTTGCAGCCCTTCCCTTTTACATGGGTTCTGTTGACTTAACCAAACCCAATAAAGCGGTTGTGTGGGTTCTTCTAACCCAACCCGACCCGACCCGACCCGACCAATAAGATACTGACCCGTTTATTAAACGAGTTGGGTTCAAGTTGCTCTTGGATCTGTCTCAACCCGACCCGGCCCATTGCCACCCTAACCGTAGCCACAATCTTATAATTTTGGAGTTCCCATCAGGCTTGGACTCCCTAGAACCCTATACAGTCATGGCTAGACTACAAAGTCAAATTTCATAACTACAGTACTCTGTTCTGAGTTGGGGCCCATATAGAGGAGCTCCGATGGTCGGACGGCAGTGGAGCGGTGCCTCAAATGGCCGGTGGAAGAGAATGATCGCTTGGGAGGAGAGGGTGCCCATATCAATTGGGGGGGCTCTTATCAAAATTTTAAATTTGGCGGGACGCTCCCAGTCATTAGGTATATACAAATATATATAAAAAAAAAGTTAAGTATCTTACGGTGGGCTGGGTTCATTATTCTTCTCACGTCAGCAATGACCCAGCCCCCCTTTTTTCGATTTTACTTCTCTCCACTGATGATTCGGTTGCTTACTCTTTGGGGAGTGACATGTGGCGATCCAAATACTAAAGGCCATGATATAAGTCGCTCGCGCCCGCCCGCAGCTACTCGCTCAACCCACCTGTAGCTGCTCGCGGGAGCACGTCGCAGCCGTTCGCGCAGCTGCCCGCCGTCGCTCGCACAACCCGCCTTTCATCGAGCCGTGCCACCCGCCTCTGGTCATGCGCAGCCCGACACCTTTGGCTCAAGTTGGCTGGTCGTCACTGACTTCACCCATTAGGCGCGCAAGCCACCGCCGGCCTGCCACTGTCGCACGCCTCCCTGCCGGTTACCGTGGCACGTAGAGCCGGCGGTTGTCGTCGTCCGACCTTGTGTGCTACAAGGGTTAAGATTTGGGCCGCCGACAGGTTGTGGGTTATGCCGGATCTACGGTCCGACAAGGTTCCGACCAAGGGTTGTCTGTGGGCTATCCAGTCGGTGATGGACTCGGATCGAGTGTGTCCACGAAAATGACGGGGAAGATGATCTAAGGTGTAGCTTGTGGGCCGCGAGGTTGCTTGTCATCATGGTTCTTGTCGTGGTGTTCGTCATTGCAAGGTTCCTCACACCGTTCGTCGTCACGAGATTCTTTGCGATGCTCATCGTGATGGCCAGAGCTTGGAGTTCCTTGAGCTGTCACTGCAAGACTCTTTGCGATCGATGCTCGTCCCTCTCTCTCTCTCTCTCTCTCTCTCTCTCTCTCTCTCTCTCTCTCTCTCTCTCTCTCTCTCTCTCTCTCTCTCTGACCTCTCTTGTTGTGGGAACGGATGGGCTCATGCTGATAACGTGTTAAGAAACAGAAGAGAAGAGATAGCCGTAAAACCGTGCCCCCACCCTTGGAGTCGTATATTAGTTATAGGGTGAATAAACTTAGGGCTCAAGTAACCATGGAAAACCCTAACTTCATAAGGGGGATCGGACGGTGGATAGCCACATGTAAAGCCGATCTCATAACAAAATAGTCATTTTTTAGTTTTTGATACTACTATGAATATCAAGGGCATTTAGGGTGTCAGCAACCAAAAATTTTCGGTTTTGTCCGGTTTGATATTTATTTTGAAAACTGATCATTTCGGTATATAATTTATTTTTGGGGCCAACTTGTAGTTTTCTCAATGAATTATAAAGACTGAATTACTCTCAGGCTTATGAAATTTCCGAATTAATTTGTGAACAATTTATTATTTGTTCACAAATAATTTGTAAAATTAGATGATGTTATACGGTAATGATTTTAGCTTAATTCAATT
This sequence comes from Chamaelirium japonicum, assembly GCA_947650365.1. Classification (NCBI taxonomy): domain Eukaryota; kingdom Viridiplantae; phylum Streptophyta; class Magnoliopsida; order Liliales; family Melanthiaceae; genus Chamaelirium; species Chamaelirium japonicum. Next base: position 115,882,950 of record OX393550.1, read on the forward strand.
ATACTATACTGAAACAGAAGCATTCAACACAAGGTCGTGCGACATTGTACAAACACTCAGAAATATGAAAAAAAAAGTTTGTCAAATCTTGGGATCAATGCACACCGCACGCTAGTAATGGAACATTTTCAAGCTTTTATTCATCTGATAATATCATATGTTTTGTGTTTTATGCTTTTGAACTTTTTGTTGAATTTATTTGGATTTTTTTGGCCTTTGCTGAACTCTGAATTTTGTCCCATGACTGAATTATTTATTGGACAATTGGTTGTTATGGTGCCAACTGTTGCACGCACAACTTGGTGATTCGTCGAGTCTGACCGAAAGTGTTGAGGATGATGCTTAAAAGATCAAGGATTAAAGCCCTGTGGAGATCACGCTCAACGCTGAATTCAATACACTCATACAATAGTACGAACAATAGAAATAATCAAAAATCAAGGATATGGATAATCACTAATCAAGAGATTACAACCGAACAATTGTTTATCGTTTGTCGAAACCCTGCAACCTTCTCTCGATGTTTCCACTCTCAGAACAAGTATACAGAAACACAGAGTAGAGATCAACACCGCAAGAGATCCAGAGAAATACTGGAGGATACCAAAAGATGAAAGCACCCGAAGGAGAAATCCCTAGATTTGGGCTCTTCTTTCTCTCTCCGTTCCATCTTTTCTCGTTGACGACTTCATCATTAGCATTTTTCTTTGCCAAGCGTCCCCTATATATTGTTATACCATGGTCAACAATAGAGTATGATTCATAGAGTAATAGGAGTCCAAATATGACTAGGTTTTGACTTGGTCTTCATCCATGTACTTCAGGAGAAAAACATGGCTTTCTAAATTGTTTGGGACTCAATCCCGTCAACACAAACCCTTGCCCCCATCCAAGATTTGCCCGGGTGGCCTAGTTTTTGCTCGCACCCGGATTCGCCCGGGCAAAATTCCAGGGCGTCTGGGTGAAATTCCTGCATGGGCTATCTTCTGGATCACAGACGTGGCGCCCAAGAGAAACTACCGGGCACTCAAGCAAATTTCCTGCATGTTCTACCATTTGGGTAGGCTCTTACAAACCAATTCCCAACATAATTCTATGTCGGGCCAATCATAAAACCAATAGTTTCCTCTCTACCGAACCCAACATGTCCCAACAAATGCTTCAGTTCAATTTGCAAGACCTAAATTCAACCACTAATGATTTGACGCTCTAGTTACAGTTCTTATCTAATTAGTGTAACAATCATGCCAAATAAAACTCAATAATTTACTTGGTGTGAGGGAATTACAGAAGGCTTAAAATGCATGAGTGACCAAATAAAATGCATGAGTAACACTGCTTTGAATTCACTCCATATTTCTTTCCCCTTATAACAATGATTTATTACCCTATAGATCTTTGTTAGCTATACGTTAAGCACCTTAATGACATGTTAAGCAATTCATGGTTATGATTAAGTTTACGCAAACAACATGGGATATTGGGGGAAACCGATAGAAACATCTTGGTTAAGTTAATTGTTTGTATTTTTATTTCAGAATTTACTAACGATCAAGCAAATTTGTCTTTAAAATATGACGATTTAGAGTGCACAAAGTTTTAGTTTATCAAATCCAATTTGTTGGACTTGTGTTTCTAGATTGGATAACGCATCATTCAAACAAATGGTTTAGATCACTAATAATGATTGTTCTTAATGAGATTTATAATTATTGATAGCTAATTTTCTACCCTAGATAATATTTATTTTCTTAGTAAATAAAATTTCCTTTATCCCACTCCAATACTTTTTTTCAATTGTACATAATTTGTGTTAAATGAGCTAGGTTTTTTCAATGCTATAACTGTGGTTACAGTTTGAGAAGTTCTGTAAAGTTGGAGAAGCATGAAATACCTTTTAACTCTATTTAATTCATATCTTCACTCGGTTTGCATATGTAAATTTTAAATGATCAAATTGCCTAAGATAATTAAGTAACATGTGAATACAACCTTCATCATGTCTTTTATCAGTTAATTTTATAAAATTGATTAGAAAAAGAATAAAAGTACATCAACAACATAGCAAGGGAGGGGGATGCCAAGAAACCTAAAAGACTAATTTGTGGATAGGGAGACTTAAAAAGAAAATATAGACAAAATCGCATTGCATAAGCCATTAAATTAACCATATAAGTTGTGACCAAAGAGGAGGTGATCACCCTAAAAAAAAAAATTGAAAAAAAATCCCCTAGGGGGGCAGCTGTACATTAAGCCGCATAGCGGCCGCAATGTATCACTATTTATATATATATATATATATATATATATATATATATATATATATATATATATATATATATATATATATATAAATAAATATAATTTAGAAACTTTCTTCAATATAGATGGATGGATATTTTTTTATAATGATCAAAATAATTGGGCTTATGAAATTAAAATCCGTTGCTACTCCTACCTAAACAATAAAAAGGGACAACAATAGTGATGTTTCAGTCTTTTTGAGGACACAATATGTTTCAATACCCACTGATTGGGTTTTGTCCCTATTACTATTGTAATAGCAGTTGCAATTTCTGCATGATCATTTCTACTAACCACCATAAATAGATGTGTATTTAATTCAAACAGTTTGTTGGAGTGAGTGAAAATTGAAGAAATAATTTTAATAATAATAATTATTATTTACTGTAAGCAACATTCTAATTAACATATGTCTATTTTGTTGACAGCTTTGATTGATGTCAATTACGTTCCTTTCTATACTACTAGAAAATATGATGGTCTTGTGCGCATTCCATTCTATAGGATTATATTAACATAGTAGATAAGGATTCTCTTGTTGAGCTGTTGAAGGATAGAATATTAACCCAATTAATGAACAATTTTTTTCGCAGAAGTTGGGTACAAAGGCTTTGTCAAGAAAGACCTTGCCAATGATTTGGACTTTTTCAAAAAAATTTCTTATTCCATGAGATTTTTTTTCTTTATCTTTTCACTCTAGTAGTTTTTGTACTGATAATCCATATGAGGTGGTATCCAAATCTTATATTGTTGTTTGCATCAAGACTTATGAATTCTAAAATATCAACGAGGATCTCGATTAATAATGGTATTCGAAAAGCTATAACATGGTCTCAACCAATATAATACATGTTTGAATTTATTTGGTGTTAGTGTCTTCCTCTATTGGCTGATATTGTTGTATTTCCTTAAACTTATGCTAACTTATTTGTGAAATAGATAATTTTTCAGAAATATTTTCTTGGGAATTGTTTCCTCAAGCATATACAGATTCTAACTCTTATCTATAATTTGGTCATCTCGACGTCTGATTTTCATAATGTATGGATTCCATATCATTTGACACTTGAATTGATAGTTCTTACTTTATATTCAAACTAATCGCTTTGTTATTCTTTCTACAGGAAAATGATATGTTTCATGATATTCTTGACTTACCGAATATAAGCAAAAATATATTTTTCAAGAAAAATGTGAGTTATTTTAGTTGCATCTTCTTCTAGTACCCAAATTCTCTTCTACTTGTATGTTTACTGACTCAATTATTTCACCAATTTTATATTACAACCAATTCACCAATTACATGTTTAAATATCTTAATAAGATGCTTGATTATTGGTACTAACTGAAAGTTCTCTCTTATGAAGAGAGTATCCAATTCCCCAGGTACCCTTACCAATAAGCAGAGGACTATGATGTGAATTACCATGATGAGTAGAAGAGATTGATTGCTCACAATTTTGACAAGTGCAACAATCATATATATTTGTTGTAAATTATTTTATTTTTAATTATAGACAAAACATGATTGTGTTCTCCATAAGATTTACATTATCTTATTTATCGTGTTCCTAACTCTCTATCAAAAGCAGCTTGGACCAAAGCCAATGATAATAGTCAAAATTAGAAATCACAGTTGATGAAAAAAAACAGAGATTATAACCATAGCTTGTGGAAGTCCAATATGTATAATATTCCCGGTACATGACAAAATAATTGTTTCATATTTGTGAAGGGCGTGAAAGCAAACTCAAATGAATTATGGAGTTATACCAAATCGGACAAAAAGACCTAAATAAATATGACTCCGGACCTCTTTTCAAAGTAACTACTAAACTAGACAATTTTGGGCATATTTTGCTTTTCTATGGTCATTTTGTAAACTTTTCAAAGTTACCAAGTATTGAAATGACCAAATACTCCTTCCTAAATATATGGGTGTTCATCAAAAAATATTTTTTAGTGTTCCCAATGGACATGCATCTCTCATATATGTTTAATCCCTTTTGCTTAACCCCTTCACGCACCATGCAACACGTAAGAGAAACCCACACTAGCCCGCGAGCAGAGATGTGGTATTGAAGATGATTTTATAGGGAGCAATGCTATTTGAACAAACTGAGGGACAATTTGCTGACACTCCACGTGAAGAGGAGAGCTGGAATTTTCTGATTGGCGAGACTATGAGCCATGTGATGAACCCTAGGGGGATGCCACCACCACCGGCCGCCACCCACAATGTAATGCCCGGTTTTTTTCTTCAGAGTTTGTTATCACTAAGGGTAGATCGTGTTTTGTTTTTATTATTATCATCAATATTGAAGATACAATAATTTTAGATAGTTGTATTTATATGGCATGATATTCTCGTGTGTGATATGTTGTTGGAGTCGTTGAACTTGAGTTAATTCGACCAGATTGTAGGTCCCGAGTCCAGGACTCGAGGGCAACTATGCTAGAGCGAATTACATGTTGGTACTCTAACCACATAGTAGGGCTGCATAACTTGATCCGATGGTATAGCCAGTGTGGTTTGGCTCGGTGAGGCATTAATGTTTTGAGAAAAATGCTATTCAACCTGAATGTTTTGCATACTTCTTTACAAACCATTCTCGGCCGTTTGTTGCTCCCCAACCCAATCAGTGAATTGCACTCAGCCCCGGTCGAGAGGCAAAGAGAGATAGGAAGAGGAAGACAGCGGCGTCGACACACCAGCCCGGCCGGCATCGACCCGGCACGGTTCCCCCTCCTCTGATCCCTACTTCGGCCTCCAGGTGAGCCCTTCTCCATCCTCTGTTTCCTTTCGATCCCACTCCACAACACAACCTACCCCACTGTCAGCGGCCCCACCATATATTGGATGTGTGTTTGAAAACCACACATGTTTAGTCCCATATCGGTAAGGGGAGAAATCCCCTACCACTTTATAAGGGATTGCCCTCTTCCCCCCACTAGTCATCACACTAGAGGAGGGGCTCCACTAGCTCACACGTGCGCGCGTGCGTGCCGTGTCGAGCCGGGTCGGGCCGGGCTTGGGCTGGGCGGCTCGTGTGTGTGCGCCTGCGGACCCAGACACGATAGCACCTCCGAAATGGGCTGGTCCGCACCTGCCCCATTTTTGTTTTTGCTTTTTAAGTCCTCCACCATTTATGAAATTCCTTTTGGGCTAGTAATCGTTGCTGCATGCTAGCTGTTACGCGAGAAGCGTCGCTGCATGCTAGCCGTTACGAGCTGTAACGCGCGCAGGGTTAATGGGCTTAATCGCAGCCCACGATTGCCTTCCCTCTTTCAGCGTCCCATTAACAGCCCGAGGCCTATACAAGGCCCAGTGTAGCCATGGGATGAGTACAGTCCGAATATCGGAATTGTTCTCTAATTTCTGCCTCTCCCTCTCTTATTCTCTCGTGATGTGGTGCTGCCCCCTTGCTCCGAGAAGACTCCCTCTCTCGGATCAAAGCTCTATTGCGGTGTTGCCTCCTTGCTTCGAGACGTTCTTCATCGAGTCACTGGGTTCCTGAAAGTCCACGAGGTTCGCAAAGCCTTCTTGAAGTCGTGCTGATGAGAAGGAGGTCACCTGACCGGGGTCGTTGTAATCTCCGAGAACCATTACCAAGAGACCCGCACAAGGGGGGCAATAAGTTTCTTGGGACAGCACCTAGCGTGCTTCGACCATAGGCCAGAGTTTCTAACTCTAATTTCTTGCTATTAGTAGATCTATTGAAAACTATTTGCATCTAATTCTAAACACTAAATAATTAGAGATAATTTAGATAGTTCATTTCTCTCTTTTAGAAAAGTTTGACAAGGTGAGTGACGGTTCCATAGAACCCGCTCTGCCTTGGCAAACAATTTCTAAAAGAAATTTGTGATGTGCCTTTGCTTGCAAATATTATAATTGCTAAACAACCAATCATTTAATATTAAGAATTTGATTAATTCCTAAGTTTGCTAGTATAGAACGGTTAGAATTTCCAACAATCCAAGAAATTTATTAATATTATTTAATCGTTCATGAATATCCATATTAGTAAAAAGGATTAATCTTTATTTTCTTCCTAATGTGCTCACTAATTAATTGTTAGCATTGTTAGTTTACTTAATCATTAATTAGACGTTACAAATTACGTGCTATCTATTAGTTGCAAAATTACTTTATACAAAGTTAATTAGAAGCATATATTTTAGAAAAGACTAAGAGTCGTCATTGGAATATTCCATTGCCTACGGTGTCTAGAAAGGCTTGACAAATCGGCATTAAATTGCCCAAGGTAGCTTGGTATTTGAGTAAGCCTAGTGCTCCACCTCTTACCTGGAGCCCATCTGGCTGTTAGGATTTGGAAGTTTTATTTGGACCTCTAGAAGTCAAATCTACCTAAGTGTGCTTTAAAATTGACAAAACTTACTTTTCAATCCTCAGATTTCAACTCCTTATTTTGGTCCGAAATGACCTCACCAAACCGTGAAACCCTTAGTGTCAAAACCGAGAAGTTTGACGGGTCTAACTTCAAGAGGTGGCAAAACCAGATGCGTTTCTGGCTAACCACACTTGGGTTACTATTAGCCATAGGTGAAACTGCACCAGGAGTATCTAGTGGGTCTAGCCAAACTCGTCGTACCCGAGCCTCCACTTCCTAACCTGATCCCGAACTGACTTCTGGCATTCCCACTAGGACCCCAGAAGAAATCAACTACCATAGCCTTCATAGGATCCTAGGGGCCTTATCTGATAGACTATATGATATCTAATATACTATTCAAAACCCTAAGGACCTATAGGATACTCTAGAGCGTAAGTATGGTCTAGATGATGCTGGAGTAAAACGCTTCAAAGCGTCAGACTTCAACAGCTTCAAAATGGTTGACTCCAAACCCATAAATGATCAGATTCATGAGTTTGAGAACCTAGTCCAACACCTGAAGACGAATGGTTCCACTCTTGATGAAATCTTTCAAATAGCCTGCCTTATAGACAAACTACCTACTTCTTGGTCTGAGTTTTCTAAGCACCTAAGTCATACCCAAGGTGACCTAACCCTAACTCAAGTTCTAAACTCTATTAGAATTGAGAGCAACATAGGCTCAGGAAAAAGGGATCTTCTGAATCCAAACTAATGGTCAACAACATAGAGGGTCAACCATTCAAGCCATTTCAAAAACCTAAGCATAAGTTCCAAACTAAACCCTTCCACCCTAAGCCTAAGCTATACACCAAGAAACCCTACTATAGCAACCATAACCCTAACCATTCCAAGGACCAAAAGAAGGAAGGAGTGCGCTGCTGCTATGTCTGCGGTCGGACCAATCACATGGCCAACCAATGCTTCTACAAAAAGACAACACCACCACTAAATCCAAAAAGGAATGGTCCAATGCCACTCGACTCCTAAGTCAACATGGTAACTTCTGGACCTGGCTCTTCTGGGACCGCTTTCAGGTCTGTTCTCTTTATCCCTGAAGTTAATATGACCTTTCAAGCATTTGATTGGTGGATTGACACAGGAGCTAACACTCACGTTTGCTCTAATCAATCTTTGTTTTTCACCTATCAGGTCTCAGGTGGAGGAGCTGTAAGCATGGGGAACAATGCTGAGGCTCGTGTGCTAGGGATAGGACGGATCGACCTGAAGCTGACATCAGAGAAGACCTTAACCCTGTGCGGAGTCCACCATGTTCCAGAGATTAGAAGAAATCTTATTAGTGGGTCTTTATTAGTACAACATGGGTACATGCTTATATTCGAGTCCAATAAAGTTGTAATAACTAAGGGAACACATTTTATTGGAAAATGATTTCTCTATGATGGCTTATTTAAATTGAATGTCTTTAATCCTTCTTCTACTATTTTGCATGTTGAGTCTTCGGTCACTTGGCATCAAAGGTTAGGTCATGTGAACTATAACTCAATCAAGAAACTCATGACCCTAAACATTATTCCTAAATCCGATACTAGGAATCTCGACAAGTGTGAGATATGCGTAGAAGCCAAACAACCTAAGAAATCCTTTAAAATCATCGATCGAGACTCCAAAATACTTGAACTAATTCACAACGATGTTTGTGATTCTGGAAGAACCTCGAGAGGTGATAATAGATATTTTGTAACGTTCATAGATGATGCTTCAAAATATTGCCACCTATATCTCATTAAGACTAAGGATGAAGTACTCAGTAAATTTAAGATTTACAAAGCTCAGGTTGAGAACCAATTAGACGAAAACATTAAGATCCTTAGGTCAGACCGAGGAGGGGAGTACACCTCAAATGAACTAAGTGAGTACTGTGAAGGCTATGGAATACTCCATGAGGTCACAGCTCCTTACACTCTCCAATCCAATAGTGTAGAGGAGAGAAAAAACATGACCCTAATAAACATGGTCAATTCCATGTTACTAAGCTCTGGAGCGCCAAAGAACTTATAGGGGAAAGCCCTAATGACGGCCTGTTATCTTTAACCGCATTCCCTTCAAACACAATGACTTGACCCCATATGAAGTATGGAAACATAGAAAACCCAACTTAGAATATCTAAAAGTATGGGGGTGCCTAGCTAAGGTAAAGATCCCCGATAATAAAAGAAAGAAGATATGACCTAAGACTGTAGATGCCATCTTTATCGACTACACTTCAGACAGTAAAGCTAATCAATTTTTAGTGTTTAACTCTGAAATAAGTGAAATAGCCAATAACACCATAATCGAAGCTACAGATGCCTCATACTTCAAAAATATCTTCCCTTATAAGACTAGGATCAATACCAATAACTAGGCCTCCAATTCTAATCAGGTAATCCAGATCGAACCCGAAGTCCAATTAGAACCTGAAGACCATACTGAACCGGTAACCCAAACCGAACCTAGAAGAAGTAAATGTGCCCGTGTAGAAAAAGTCTTTGATGACTTCTATGCACTTCTGGTGGAGAACTCTCCCTCTACCTATACAGATGCAATAAAGTCTATAGACTCACCCTTTTGGAAGGAAGCCATAGATAACGAGATCCAATCCATAATTCAAAACCACACCTAGGAACTCACCAATTTACCTCCTTATTGCAAAACCATAAGATATAAATGAGTGTTTAAGAAGAAACTTAGATCCGACAACACCATAGATAAATTTAAGGCACGACTTGTAGCCAAGGGCTTTACCCAAAAATCTAGGGTAGACTACTTTGATGTCTACTCACCTGTCGCTACGATAACCACGATTAGGATCCTCATCGCCTTAGCTTCAATCTATAAGATAGTCATATATCAAATGGATGTTAAGACTGCTTTCTTAAATGACAACCTTAATGAGGAAATATGCATGGACCAACCCGAGGGACTTACTGCACCTGGACAAGAGGAAAGGGTGTGTAAGTTAATTCAATCCCTCTATGGACTTAAACAAGCCCCAAAACAATGGCACATGAAATTCGATGAAGTTATCTTATCCTATGGATTTGATATCAATACAACAGATGAATATGTATACTATAAAGTAGATGGTAACAATGTTGTCATCTTATGTTTGTATGTTGACGATATCGTAATATTCGGTTCAAACATACAAATCATAAATGATATCAAACACTTTTTATCCCAAAACTTCGACATGACAGATCTGGGACAAGTTGACGTTATTTTGAACACTAAGATCATTAGAAAAGACAATGGGTTAGTGCTATCCCAATCCCACTATATCGAAAATATCCTTAGGAAATTCTACGACCCCGATTGCCAACCGGTATCCACACCATATGATCCAAATACCCATCTGACAAAGAACACTAGACTTCCTAAACTACAGAGCGAGTATGCTCAAATTATAGGATCGCTAGATTTTCTAGCAAACTATACTCGACCCGATATCACTTACACGGTAAATAGACTTAGTCGTTATACGTCTAACCCAAATGAGTCCTATTGGAACACGTTAGAAAGAGTTTTTAGATACCTTAAGGGAACCATATCATATGGTCTCCACTATAGTGGATATTTAGCTGTATTAGAGGGATACTCTGATGCTAACTGGATTAGTGACTCAATAAATATTAAGTCCACAACCGGGTATGTATTCCTACTAGGAGGTGGAGCCATATCTTGGAAATCTACTAAACAGACTATTATAGCTAGGAGTGCCATGGAATCAGAAATGATAACGCTAGATACCACTAGCACAGAAGCAGAATAGCTTCGAGATCTCCTATATGAGATCCCATTGATAGAAAAGTCTTTATCGGCTATATCTATCCATTATAATTGTCGATCAACTATTGATAAATGTAATCAAGAAAACACTGATGTGAAAATAAATCGACATCTGAAAGTGAGATATTGATCTCTCAGATATAAGATGAAAAATTAAATATTTGCCCTAGACTTTGTTAGATCCGAAAAGAACTTGGCGGATCATCTAACTAAGGGCCTTTCTAGGACAATGGTCTTAGAATCGTCGAGGGGGATAGGATTAAGCCCATAAGAAAAATCACCGCAATAGGAACCCAACCTCATGGAGGTTCAATGGGTAGAAACAAATTGTAGTAGTGATTGAAAATGAGGAGCACTGAATAATGCTCCCGTCCCTATGACCCATGAGGCGAGGTGTCGCCTTGCTCACACCCCTATTAGGACTTACCTATATGTATGTCGTTGTGAGGCCGCAACTCTGGGACCAGGGCTGCTCCCTAGAAACATACAAGAAAAGATATATGAGCAAGGCCATTAATAGCGCAACCCGCTTAGAACCATCGAAAACTGTACTACATGTATACTTGTAGAAACCCGATAAATAAGGCTAGTTCAAGGCGTAGTCCACCAAGTCTTCACGGATGTATACAACTGTACTAAGTGGAGGTTCAAAACGGAAGGTATCTACACCTACTGCGTAGTATACGGAATCCAGCAAAGTCCTTTTATTTTATATTTTGAAATTTTTATTGATTATTTAATATTTAGTGGTTTTAAACACATATGAGGGATTATTGGATGTATATTTGAAAACCACACATGTTTAGTCCCATATCGGTAAGGGGAGAAATCCCCTACTACTTTATAAGGGATTGCCCTCTTCCCCCCCACTAGTCATCACACTAGAGGAGGGGCTCCACTAGCTCACACACGCTCGTGCATGCGTGCTGTGCCAAGTCGGGCCGGGCCGGGCTTGGGCTTGGGCTTGGGCTGGGCGGTGCGTGTGTGTGCGCCCGCGGACCCGGACACGATAGCACCTCCGAAATGGGCTGGTCCGCACCTGCCCTATTTTTGTTTTTGCTTTTAAGTCCTCCACCATTTATGAAATTCCTTTTGGGCTACTAGCCGTTGCTGCATGCTAGCCGTTACGAGCTGTAACGCGTGCGGGGTTAATGGGCTTAATCGCAGCCCATGATTGCCTCCCCTCTTTCAGCCTCCCGTTAACAACCCGAGGCCTATATAAGGCCCAGTGCAGCCATGGGATGAGTACAGTCTGAATATTGCAATTGTTCTCTAATTTCTGCCTCTCCCTCTCCCATTCTCTCGTGCTGTGGTGCTGCCCCCTTGCTCCGATAAGACTCCCTCTCTCGGATTAAAGCTTTGTTGCGGTGCTCCCTCCCTACTTCGAGAAGTTTTTCATCGAGTCGCTGGGTTTCTGAAAGTTCACGAGGTTCGCAAAGCCTTCTTGAAGTCGTGCCGACGAGAAGGAGGTCGCCTGACCGGGGTCATCGTATCTCCGAGAACCATTGCCACGAGACCCGCACGAGGGGGGCAATAAGTTTCTTGGGACAGCGCCTAGAGCTCTTCGACCACAGGCCAGAGTTCCTAACTCTAATTTCTTACTATTAGTATATCTATTGAAAACGATTTGTATTTAATTCTAAACACTAAATAATTAGTGATAATTTAGATAGTTCATTTCTCTCTTTTAGAAAAAGTTCGGCAAGGTGAATGACGGTTCCATAGAACCCGCTCTGCTTTGGCAAACAATTTCTAAAAGAAATTTGTGATGTGCCTTTGCTTGCAAATATTATAATTGCTAAACAACCAACCATTTAATATTAAGAATTTGATTAATTCCTAAGTTTGCTAGTATAGAACGGTTAGAATTTCCAACACCATACGTGCATCACCGTCGGATCTCCGACACCTCATCCTGACGGCCATACCATGCATGCACTGCTACATGTGGCCCTGCAGCTTGCCGAGACCATCCCATCCAACACCATCCTGATGGCCCCGGCTTGTGCGTGTACCACCACTACACGGCCGTGGTCGTTGCCGCCGTTCCCTACCACACTCCGGTCGACCTACCACCCATCGTAACCCAAACACCACCGCTCACCGCTGGCCATGTGACAACATGCTGATGAAGCACGGAGTGGCAACGAGGTCACTCAAACCGACAAACACATAACCCTTGGTATTTTCTTTTGAGCGCCTCAACCTCTTGTAAATTGATTTGAATTAACACTTTGGCCTATGCCTGACCCGACCCATGCCAAATCTGACACAATCTAAACCTGACCTATGAATCTAGACTTAACAAAGACCCGACCCAGACTGAACCAGACCGGTTCAGTTTTAGATCCAACTGGACCAATTCAACATCCGCACTGAAAAACATGTTTATGTGATATCGGACACATCCATACTTCGATTCGCACGAAATCGGGGGCAACATAAAGCTTATTCCGAGCCCTTCCGAACCATCGTAATCAGTAAATTTTTCCTAAATTTCAGGGGAGCTAGTTCGACCCGATCGGCCATGCCGATCTACCTGATCTTGACCTTTAGGGCATTAAGAACCCTGACTATCTACACTATTTAAACCCAACCTTCACTTTAGCATTCGCTTTTAAACAATTCTATGTAATGTAATTTCATAATGTACCCAGACTAGTGGCGGAGCGACTCACGGTCGATAGCCACGCTCCAACAGGTTAGTCGTACTGTATATAAATATTTTAAATAAAAAATAAATTATTCACTTAATATGTTGCATGCTTTATTTTAATTAAATATGAATTGTTTAACTGTAGAATATTACATTCTTAGTTAAGAATTATGGTCAATGCACCTATCAATGTGTTAGACAAATAGAAATAAGACCTGCTAATTAATATTTTTAACATTGTGCATGAGAGACAATGTCAAGTGCCATTAGAGGAACATATATAATATCCCCGAACCCTAGTCGTGATGTGTATGGATACATCAGGTAGAATATACTTATATAAAAAACTATTTTTAGATTCAAATACATAATAGTGAGATAGATGCGGTCGGTTCTCGTACACTAGTTGTGGTTGAGTACATATCGATGTGCAAGGTTAGATGACATTGAGTTAGGATTTTAGTGGACCTTAATAAGCCCTTGCATACGGACTTTGATGAATCCATGCATGTGGTTATAGTACCGAATACCGTATGCTAACAATAGACTTGTCATTGCATGCACATTTGTAGGACTTTAACATGTTTCCGTCGGACTACTATACTTGAACCAGGTTAAGGATGATCAGAGTAGAGACTAGTTGATTTGAGAACAATATATCCTTATGAGACTCTATGAGTTTATAGTTATTAATATTGGTCTAAGTTTTATGGCCTGAGGTGATTTTATATCAACCTGGATGCAAGGCAATAATACAGGCACCTTGGGTGTAGTGGTTTGATGAGGTGGCTGAAATACTTATTTTCCTCATTCTTATTCAGTTCTAGTGTTGTGGTAACCTAGCTAGTTGCTTGACTGACTCTTAATTTGGATTTGTGTGCACACATTTCCCCCTTCTTCTCTTTTCTTTTCCTTTTCTTAGTCAATTTGGGTTTTCGTCGTACTGCATAATATAGAAAATGAGTTCTCTCATGAAGTGGAATGAGATAACTCATGAGGGAATTATCTATTAAAATAATATCTAATCAATAGTTACTTGATAGAGTTGAATGGTTCACTTAGTATATACTTGTAGTAGTTGATTTCTTTAAGTTGTTTGTACTGCACGTTTTCAGTTCTGCCTTACTGTTCTAGCTTTTGTAGAATTATATTTTAATATACTACTTCGATTTGGTTTTGTTAGGACCACTGAGTTTTTAAACTCAGGGAGAGTTTGTTTGTTTGTTTTTTGCTCGCACAAGTCTCTCCCGTTGGTGGATCGTTAAAAGGGCAGTTGCAGTTGTAGTACTAGTAGGAGTAGTAGCGAGCTCAAGAGTTAGCAAGGGTAATAGCGTCAGCTAGAGGTTACCTCCTGTTTCTACTTTTAGTGGTAGTTGCTTTTGAATTGGATGTAATTGATGGTGGAAGAAATTTGATGTAAATTGGATTTTGAGGCAGTGGATTTTTGCTATTAGATAAGTTTTGGATATTGATATATTGTTTATTAGCTGTTGTACCTTGTTTTTGTTTACCTTTCTTCGTCTCCAAGTTTTGGATCCTCTCTCATTAGTCTAAAATTTGGGGCATGACAAAATCGAATGAGTCAAGAGTACAGAAAGAGTCAGAAAATTCTTGGATTTTGTATTTGAGTGTCTAGGTTATGAAAGGGTAACTGTGAAGAAGGAGTTTTGCTGGATATCGATTTTGAGAGGGCTTTTGATCAGATCAGGTGGGATTTCTTGCTTGACCTTTTGTGGGCCAAAGACTTCTCTAGTGGTTGGCTGGGGTGGATTAGAGAGATCTTGGTTTTCTCGAAGTTATCTTGTCTGATCAATGGGGAGCAAGACAAGGACTTCAAGGTGTACAAGGGGCTGAAGCAGGGGTGCCCGCTGTCCCCATACTTGTTCATTCTGGTGGTGGATGCCTTCGATGCCGCAGTCCGTAAGGTGAATGCAGAGGGGCTGGTTAAGGGAGTGGGCGGTCACGGTTGGACTACCTCTAATCTGCACTATGCTGATGACTCTCTCTTATTCACTGCGGCTTGTCCATTCCAGATGGTCTCACTCAAGATCCTCCTCTACGGATTGGAGCTGACTTCGGGCCTGCGGATCAATTTCCAGAAGAGCAGCCTCTACTATATCGGTTCAGGGGATGCAGGTAGCGGGTTGGCCAGTCTCTTGAACTGTAAGGTGGCGTCCCTGTCAATGAAGTATTTAGGGCTGCCTATCAGTGACAGAGCACTACGGCGTGAGGATTGGGAGCAGCTGATTCTCAAGATCGAGAGGAGACTGGAGGGCTAGAAAGGTAGATTTCTATCTTCGGGGGGGAGGCTTGTGCTGGTGAATTCGGTTCTTTCCTCTATTCCCTGCTACTATCTTTCCTTTTACTACCTGTCGTCTTGGGTCATTGACCGGATTGACAAAATTCGACGGTCATTCCTTTGGCATGGGGTGGGTGCTAGCACAGGCGGCTACAACCTGATGAGATGGGATCAGGTTTGCCTTCCGAAGAAGATGGGTGGTCTGGGAGTCCTTGACCTACGCAGATTCAATATCTCCATGTTGGGGAAATGGTGGTGGCGACTGCAGCAGGGAATAGTTGGATCCTGGCGGGACGTCATTCTGGCAAAGTATTTTAGGAGGTTCTCTCCTCTGCAAGCGCGGGGTCGAGTGTCCGGCCGGATTTCTCATTTTTGGAGGGGCATTCTCAGGGTCAAAGATTTATACAGGGAGGCTATACGCTTGTGCTAGGAGATGGGAGAGACATTAGATTCTGGAGGGATACTTGGCTAGGGGACAGACCCCTAGAGCAACTCTTCCCAACACTTTTTTCTTTGGCCCGGAACAAGGGAGCTTCAGTCCGATCCCAGGCTTGCAGGAGGCAAGGGTCTATCGGGTGGCGTTTGAGCTTCGTTGCTCCTTTGAATCATGGTAGTCAGCGAGAGCTGCAGGACCTTCATTTGATTCTCCAGGCGGCTTCTTTCAGGCCAGCCCGGGATGAGGTTCGGTGGAGCGACACATCTTCAGGAGTTTTCTCAGTTCGATCTTTCTACGATCATCTCCTACCTCGGGTGCAACGGCACGGGTCGTCTAAGACCATTTGGAAGTCGAGGGCTCCCTCAAAGGTTCAAATCTTCTCCTTGTTGGCTTCGAGGAATAAGATCTTGACGAAGGCAAATCTGATGCGGCGTCGTCACCCTCATGCAACGGATGCGTCCTGCACCTTCTGCGCCTCAGAAGAGGAGACGTCCTCGCATCTTCTGCTCGGATGCCCTTTTGCCAGGGTCCTGTGGGATCACTTTGAGAGTAAGGCAGGACTTTCTTCGCACCCCAGGTCCCTTAGAGGACTTTGGACTTCTTGGAGGAGGAGGAACATCCCGATGGAGATCCGGAGGCCATGGGACATTTTGGTCATGGCAATCGTGTGGGTTATCTGGCTTGAGCGGAACAGTAGGATCTTCAACGGTAAGTCTGCAGGGCATGATAAGTTGCGGCACTCGGTGATTTCCTTTTTCAGCGCTTGGATTGTGCCTTGGAGGGATAAACTTGGGCCGGAGGCTATCAGTTTTTGTAACAACCTAGTTTCTTAGTTTTTAATGACTTCTGGTTGGGGTCTGCCAAACCCTCCCTCCTTTAGGAGGGGTTCTCAAAAAAAAAAAAAAAACTATGAAGGTTCAAGTGGAATGCGAGGTTGATCTGGTAATTCGTGGCAATGATATTACATATACTTGTTGGTTCTCGCATGGTGAGGAACTAGATATAGTCCCCATGATAGCGCACGATGAAAATACCAACATGATGGTCGATGATGATGATATTAATACAGTCGAAGATGATGACATGGAGGGTATGACACATGATTTGCAGGTAGAATGGGCACAAAAACGCCGTCAGTTGATGAACCCAATGTTGAAGTGGACAAGTTATGCAAATTACTTAAGGATGTTGAGCAACCCTCTATACCCAGGAGTGTGAGAAGTTTTGATAACTCTCTTTCACTATCAAACTTCTTCATTAGATGAAAACTTAATTTTTTAATACGAAAAACTGATGGTAAACTGATCCAATATGATCATTCGATCCTAAATACAAAAAATATATTCAATCCAATCCAAATTGATTCAATCCGATCAAATTTGATTTGATCTGATACTAGGGGTGGCAATGGAGTTCGGTAACCAAACCTGAACATGGGGTATGGATATGGGTTCCTCAATATCCATACTCGAAACTCGAAACCTGATAATCTTCTAACTTGTTATAATTAAACTCATTTAATCTTTTTATATTAATTATGAAGGCCAAAATATTTTTTTATAACAAATATATTTGTTTATTGTAGAAGACGCAATGTTAGGGGAGGAACAGTAGCATTGTTGATGCTGGGGTGCGGCGTAAGGGACCGAGGGCGAGGGATATGTTTTCCTTTTGTAAAAATACTTTTGAAAGGTTTTTTGAATAAAATATTATGATATTGTGGTGATTAGTTTTGGTTGTGTAGATTAGTGTGTTATAAATATTAGTTGTGAAAATATTTGTGTATTTATTGTGGTAATATAATATGTATCAAATAACATAGATTAAATAACAAATTACAGCTAATTTTTTAAATAGGGTTTTTACCGACGAAACTTATGTATTTTGTTGGTAATAATAATTTTATTAGTTATTAAATAAATAAATAATGCCGATGAACTAAATAGTCGTCAATATTAATGGCTATTATATCGATGAAAAATTTATAGTCCCGTTGGTAATCTATATTTATTTACCGATATACTTCATATTATAGTTGGTATTTATGAAATCTATACCGATGAAAATATAACAAACCGTTGGTAAACACATTTAGCTAATTAGTTTATTATTTAAATATTGCTGATGGCTTATACTATCTGTCGGTAATAATGTTTTGTATCGGCGAAACTTTTAAACCATCATATTTTGTTTTCACACTCCATTTGTACCGACGAAAATTATTTCGTACCAACGAATATTGGTACCATCGGAATAACTTATATTTGTACATTTGGCACATTTTTCTTCTACAAAGCACTCACATTCTCTCATTCTCCAACAAAGCCAAAGATTCAAGATCATGAAGTCTCAAACCCGATCCTCTCTGTATGGAATAGGGCCTCTCTTTCCATTGTTGGAACTACATACATCAAAACGGGGCACTTGAAGGTGAAGGAAATCTGATAGGCGACATTGAAATGTTCCGAGTTGTTATGAGGTGGGGGTGTCGGCTAGCGCTCAGAGTATCGACATTCACAACAGGCTCTGGCCAATGCCCCCACACCACCGCCATTTGTCGTCGGGGTTGTCCCTCGGCATGTTCAAATAGAATTACTCTAGTATCAGCATGCCTCGGATGCCTTGGGACACATGCATCTCCAATGGGCTCCCAGTGTTGGGAGCTCCTAAGGGTGTCCTACGTGGCCACATAGGATATGAGCGAGCGGGGGTGATAGGCGGTCTTCAATCGGCTCCCAATGAGGAGCTCCTAGGACTTATTAGACTGCACCCCCTAAACCTAATAAAAATCGGAAAAAATAGAAGGGTTAAATTGTACATGTAAGAAGGTTATCTCACAAACTAATGGAAACTTTCTTTATGTGTGTACTCATAAAATAACAAAAGTAGGACCAAACTGTAAAATAAAAATTTGTGGGGACCACACAGTGAAAGATCCCACTAATAGAAATGGTAAAAAATAGAAGGTTAAATTGTACATGTAAGAAGGCTATCTCACTAATAGAAATGGTAAAAAATAGAAGGATTAAATTTAATTAGCTCCCATTTCCAACAAACTTAAATACACCCTGTTTTTTTATTTTATCAAATCCCTCTTTTGTCCCAAAAATATCCTTCTCTCTTACACCCCACCTTCAATACACCCCAGTTAAATGGCCCGCCTCACCTTGATTATACCCCAATTAAATACCTACCCCCTTAAATATACTCTAATTATATGCACTATTGAACACACCCCACTCTTAAATAAACCCTATACAGTTGGTTGGTACTTGAGGGTACAGATAGGACCACTGAGATCTCTCTTCGCTTTCATTTGTCCCTATCCTCAACGTAGCCCTACCGGCTTGCAAGAACCTTGGCACCACTACCGTTGTCGATGACGCCACAACCCCATTGCTACCACTGCCGCTGTCGATGAGGATGACGAGCAATCAAAGGGTCTTTTAGGTTTATTTGGAATTTGGGATACAAAAGAAAAAGTATAATCGATAATCAAATTTTGTTGAGTAGGTTATTGAGAAACGGAGGGGACACGGGGGCTAATTACAGATTTTTGGTATATGAATAAAATTTCCCAAAAAATATGTGCAAACTTTTTTTACATGTGTACTCCTAAAATAACAAAAGTAGGACTGAAGTGTAAAAAGAAAGGGTTATTTTGACTTGGCCCCCCAAACATAGGGTTGTTTTGACTTTGCTCATCATCTAAGTGAAAGGGTGAGCTGACGGAAAAGAAATAAAGTTTTGGGGGGTGAGCTGACGGAACAGCTCCTTTTGGGGGGTAAAGTCTAATTTAAGGCAAACTTTGGGGGGCAAAGTCAAATAACCCTAAAAAAATATGTGGGGACCACACACTGGAAGATCCTAGCTGGCGAAGCGCGGGAGCTCCCAGCGCCACGTTGGTGCCATGTCAGCCGATGAGAGCGGTATGGAGCAGAGGTTTTTCGCTGGTAGCTCCTAAAAGGCTCGCTGGGAGCGGCCCTAGGAGCCCATTGGAGCTGCTCTTAGTATTTTGTGGGTTGTAACAACGTCCATTTTTACTGTGTATATACACGACGCACACCGGAAACGTGGCCCTTTATTTGAAGCGGGCGTTGCATTCACAACCTTCAGCGTGGGTTTTGTTTCTGTTGTCACTCTCTTTTCCAGTCCCCGCCCCCGCCCCCTCCCCCGCCCCCCCCAAATCTCAGTCTCTTTCATCCCTAACCTTTCATCTCGGAATCTCGATCGGAGGTCATGGTTGTCTGCAAATGCCGCAAGGTACTCTCAATCGAAACCCCACCTCCATATTTTTTTCCTCCATTTTAAAAAAAAAATTCCAATAAAGAATCAAGCAGTATTGTTTTCATAATTTGTGGAGATTTTAATCGAAAACTGAACCGATAGATCGATTATCACAAATGATTCGTCGAATCATCATTCCAGTGTTGAACTGGATCTGGGTTTTGATTGGGCTTGCTTGGAAATTCTTTGCCATGTAAAGTTTTGATCAAGAAGGGGGAAAAGGGGGCGTGTAGGATCTGGATTGGTTGGTTCATAGGTTTCTTTCTGGTGGATCTTAGGAACAAACTGTTCCCACAATGATCCATGATTTCATACTGTTGTTGCATCTGAAATGTAGCTCTTCGATTCATCGTAGTTTGCTGTGTACTAACACTTTTTGGAGGTTTTGTGCTTCAGGCGACCAAGCTTTATTGCTTCGTGCACAAGGTTCCTGTTTGCGGGGAATGCATCTGTCTTCCAGAGCACCAACTATGTGTGGTAAGATTCTAAATTTGGTTGTTCTTTTTCCCTGAAATTGCATTGTGAATGAACATGGCGCATTCTGACCCATTAGTAAGCATATATTTGTTAAAATCATCACATTCTGAAGACATTTTTCAAAGCAAGTATTTAGTATTAACCTCATGCCAATTGTGCGAGCAAGTATCGGTGATGCAAGGGGTTGTGTGGGGGGTGTGCACATGCAATTAGATCAGTAAATTTAATCCCAATAATAATGCTCTCACATATTGAATTCAAGAAGGTGGCCAATGGATATCGACTCAAACCCTACAAGCTTGCACAGAGACGCTGAAGAGGATATGCGAAAGGGTGGCCGATCGAAAGGTTAGGACTTTCGAATAGATTAGGGTTTCGATTAATTATTGTGAGAACCTATCAGTGGATTTAAAGGATTGAAATACTTTTATCAGAGGCTCAATAAAATTAACAATGGGCACGGGTTCATGTAACGACGAGCCTAATATCAAACCGACAATTTAAGGATGAATAAATTTTTTAAATAAAAGTTGAATGTAATAGAACAAGATTGAGGACAATGGGATGAAGGAAGGATTGCACATGTTTTGTAGTTAGAGTTTTAGAGACGGATTTGAATGATGCTTGTTGTTCCACGTGCAGGGGTGATCAACGAGTAGTTGAACATGGCCCGGGAGGGGTGGGTGGGGAGGGGCCAGATGAGAGCCACTGGATGTATGGGGAGGCCGGGTGGGGCAGTCAAGCGCACGAGGTAGTCTGGGCGGCGTGGCCGAGTGCACGAATGGGCTAGGCGAAGCGATCAGGTGCATGACGGGGTTGGGCTGCTTGGGCAGCACAATCGGGCGTGGAGAGGGTCTAGGAAATGCATGACGGAGCAGGATGACACTCAGACATGGAGAGGGGTTGATGCAGCACAGTTGTCGATCGTCGTCGCGAGCGATGGGAAGAAAGAAGAAGATAAAAGGGGGAGCCTCGCACCCTTGGCCTCTTGCCAAATCCGATCTCACATCGGCATTGAGCCTCTCGCTCGCTCTCCTCTCACAGGGGAACTAGTGGCATGATGCACACATTTTTTCATTCCATCATTCAATGCCTTACAAGAGGAGATTAGGTCTCCTTAAATAACCAAAATAGAGATAAATGCAGTCCCTTATAATTTGGGCTCACAATCTTCCAAATCTCAACTTCCCATCATAATTTAAATTACCCAATCTTATCTAATTAACTCCCTAACATAAAAGATTTGACTCTATTCAAATCTTACCTAAAAATCAGGTTTTAAAATAACCATAACTAATAAATCCAAAATATACTATTTTCGGATTAAAATAATATTTTTGGAATAAAAATAATTATTTTATTCCGAAATTAATATTTTATTCCGAAAATACTAATTTCATGGTCCGAAAATGATTATAGTATTCTTATTCAAGTCTTGAGATGCGTGCAAGTCTCAAAACGTGTGCTCGTCGAATCTGCGCTCGCATCAGGGGTCATGCGGCGCAGTCACACACACATGGAGAGAGAGAGAGAGAGAGAGAGAGAGAGAGAGAGAGAGAGAGAGAGAGAGAGAGAGAGAGAGAGAGAGAGAGAGAGAGAGAGAGAGAGAGAGAGTGGGGGGAGGGGCTTGAAGTCCTATCGGTTAAGGAGTCTCACCTTAGGGGCCTACCTTTCACCAAAGGAAATAATTTTTTATATATATAATAAAGCATAAAGATAACAAGAGCTTTGGGCCATCATATATATAACCCAACGTACACTCATTATAAATCATCACTAGGCAATATGGTACTAATATGTCAAAAAAAAAAACGATGACATAAGCAAATAAACAATAAATAAATCAAGTCCAAGTGGGTTTGATCCAGGCTTGCGGCTAGATGTCAAGCCACAAAAAGCGTGGAAGTGCATGGTCTATCGGCCTGTAGATCAAGTGTGATGTCTGAGGTGTTCGCACCAACTCCCCTCGACTTAAAGGAATCCACCTCCGGCATTAGAACTCTGCTATTGCTACAGTAAATGTGAGTCTAGCCGTTGCAATTGCTCTCACGTGATCCATGTCGCATCTGTGTCTGGTCATCCTCGGCAGTGCACCAGGTAGCACTGGTAACCTTCGCCACGTTTGGAGATCAATTGATCGTCCAAGATCCTGTCAATAGTTTCTCCGGATTGCAAAGGAGATACATATGGCAAAATAGTAGGGCAATATCTATGGGGGTAACTGGTCAGAGTCAAGCTCAAGGGGTTTGAAGGGAAGGGATAATTGTTGGGCCTTTAAATCGATATGGTCTTCAACATTAAAATTCAAGTTAATCCCAAATTCAAATGGGAGTTCTACCACATAGGCGTTCAATCCCACCTTTTTTAAGATTTTAAAGGGTCTACACTGCAAGCATGTAGTTTCTTAATGGTTCTTTGGGGAAACTGTTATGGCCTAAGTCTAATCATGACATGATCACCTTGTTGAAACTCTTTATGTCGTTAGATCGCATCCACATTTATCTTTTATTTAGCATTATTGTTTGAGATTATTTTCACTGATTTCTTTATACAATTTATGGATGTGTTGTGCAAAGGAACTGATCGAATAAAAAATTATATGGTGAGGTGACATGAGAATTAGATCAACATGCTTCTTGGTTTGTACCTGTGTACAACTTTAAACGGACTCAATCCAGTCGTTTGGTTGATCAAGCCATTACATGCGTTCTCGGCGATTGGGAGTACTAAATCCTATTTTTTCATGTTTTACCCATTGCGCATCTCAGTATATTACCTAGGATCCTAAATTTGAACCCTAATCTTTTTTATATAAATATAAAATGCAAAAATTATATTTAAGTCCGTAGACTTTATTCTAATTAATATAAATGTCATAATCTCCAATAAGTTTGAGCATATGTTTGAGGGTGGTAGGTTGTTGATGTTTTTAGGCTTCTACCCATAAGGTGCCATTTTGTCTTCCATAAATAGCTCACGAATTTAACATCATGATTCGACATAATCGTTTTCGGCAACCTATATCATTTAACAACCTCACTAAAGAAGTGATGGGCAACTCACAAAGCATCCGAGGTTTGGAACATGATATGAAATGCACCATTTTTAAGAAGTGGTTAACGACCACAAAGACGAAAATATGCTTCCAGACTATCTTTGGCAATTCCAATGCAAAATCCATATTGATGTCTTGCCATGGACGATCAATAACTGGTAGCGGGGTATAAAGATATGTATTTTGCTTTTGTTGCTTTGTCATTTGGCACGTTCGACGTTGACCTATAATCTTTGCAACATCCGTTTTGAGGGTTGGGTGAAAAACGATCTTCAATGAGGATAAAAGTATTGTCTCGACCATAATGTCCAG
Source organism: Chamaelirium japonicum (assembly GCA_947650365.1). NCBI lineage: Eukaryota > Viridiplantae > Streptophyta > Magnoliopsida > Liliales > Melanthiaceae > Chamaelirium > Chamaelirium japonicum. The sequence continues at coordinate 115,906,965 of OX393550.1, forward strand.
TCATTCCTTCGGCATGAAGTTCCCAGATAAGAAAATCTCTCAAAGATGTTCGAGGTACACACACCTTGTTTACTCGAAAGAGATCCTTGTTTTAAGAAAAAGTCATCAATTTCCCTTACTAACTCGTCCTTGAGACTCAAATAAACTTTTGCAAAATCAGGACACGTTTCGTAGTCGCCAATTGTTTTTTGAACTCAATGACTTATACACTCTTGCTGTGTAGGAGGGTTGGACAGCGGCTCAGAGCACCTGCTGCTCTATTTTTCACTCCAGGCTTGTGTTTCAACACAAAATTATAGTCCTAGAGGTATTCCACCCATCGACCATGATGGTTATTCGGATATTTTTGTGAACGAAGGAATCTCAGTGCCTCATGAGCCGAATAAAGAGAACTCTTGCGGTAAAGGTAGTGTCACATCCTACATTATGGACTAACTTATAATCACCAATTAATCCGAAATATGGATGGAGGGGTAAGGTTTGAGTTTGTTTAATTAATATTTATTGTATATATTTATTTTTATCATGTTTTCTTTTAGAACCACATATTACAAATTTTCATACTCATCAATTGTTAAAATATAAAGTTCATTATTATAACAAAGTACATAGCACAATATCAAGATTTCTATGCACTAAACAAAAGAAAAGTAAACATTGCCAAAATATTTTTGGCTACAACTCATACAACAGAAGCGAAGGTACAACTATTGAGTCGGCACGACACGATTACTACTGCTCCAACCACACTCGACAACTGCAACTACTAACTTGCACCTCATAATTCTGGGTGTCAGGAGCAGTGACGAAAGTCCCGATACTAAAGAAAGGTATATATGTAACTTTTAATTTTTGTCTAAATCAATGGACAATTCAATAAGAGTTTAACTTTTAATCACATCTAATTAGAAGTATAGGTAAACTACAAGTGTCACCGACAACTAATTAAGTCCATTATTTTCTTGGCAACCAAAAGTCAACTTTCTTACATTTATTCTCTATATTCTTTGTTTAATTAAAGGCACGACATCTGGCCATTTGCTTTTTTACTTGAATCAGTGGACCTAGAGGAAGAGAGAGGGGAAGAGAGAGGGAGAGAAGTTTCCACTATGATATGGCCATTATCGGTTTTCAATATTTTCCGGCGGAGCACTAAGCCCAACTTCTTCGGGAATCCTAAGATTCCACAGGGTAGTGATCTCTAACACGATGCACGACGGTTAGTTAGTATCACAGACCCTTCAACCTTCAGGAACACCGTCATGGTTCAACCAGGTGGTGGCAACTCTGTTTATTAAAATCCATTTAAATATTCTTATTTAGTTTCACATTCTTAAGTGGGGGAGTGGACCACAGACCCACTGGCAAGCGGCCATTGTTGGTCCACAGGTACCCGTGCTACCATCTATCACGTTTCTTTATGTCCAACCCCGTCAGGACAGGCAACAAAGCCAACATTTACAAGTACAAACCTAGACTCTAGGCTAACAACAGGCTCAATCACTACTCAGGGTGATTAATAATCAATTTAATTTTTTTCATCTTTTATTAAACTCTAACCAATGTCTCATATTTCATTGTTGTTTGAATCACGATATTTTATTCCTCTTCTATGTTCTTTAATTAAATATTATTAACCAAAGATTTCATTAATATATGAATTATTTTATATGCCTTTTCTAAGTTCTTAATTAGATATTATTGACAAGTGGTAAGTCAAAAGGTTTTTATTTTATGTGTGGACAATATAACAATTACCCCTTATTTTCAATTATTTAATTTGCTAGAGTTCCATAATTTTGAAGATAGGTGGTACATATATTAAGAGAGGAAACAAAATACATAATCTAAAATTGAAAACAAGGTAACATCAAGAAGTTCGTCACCTAGAAAAGAAGGATAGACACTGGCATTGGAGGAAATCGAAACTCTCACGTGTTGTCCTATAGCTCCTCGTACGCTACAGATACACATGGACAAAGGCGTAGTAATTTCACATAGATAAGCGAGAAAGGGAAAAAAAGGAGAGAGAAGGGTAAAGAGAAATGGGGTCTTGACGTGCCTACAAACATTGCACGACTTAGAGAAAGATAGAGGGATGAGAATGGGTTAGAGAGAGAAAAGTTGGGAGGTGGACTGAGGGGATTAAACAACGGAGTATGAGTTGGTGTGGTTTTTATTGAGAGAGAGTAATGGTTTGAGAGATGGGTGAGGAGGTGTTAGTGTGGATTATGCAGACATTTGTCTGTTTCTTTCAGAAATGCCAATGATTGATGATAATGATTGTTTAATGTTAGAGATTTATTGTTTCTGTTATCTAATTCATTACTATATATATATATATTTTCATTTTTCATCTTTGCAAAGTTTACTGTTACTGTAACATGAGATTGATACATGTATTTTTTCTTCCAATCTATACAGTATTCTGCTTGGTCTTAAGAACTCGAATTAATGATGCACATCTACCTCCATTGATGTGAATTTACACCAAGCACATTCACTTTTTGATGTAAATAAAAGCATGTATACAATACAATTTCTTCTTGCTATTTATCATGTAAGAGGACATACTTTCTATTAGTTTTATAATAGTGCGTCATTACACTTATTTTCTCATTTTGTAGGTCAGAAAATACTCTGATTGGGTAGTTGATGGAGATTATGACTGGCCTCCCACGTGTTGCTTGTGCCAGACTGCACTCGAAGCTGGAAGTGATTCTCAAACTACTCGATTGGGCTGCTTGCGTATGTGGCATGTGCTAGTTCATCTGCAGTTGTTTGCATCTTACAGCTATACATATTGTTTGCAAGAAATCCGTTGCGTCAGATTGCATTATGATTCTTTTTTATTTTTTTGATTTTTTCAGATATTATGCACACAAGTTGCTTGGTGCCGCATATTCAACGAATTCCACCTCAAACTGCTCCATCAGGATATGTGTGTCCTGCCTGTGCTTCCCCTGTAAGTTGCTATGTCTATCATAATACATTTTCTTGTAGTCAACATTATTTTATGGTTTATACCTGTTTTTTAAAGGCCTAAGTCCAACAGAGAACATTTCTTGTTCAATATCGTTTACAAACAGAAACTTTTGTGCAAATTTGAAGAAGTTTACTTATTATGTTTTTGCAAATATTTGTGGTGAGTTATTATGTGTCATCATCATCATCCAAGTTGATGGGTTTAATCATTGAGCGCAATTATAATTAAGAAGGCTCTACAAAAAGATAGACACAAAAAGATAGATACGATTTTTTCCAATTGACTGTCAACCTAATGTCAACCCTCTAAGTTTTCTATTGAAACCCTGACCAGTGCAATTTGGCTAGAGAAGCTCATGCCAATAAACTTAGAAGGCTAGTTGGCAGGTAGAGAGATCTACCGTACTGGTTACACATCTTAATAATATAAGTTGTGCAAATACATAAAGGTAAACACCCCCCTTCACTTAATTTCGAACGTTGATTACCTGACCCCTAGAGACACCATTTTCGATCACCGTTTGTGAATCCCTTACCACGATCTATTTATCTTCTCAATTCCATGCACATCATCTCTATTAAAAAGAATTCAAGCTCCCACCAACCTCCTATTTCTTGGTCTTTCTTGTGAGATCACAATTGGTCACGAACCCCTCTCATGTTAGAGCATAGGCTTCCACCCAAGCTTTCTCATGTTAGGTCACATCCACTCAACCCATTATGTCATGTGAAAACCACTCTCCTCAAACCGACGCACCTACTTGGTCGTAAGACATGCATCCACTAAACCTCTTAATCTTCTCTTGCTGGGGCCACCAAAACTTAACCTTATTAGCACTAATGAAGGAACTAAAGCCAAAAATCTAACTATCTTGTTAGTCGGGCTTACACCAACTTCAAAGATGCTTGTACTTAGGAGATTTGGCTCCCTATACCATCTTTTCACTTGCATATGTATCAATATACACATTACTTGTAGACTACGTTGCCTCCTACTACGTCGACTACATAGTTAGCATTATGACCAACACTTGATGACATTGACTAGTACATATCCTATCATATTGCGCTGCCCAACTACACAAAATGGAATAAGGTTCCATATCGGGTGCTGGATAGTGTCACTATGTGCCAAACTACGTCATATAATATCGGACAATATCGACTGAACCAATGATATTGTTTGACATGCGAACAAACTTATTAAATAATGGTCATCTTGTCATGAACCATTATTTATCTCTTCGGGACGGTTTGACTTCTCTTCCTCTCTTTCGAATCTTCCTCAACACTTAAAAGGAGATCTGATTAATGAGCGGAGATGGTGAATATTGGAATAGCCCAGTACAATACAAGATCTGGATGATAAAGTCTCAGTTTTCTTTGATTTTTCTTAAGTTTCTTTTAAAAAAATGAGAAGTATTATAAATTCTGTAAAAAAGATGTTCCATTAAATTTGTGACGGGGACATCACTAGCAGATCACTTCAGTTTAGGGTGTACCATAGTCCATTACAGACAGTCTAGGATGTCTCAGTGGCTCGCAAGTAGCCCAACATGCTCTTTTTGTAGACCGGACCATCCTTAATTGGGCCTTAAGCATTGTTTCTTTTATGTTGTGGACTTGTTATTTAGTATGGTAGCGTTTAGCCCTTTACCGCTTGTTTGTTTTAGTTTGATTGTTAGACAAGTCTATATAAAGACTCGTTAGCCATTGTAATGTCCGTGCTTTGAATGATAAGTTTTTTTTTATTGATGTTGTCGTGATGTCCTAAGAAAGGTGATCCTCAACTTGGGTGAGAAGCCTCAACCTGGTGTAAAACCGGTTCAATTTATCCCCTTTATAAACCCTAGCTGCCCACCCTCATCTTTCTCTCACTCTCTCCTTAGCTACCCCCCCTCTTTCTCCATCTTTCTCTCCCCTTAAGCTGTCGGCCACTTGCCGAAGTAGCCACAGCTCAACCGAATGCATTCGACCAGGCCCCCGGCCACTCCAGAACGGTAGCAGTCCAGGTCGGCCACCACGGACGCGACAACAGGCCCAGTTGACCACCCTGGCGGTCGACAAGGCCCTCCGGCCATGCAGCAACAGTGATAGGCCCTGCCAGCCACCGCCGCCGACTTGCCGGCTACCCAAGCGTCCCGCCAGGCCCACCGATTACCCAACCAGAGCCCCGACGAGCCTGATGACGCCCAATATTCACAGATTTTACTTTTTGAGGTCTTGTTCGCAGCTGTCAACCCTCTCGAGTCCGCTCAACGAATCAGTCGACATCCTCAAAGTGCAGATCCACGATTGGGATTGTGACATCATCACTGAGCGTGAGCCACTTGTTCAACGAGGTCCCGGTTGTTCCGATCTCATCTTGTGAATTGCAAGGTACCCCTAATCCTCACCTCCAGGTATTTCTTTCAGCTGTCCCATGAATCTAAAGTCCGAGAATTAATTTTGTCGCCTTCATGCTATCGGTTTGATTAGATCTCAAATATCATATGCCTATCAGGAGTAACTCTATTGAGCACATATTAACTTCTTTTAAATCCGTCATGCTTGCTAAAGTTCTCTATTTAAAATCGGTAAGGCCTAACCTGGGGAAATTCCTACATTCCCCAATCAGAACTAGAACCCTATCATGGGACTGCAACCCATCCGATATCACATACTCACTAGATCTAGGCCCTAATCCTTCTATGGATCGGCATCAATTAAATTAAAATGAATATTGATATATTGATATATGTCTAGCCTGTAGCCATTCTGCACCAATTTGTGTATCATCCAATATACATAGATCTATTATGAAAAACATACATGGGTCCTTTTTTTAAGGGGAGAATGAGGTTCTACACCCACCCCCATCTTGTCCTGAATTAAGAAACCAAATATAATCTATCAATATCATATGTTCAATCGATCAACACAATCTCTAAACCATTTTAACTTCAGACTTGAAATTATTTTTGTAAATAAAATACTTTCTAATAAAATAATAGAAATAAATAAAAAGTTAAATAAAATCTAAGTGCATTAACATTGCCTTTCACATTACTATCAACTTATTTGAAGTATTCTTTAACATGTAGAGGCTATGCCACCTCCTAGTGATCCTGTCTAGTAGCACACAACTATTCACATCAAGGAGTTTCATTTATAGATTTTACTTTGCTCTATTCAATGAATGAGCTACTCGCTTCAAATACAATTTGAGATGATTTTTGGGAACATTAGGCCATGTCCAGTGGTACCTACAAATATTCAAGACGTGGCTTGGGTTTGTGCCACATAGTTGTATGATCGTAGGTAGAGGGCTTCGATGTCATCAAGATAGCCCTCTGGGTCTCGTGCATCTTTGTCTAGAGCTGCACCCATTTCTGTAGATGATGTAGGAATGCATGAGTCATTTTGGACAAGCATGGAGATTGCTAGAGATAGAGATGATAGAGGTCATGACTCACAAGATCATTGTGTCGAAGCCTCCCACTTCAGTATAGCGGAAGCTAATGTAGCTCCAGGAGGTAGCACCAATTCTTGAAGTCAATGACACTACCACCCAAATCAATGGCACTACCTTCGAGTGGTACAAGAAGGAGAACATAGCATGCGTAGAGGATATTGAAGACACTCACGATGATAGAACCTATTGATTGGCCCCATATTTTTTTGTTGTTCAGATTGTACATCAAAACCAACAATGTGATTGATCAAATTTGATTTTTATATTTTTTGGTGTTACTATGTTTTGTATGTGCTTTCGTGTGATTTCTACTTTTAAGACATACCCAGAGCATTCAATATGTATCAATTGTATTCTTGTGATAATTTATGTATAGGGGCACAAAATGATATATGAGAGTTAAAAACATGTCTACATTCTACCAAAAAACAAATAAAGGTATTCATAATGCCAGAAGGTCAGAAAACTACACTGTATCTAAAGTGTGCTAGTTGCTTATCTTTCGTGTTGGTGCGTCCAATGCACTGGTACATGGTTAAGTACACGTATTGTGCTGGAGCCCACACTGTACAGGCAAATACGGAATAATTTAAAGGAAAAATTAAAAAACCTCTCCTGAACTATACACCTCATTTCGTATTGGTTACTTAACTATTTTTTTGAACAATTTGATCCTTGAACTATGCTCTGTTTGCATTTAGCCTCTTTAACTACCTTTTATTCTGAAAATACCCTTATCCTAGTAAGCATAAGTTAAATATTTTAAACCAATTTTGAGTCTTATTGAAAATTAATAAGGTTATTTTTGGGATAAAAAGTCGACGGAGGGGGCTAAATGCAGATGAAGCATAGTTCAGGGATCAAATTTTTTTAAAAAAAGTTGTTGGACCAATATGAAATGAGGTGTAGTTCAGGGGAGGTTTTTGTAATTTGCCCTAATTTAAACCGTGACCAACAAAGGTCTATTAATTTTACATTACCAGATCTATCTTTTAATTAATATTGTTCATTGTACTTCTTTATGCTCTTTATTAACCTTTCATATCCCCTCTTATATTGCGAAATTGATTTCCTTTAGCGACAATGTATCACATGCTTTCTTCATGTTGATAAGAACCATGTTAGGATTCTTTTGCTTTGTATCTGTTGGTGAATTGCCTAAGGAAATCTACCTCGATGTTTGAGCATCCTACTACAAAGCCATGTTGGTTCTTAGAAGTTGTGCTTGTTGATGTTGATCTTTGTCCTAAACGCTCACTTGTAACTTTATTACGTGGCTAAAAATTCAATATCAATGGTTCAATTTAATGCCACAGTTATTCCCTTAAAATTGTGTGATAGTAGTGCTTATCATTACACCATCAAACATGATCTCTATTATGATTTTGTAGAATAAATTATTGATGTTGTCCTTCAGATCGAGTCTACATATTATCTAATTTGGCCTGTATTTTGTTGTTGAATTATTATTTTGAGTCCTAATGTTGTTTTGGGTCTTTTCAATTATTTAGTGAAGATCCAAGGACCTAAATTTAATGTTAGTATGTTACAATATACTTGATGTGTCATGTTTTTTTGAGTTATGTCAATATAAGCCAAAAAGTAGGAGAAAATGGTGGTTAGTCTTGGCCGCATCTTATAGAAAGGCTTTAACTAAAATTGTGGACATTTATGCTTCAGGAGCGTGGGCCTCGTAAATCTGTGCCACTCATTTAGCAACTCTTTTAAGTATCATTTCCATTTTCTTTGAGCTCATTGGATTTTACGAAAACAAAATTTATACTCAATCAAGAGGCATCTTAAACCTATAGTGTGCTAATTTTTAGCTATCCTTCCCATAGTCACGTGCCTAATATTTTCTGTAAATCATTAGAAGCTGTGTACTCAGCAAGGTTTCCCATGAAACTTAGCAAAGTTAGCATATGTTTATTAGTTGAAATCTTTTATGCTGTTTACTTGTTGACTTTTATCTTTGATTTCATTTGAGCTTTGACATTACTGGTAAGTTTCCTTAAATGTGGGTCACATGGACTTCTCAAGAGCTTCCATAAATATTTTCTAATAAATGGTCTTCAAAATTTATGTTCAGCTTTTCAAATGACAACAATTCCAAATTATTTTTCTTTATCCTGAATGTTAAATACTCAAATTCTTGGTATGGTGTTGATTTGTACCTTGAGTGAGACCTACCTATTCAATTATTGTTGTATTGCTAATAATTTGTTATGATAAATCCTTCTCCTTTTCTTTTTAAGTTTTTGAACACATCAGTCGGCTTCATCCCGTATACCCTCAAATGCTCACTAACGTTCTTTTGATATTAGAAATATGAGACAAAAAAATGATGTAATCCTCATTAAAGACTTCTTGAAATGAGAGTGGAAATCTTTGCCAGCTCAAACCATAAGATCCTTATTGCAGATTATTGAATTTCTTTACACCCTAAAATCGGTTAGCTGGAAAATGGTAATATTTCATCGATTTTGATATAGTATGCACATATTCATTAAAAAATGTAATTGTAGACAATCCTTTCATAATTGTTTTTTACTGTTTGCAGATATGGCCTCCTAATGACATAAAAGATACAGGATCCCTCTTTCACTCAAAATTGAAGGAAGCAATGATGCAGGTCAGTCCCGTCAACTTAAAGCTTTCGTAAATCGGTATTACGCTACTATATTACACTACCGTTACAATAAACACGGTGTTTTTTTTGTTTACAAATTTCTATGATAAGGCTAACCAAACAAATAAACTTTTGTGAGGTTAGCTTTGTGAACTTTTTTGGCATCCAGGCATCCATACCAATTGTTATTGCGAGTCATGTTAAACTTTCAATGTACCAACCTTTGCGATCTTGAATGGCTCCTAATGCTTTGATCCTCATCGTTTGAGTATATTTTGCTCTTCCACTTTTGTAGTTGCACGTGTACTGTATTGGTTATCTGCAGACATGCTTGTACATTGAACAAATGAAGTGACAGGAATAGGACATAGACTGGACTTCCTGAAAGCTGATTGAGGGACATAAGGAGACTAAAACGAAAGACAAGGTGACAATATAGGGAGCTCTTGTCATGACATTTTGGACATTAACTGCTTTTTGGTTGATACTCAAAAGGTAAATGGGGGATTTCGAAATTAAATCCCTCACCAATAGCATAGTTCCCAATGTTATGACACATTCCCCTTATTGTTTCCCTCCCTCTATGTAGTTCTGTTGTTCCCCTCTCCTTATAAGATTCAAAGGATTGTGAATGGTGGTTGGTGCAGAAGAGAATGGACTTTGGTTGGTTGGAGTTTTGATGCAACATGGTGAAGAATCTAGAATTTTCTAAGTGCGATCAAATCTGCGTTTGATCTGAAATTGAATTGAGATTGTGGCTTTGGACTTCTGAAAAATTGTTTGGAAGGATCTACTTTCAAGGAAAGTTTCTATAAACGATTCTTAATTGAGGAATCATGAGGATATCCTTTACTAGATGAGCTTGCTGGAGTTAAAATATGTAGCTGGGATCTAGAAAGGATTATATGAGGGTTCTAGTCAATCTAGGCTTTCAAATGAAGCTACTGGGTAATCTATGCTAAGAACCGGAAGATTTAAGTAATCAACGCACATATTTGTGAGAAAATGAACTTATGAATGATTAGAAGCTAGGGGATAACTAATAGAAGCTTTGCATTTCTAGAGAGGAACAAAGCAGTAAAACTTTACTATTTTTTTTAGGTGTCACACTAAGGAAGTTGCAACAAAGATTGTACCAATGAAGAGAGAAAACTCAACTTTCATTCCTTCATTATAGTGGCGAAAAACCCCATTATGTAGTACATGACCCCCAACCTACACCTAACAATTTCATTTGGATTGAAATTCCAATCCAAGTGAAAATAGTAGCAATAAAGGTTGTCCCTCCAACGTCATGGAGTCTAGGAGGTTGATTTTACTATTTCACTTTACATGGGGTTCTGCGTCCATTTGACTTTGGAGTCCTAATCAATGTGAAAATCCTTTTCATTCTGAAGTTGGAGTCTTGTCAGATTTTACATGAATTTGGATCCCCAAAAGATGAATGACTCCAGATTAAAACAAGGGATGCACCTCTTCTTTTCTCTTCTTTCTCGTGCTGAAGCAATTGTGTTACTCACTTCCGTTGCATTGGAACTCAAGTTCAGAAAAGTTAGATCAGTCACAATTATAACTCAGGTGACAGGACTTAATGATGCAATCCCACCACAATAAGTCTCATTGCGCTCTCTTTGATGCCATGATTCAACATATGATCTGATGGTCCGTATGAAACAATGATCAAACTTCTTCAACGAGCTAAATGTACCATGATTTGCCAAAATATTTGTTTGATTGGTAGTCTTTGCTCAATGAAGGCTTCGCCATTAACGACTTTAACATGGTCTTTATTACCATCTTTCCTTCATCATAGATAAACAAGTGTAGAGAGTATCCATTACAAATAACTTCATCAGGAACCAAACTGTTTTCGTGGACTAGGTTCAAAATTTCAGCTCTTGGAGTACTTGGTTTTCAACCTTTGGCACTTCCATCTGGTATTCAACACTTTGATCAGCCTTTCATATCCATTGTTCACCACGTTGGGTTGGTGAAACAATGTTTTCTACCCATGTTTTGGGAGACACTTTGAATATTGGCTAATGATCTAAAAAGAATCAAAAGATGGTTCTTTCGTAACGCCTTTTACTCAGTTTCGAGTACAAGCAAAGAAGGAACATTGCAATCCTTTTTTGGTTTAACTTTCTTCTCTGGTGCTGCTTTTAATCTTCATAAGATTCAAATTCATCCACCTCTTATTATATTGGAAGGCTTCCTTGCCATAATAAACATCTTGATCATTAAACAATGGGTGTGCCATATTGGTAGGAATTAAATTACACAAATATTTGTGTATGCTGATTTTGAAGTAATCTGGGCATCACTTTTTAATTGTGATAGCTGTATAATTCTCACATATAACCTTATATGAATACAAATGCAGCTGTAGGCACTAGAAATATTTTGAGCATGTAAGACTCAAAAATTTCTTAAGTGTAGCACGAATAAATTAAGTATAAAAAAAGGGAAAGGGGCAATTCAAAGCCAAGTCAACCCGTGATTGGGCTGAAAACCAACCCCAAACATTGAGGTGACCTACCCCAGTGAATGGGGTGGGCTACCTCTAGTGCATAGGATGGTCAGCCCCAGTACTAGGGCTGGCCGACCCCAAAGAAGACTAGGGTCGGCCATGAAGAAAGAAAGAAAGAAAGAAAAAAAAGGAAAGAAAGAAAAAAATGGCTCGAACCAGCCCACTACTGGGCCAGAGTCGGCCATAATACTAGGGCTGTCCAAGAAGAAAGAAAGAGAAAGAAATAATGAAAAGAAAGGAAAGAAAGAAAAGTAAATGAAGAAAAGAAAGAATGAAAGGAAGGAAAGAAAACAAAAGAAAAAAAAGAAAGAAAAAACAACTTGAACCATTACTGGGCCAGAGCCGACCCAGTACCAGTGTTGGCCGGCCTTAATGATGACCAGGTCCGACTAGGAAGAAAGAAAGATAAAGAAAGGAAAAAATTTAGGAAAGAAAGAAAAGAAAGGAAATGAAGGAAGGAAAAAAAAAAGATAAGAAGCAGACTCAAAAAATTCTAGGTCTGCATCCATTCGAAATTATCCAACAAGTCACCGAAAGTGACCAGATCATACACTTAATGAATCGCAAGCCGTTAACGGACGGTTCAGATTTACCCAGGGAGTAATGAAGACTTCCTTGGGGAGTTACTAAAGCCACCAGTTAGTTATGGAAAGTTGCATAACTCCGTGTAACTCCCATAATCCATTCCAACCACCAGGGAGTTATGGATACTTACATAACCCCCCGCAGCTCCCATAACCACTCCACTTCTTATAAATGAAAGGGTGGAGACAAACCAAAGGGGGGGGGGGACGGAGACTGTAGACATCGGAACTTTTCTTCTATCTTCACCCCAGAACTTGTAAATTCAAGTTGAATATTTTGACTTTCGACAAAATCTCAACACAAAGGATAGAGGATCAAAGGATTTAAGACTAATCACCCAGAATCACCCATATTTCCCTTATTCTATCTTTGTACTTCACTCCATCACCATGAGCAAGTCATCATAATTTATTGATCATTTTTGTAAAGGCTATTGTGCAAATTTTTGTTCACAACTCAATTGGCAGTTTTAATTTATTAACTACGTTCCACTATGAAATCCATGTCTTTTGTTGTCAGCAATCACGTTTCGCACATCCTCACTTCATGTAACTCTTCTACAGAATAAGTTCAACTCATGATATGCAAATCTTGATTCATAATTTCATATGCTTTTGTGCTCTCAACTCCAATTTGCACACCCTATGGTCTAGTTTTACAAGTCGGTCCGTAATCTATATTAGTAACTCATCTCTATTTCTTTGAGAATTTCTTGTTGAGGCTATCTTTCTGTTAGAACATGGAAGCGAACTGGAAGCTCTAACATCAAATTGGTTGAGAGAGGATTTGGGTGGTTGGGTTTGGATCATGGAATCAAATGTTGACAAATTTCCTACGAAATCACCGAAATACCTTTTTTTAAGGGTTCGATATAGAAATTGATCGAATTTTTAATAGTACCAAATTTCCATCCGACATAACGAAATGTCGGCCGAAATGACCGATATTTGACTGAAATTCAACATTCTGTCTTTTGTTCAGGCAATTTCACTGAATTTTTTTTTCTCCTTTAGTAAAACAAAACTCATCTTTATCAGTGAGAAATTACATTTTTTTTTCTCTCAATTTTGATTTTTTTCATGATAGACAATATTTTACAGACATTTGAACTGAGATTGATCGAAATTTGACCAAAATTTGATGAATTTCCACCGAAATCGTCCTTAAAAAATTCAAAATTCCCGCCAACATTTAACCGAAATCGGACAAATTTTCTTTTTTTGACTAACCAAAATCAACATGGAAATCGACATTTAAAACCTTGGTTTGGATGCAACTCGGGAAAGAAACTCAAGATTTTTGTTTATCTGTGCTCTGTTCTTTCTTCTAACTTAGTATTTGTTGTGCTTGGATAAGAACCCATGACCCTCTAGGGCCATTTTACCTATAATGGAATATTTTACTCTAGTCTTTAAAGGTTTGATCTTGGTTAGTGTTCAATTGGACATCAGTAACAATTAGACAATCCTACTTCAATAACATCTGATGGCTGCTGATTCTTGATGCCAATAAACATAAATTTAGATAAAACCAATTTCGTCAACCCAATACCTCTTACAATTTTCAAGGTCGAAACATTGAGGTCTATGCTCTGTTAGGAAATAATGTCATATTTTCGTTGAAAAAACAATTATGATGTCATTAAATTTCTTTTTCAGAAAAAATATTAGGAAAATAGTTTCAATATTCTTTGACCTACATTCTTCAATCACATGTACTTGAATTTGTTGACACACGTTTTGTTTTCTTTGGGTTCAGTCGATTTCATCTTGTTTTTAAAGTCCTTAACCTCAGTTTCGATGATGATATACCATTAGGCTATAATTTTTGTTAAAACATTTCTTATTTATCCTGATGAGCTTGAATTTGTGTCTATTCTGTTTGATGCATTTCAGAGTGGCCTGGAGAGAAACTTCTTTGGAAATCACCTGGTTTCATTGCATACCGTGGAGTCCCGTGTTACTCCTGCTTTTGCTTCGGATCCACTTGTGCAGTTGTCTGATATTGAACAGAGGGATAAAAGTAGCACAAACTCAACTATGAAAGATCCATGGTTAGCATCATCTTCACTTGCTGAAGAGGGAGAAAAGTACTCATCTACAATTAGAATGGGATCTTCTAAACTTTCCGAACCAGATATTGTTGAAGTAGACGGTCCAAGTTCTATGGGGAATCAAGATATGTCAGATCAAGATTCCACTTTTATGAAGAACATGAGTTCTCTGGGTGTAAGTTGTATATTAGAGGGAAATCAATCTTATAATATCTTTTGTGATACTTGGATACATATGTGTATCTCTGCATGCTTGCACCTATATACATAATCTAGCAAATATTTTGATATTTTGCTTGTGTTTCAACACCATGCAGCCTGGTGCTACTACGAGAAAAAGTACTTACCAGTCTGACAGACAATACTTTGAAATTTCATACAATCAAGATGATGTAGATGGAACAAGGAAGAAGTACACGAGAAGGGGTAAATCAATGCTCTACATCTATTTGTTGACATTACTTTTTTTTTTTCTACGTTAAGTGTTGATATGCTTAGCTAGATTTGATAAGGTTGGTCCAACACAAGATAATTGACACAACATTAAACCTTATATGTTCGGGTTTGGCTTCATGGTTCCTACTTCACCACTAGGGGTGTGCATCGGTTCGAAATCAACCTATTTAGGCAAAACCCAAACCGATTCAATCTTGGTTGATTTTCAATTCGATCCAAACCGAATTGAGGTTGGAATCCAATCCGATCCAATCCAATTAAAGTCAATTTGGATTTGATTGGATGGTCGTTTGGGCTTTGGCCAATTTTCTTATTGTGCTTTTTTTCTTCTTCTATTAGGACCTAGTTTCAATTAAAAAAATAATAATTGTTGTCAAATCATTATGCCTAAATAAGATTTTTAACTGATTTTGAGTCATCCTACAACATTGCAAAGGTTGTTGGTAGCAAGGGTTTTTGAAGACATATGGACTTAATGAAATACTATATGTATAGTCGGTTCGATTCTGTTTAGGTCGGTTTTAGATTTACAAATCCGTCAACCGATCCAATCATGTCGGTTTTTAAAAAGCCCAATCCAATTCGATACATTGAGTGTGTCGAAACCAAGGTTCGAAATTTCCATTTCGATCAATATTTCGACCCCTCTGGATATGGAAATATTTCGTGGAAATATTTCGACAGTGTGGAAATATTGTGATTTTATAGAAATGGTGAAAATATTGATTTTTTAATGGAATTTTTTAGTGAATCTCTACATAGTCATAAACCAAGTATATATACACAATTTGGAACACTTAGATAATAATTATACCCAATCTATAGGTGTAGAGCATCACAAAGCATGTATTTTACATTTGAGTCTTGTTTGGTCCTGTTTTGATCTATGTTTTTAAAATAGCTTTTAATCTTTTTTGTGGATAAAAATATTTTCAAAATAAAGATTAGTTGATTGTTAAAATAATACTTCAAACGATTTTGAAAACGGACTTAAAACAAGAAAGTTGTGCAAGTTTGAAATCGTGCAAAAATTATGCTGAAATGCAAAACACTATTTTTTACTAAGTCTGAAAAAATGAGTTTTTATAAAGAAAAGTTTTTATACATTCAAAATTTTCTTTGACGAACCATGGTTTTCTAGATGTACTTGTAGTTCTACATCTTGTGGAATTTTTTGAGCTAAAAATGAGTTGATTTAACTACTTTTCTCAATATACAAATTTTATTGAAAACCGAAAAAACTGTTTTCTCCTACTAAAACTGAAAACCTACTTTTTGATTCACTTGGTTTTTGATTTTTTTGATATTTTTATTGAAATCAAATGGGGGGTATTTGCTTATTTACATATAATAACTTAAAGTAAATGGGGGGTATTTGCTTATTTACTTAAATGTTATTATATGTAAATAAGCTGCTGAGAACGAAACCCTCAGTCTCCTTTTATAACCAGTCAGTCCCAACATTTCGGTGCCAAAATCCCGAAATTTCTCAAAATTTCGCAAAAATTTCCGAAATTTCTCGAATTTTTCCGAAATTTCTACGAAATATCACGATATTTCGTGCCGACAAATATTTCGTGTGAAATATCGCGATATTATCGTGATTTCTATTTCGTTCGATATCACAATAGGAATTTCGTGCCGAGGTTTGAAAAAACCGAGATATTTCGCGATATTTCGCGAAATATCTCGAGATTTTGTACCTTGGTCGAAACCGATCAAAATCAGTCGGTTTGGTTTGATTTGGTCAGTTTAGTCGGTTTGGCTTGGATCCTGCACACCCCTATTCACCACTTGTCTCTTTCCAGACTCTAAGATGGAATTTTACCAAATACATTCTCACTGTTTCTATTGAAGTTCGGGTTTGGCACCATCGTTTGCCAACCCTATGATTTGGATCCAATATTTGGCCTTATCATTTATGGCATGTTTAGCCTATAATGCACTTGAGCCATCTCAAATGGTTCAGGAGAGTTCTACAGAATATTGACTGTTATAGTGCTCTTCTTTTCTCAATAGTTCCTACATTTCTCCTACTTGACTTCATCCTAGGGTGTTTTCTGGTTATATGGATATTGTTTGTCATGCATTCTTTTAATTTTTGCTTTCTTTCAAACTGTTATTCCATACAAACAGTGTGATGCAAATACTTGTATCAAAAAGAAACTAGTCAACTATGATATATCTACATTTTTGTTTAATCATAAGCTCTCTTATCTTCCTTCTATCATTATTTTAAGTAAAAAATAATCAAGTTTGAAACTTTGAATACCACGTTGAGGTACCCGAAAAAGAACCTGAACTTCACCTTCTATAATGGCTCTTTGTGGGTTTCCAATGGCATTACCTCAAAAACCGTTTTCAGCTTAAAAAGTTGTATTAATTTGGTACCCCAAGCAAGGTTTAAAATGTGGGTATCGGTTGGCCCCTGACCGAGTTGTACCGGCCAGTACGACTTAATATCGTCCGGTTCGGTTGAAACCGGTACGACCTTTTGGCTAAAAAAATTCTAAAAATAAGAAAATGGAATCAAATTGGATCGGTACTGATCATATTTTCAATTACCCTGCTGAGCTCCACCTTTTCCTTTTGATTTAGATCGAGGTTTATGATGTTTCTTTTAATATCTTTTCTCCCTATACCCATTTGAAGTCTAAAGAACAGCTATATCTACTTCTTCCCAGAGACTTCATAGTGGTTTGTGGTTTTCTTAAAATTATTAAGAAATATCTTCTGACCTAATATGACATTGCATGACATTCTTCACATGATTTGTAGGTGACAAAATTTGTGTATTTTAAGTAACGATATCGGGCCCTTGCCCCAGCCAATGAATCATTGCACTCGCATCGTCTCTTTGTCCTTGAGTACAATCACCAAGCATGATATGTACATTATAAAAGTAATTTGTACATACGTTCATAATAAATAACCAAGTGCAGATAGATTCAAATCAGCATAGTGTCCTACATTACGAGGAAAAAATGGGTATACATATATGAAATACATGGATGATAAGACAGATTTCAAACCAACTATATGGAGTTTGAAGTCTGTCTTCTCATCCATGTAGTTCATATATCATATATGTATACCAATTTTTTCCTCATAATGTAAGACATTTTGCTGATTTAAATTTATGTGCACTTGGTTAGCTAATATGAACATATGTACAAATTACTTTTATAACGTGAATACCATGCTTGGTGATTGTACTCGAGGACAAAAAGATGATGCGAGTGCAATGATTCACTAACTGGGGCAAGGGACTGATATTGTTAATTAAAATATACATAAATCTTTCACCTATAGATCATGTGAAGAATGTCATGCAATGTCATATTAGGTCAGAAGAGATTTTTTAAGAATATTAAGAAAACCTCAAATCACTGTGAAGTCTCTGGGAAGAAGTAGATATATGATATATCTATTCTTTAGACATCAAATAGGGATAGGGGAGAAGAGATACTAAAAGAGACTTCATAAATCTCGATCAAAACCAAAAGAAAAAGGTGGAGTTGAGCAGGGTAATTGAAAGAAAGCAAAAATTAAAAGAATGCATCACAAACAATATCCATATGACCATTAGCAATTACCTTACTAAAAAAGCTGAAAACACCCTAGGATAATGAAGTCAAGTAGGACAAATGTAGGAACTATTGAGAAAAGAACAATCACTACAACAATCAATATTTTGTAGAGCTCTCTTAAACCATTTGAGATGACTTGAGTGCATTATAGGCTAAACATGCCACAAATGATGAGGCCAAATATTGGATTCAGGTCATAAGGTAATTATTAGCAATTACCTTACTAAAAAGAACTGAAAATACCGTAGGATGAAGTCAAGTAGGACAAATGTAGTAGCCATTGAGAAAAAAACATCACTATAAATATCAATATTTTGTAGAACCATCGGGTTTCTCCAGACCTCGTCGGAATCTGTTGGATTTCACTAGACCTCATCGGATTTTGTCGGATCTCGCTGGAATTTACCGAATTTCATCACTGAATTCCACTGAAATGCAAGCATTCGCCGCTGGACCTCGCTAGATTTTGCCACATCTCGACAGACCTCGCCGAAATTCACTGGATCCTGCCATTGGACCTTACTGGATTTCGTCGCATCACGTCGGAATTCGCCGCATCCTGCCTGAACTCATCGGAATTCGTCGGATCCCGTCACCGGATCTCGCCGGAGTCCGCTGAATCTCGTCGGACGGTCCAGACCTTGCCGGTCTCTACATGCAACTTTCCCGCTAATGTTCTCGCCATGATCTAAGTTGTGGGATATGCATGTATCCGTCATTCGCGTTGAAGTATGGAACGCCGCTGGGTGGTGTAGGTGGAACGTTCTGAGTAGAGTTCATCTGTATGGGATGAGTCGTGTTCTTTGGAATGAGATGATGCATAATGTTATATGGAGAGTAAGGCCGTACTCTAGAACCTGTTCCCTACTTTCCTCTTTTTTAAAAGAATATAGATGGAGATGTTGTTTAACTAGAGGCATATCCCTCAACATAGTCGCCATGTTGTCGAGAGAAAACCAATCAATGAAGCAGAAAGATGGAGGGAAATAGAGCTCTAACGACTATTGAGGGAAAGACAGACAAATACAACTATTAAATATGGGACAAGATGAAGATGATGACTTTAAATAAAACAATATAAATATATGCTTTTTTTTTCAGTTTATTGGCATTTCATCATGGTTATCATGGTTGGAGGTGGGAATGGTTACTATTATAAAAGATTTTTAAATTTATTTGTTTTTTTTAAAAAAAAAATCAGCAAAATACTCTTTTTTTGGCCATTTCAAAAATTTTCCAACATTTTGATCGAAATTTTAAAATTTCGATTTTGGCATTGACTGAAACCAGACATGAAACTGAAGTTTAAAACCTTGAGTATTAAAATATTGTCGGCATGCTTTTCAATTCAATTGGTGGTGTTAAAGACACAAAAAATTAAAGAAGAGAAAGAGGGAAGGAGCTAGATTGGCTCAACAAAACTATTGGACTTAGCATTGGAGAGCTTTGTAGTATAAGGAGCGAAGATCCGCACCATATCAACTTGCAATGTTGAAAACATTCGAAATGTTGCGGGGAAGAAATTGCGAGGAATAAAAGGCCACCAAGTTATTTTTGGGTGGAATCTTCATTGGCTTATTGTTGATCGGCAAATCCTCACATAAAACTATGTTGCTGAAGCTTGTGAACCACTATAGAAAGAACTTTCTAGTATTTTTCTTGCACATCTCTTGGTCATCATCATCCAAGTATATATCCATCAAAATGGGGTCAACAGTATGGAAGATTGACAAAAAGTTTCTGATCGACTATCACCTCCTGTCAACCCTTTAAGTTTGGTGCTGAAGACTTGCCCAAGACAAGTTACCATGATAGGAGCATACCAAGAAACCTAAAAGGACATTGGACGGGTTGATGGTTGTGACTCATACATTATTGGTTACACAAAATAACCTCGTGCTACTAGGGAATAAAACAATAAAAATAAGAAAATGCTAATTGTAATAAAATAAAATGTTAATAATATGTTATGATATATACCAACACAATAACGTACACAATTTTCTTTTTCTCTCTTACAAGTGTCATAAATTAAGACATAATTTTAATAAACACTCAATCTTAACGTTATAGCCCTACTCATCTATTCTTATTGCATCTGTTTGGGGTCGGCTTTATAAATCATCCTTCACCAATCATACCTTAAATGGTATAGCCCTCCCATAGAAAAATGCGGCAGTTTTATTAACATACAAAATCATATAAATGACCCAACCTTTGTTTGTTGCAGTTGTGCAATTAGTTAAATAATCCTTATGTCTTCTTTAAAAGACACCACGTGCGCCTCACATGGCCAATCTAAGTGATATATGCTTTTATGCAGACTCTCCCATAAGCAGGGTTTGAAATCTCGGCTGATACCGGTACGTACCGACCGGTATGTACCGGTTTTGCCTGGTTCGAGACCGATACGACACCTGATCCTGATACTTGGTCGGTACCATACGGACCGGTACTAGCCGATACCGATCGGTACGGACCGGTACCGACATGTTATTTTTTTTTTTTTTTGAGTTTTTTTCCTTAACCGGTATCGGTCTGTATCGACCGGTACCGGTACGTACCGGCCGGTACATACTGGTTCGGGGCCGACCGATACCACGATTTTAAACCTTGCCCATAAGCCTTATGATGTTTTAAGATCCATCTCAAGGAATTTTGCAACAAAAGCCTTAACGAACGATTTTTTACTAACTATTGTATGCTATGTTTAGAAATTATATGGATAACTAAGGATTTTTAGATTGTGTCCAACGATTGTCGGATTGCTTTTGAGTATTGCAGAGTCATTCCACTATTAACAAAACTCTTATTCTCCAGACCATATTACGCCTTTAAGTATGCTCCATGATAGCAATAGCTCCCATCAACTTTCTTAGAAAATCCATAACTTCTTACTTTCTGGGAAATTCTCATGTATTGAGCGATGTCTGGTTGATCAACCCATGGTATGCAACCCCCCACCACACACAACACACATGCACACATGACCCCGTACACTCACACACATACCCAACCCTATTTTGCACATTCATATATTATGTCCTCATGCTATTTGCCCTTTGGGTCAACCTTGCCTCCAAGTTGAGGCCTTCCTATGTTACTCTTGTGCTTACCAAGACTGGCTTCAATACATGTTTTCTGCAACTTGTGAAGCCATGACCAATCATATATATGGCACCATTATCTTGCCACTCCCTTTTATTGCTACACTTAATAAATTTCTCGACCGACTCACTTCCAACATGTGGTCTTGTTGTTGTTATGTTTTTGTTTTTTTTAGAAAAAAAGGACAAACTCTTGTTGGCTTTCACAAAGAAAGGGTGGAACTAATTCTCGCAAGAATTTTGGTTGACGACTGCCTCCCAGAGGAGATTCTTTTGTTCCTCTCTAGCCAAACTGATGGCGACCACGATTTGGCCCCGCCCTCTTCTCAAATTCTTGGGTATGTCTCTTTGCGTCCAAGACATTTAGAGCTCCGGAAGCAAACCTACCTTCTTGCAATGTTCAGACTGGAACGAATGTAGTCCCAAATGGAGTGCAAGGGGGTTGGCCAATAGTAGGTGTTACCCTCTTTCATTGGCTAGATTGCATATCACATAAAGGGTAGTTTAGGTTGGCCAAACCCTAAAATCACCTCGTGTGGAGGTTGACTTTAGTAAGAATCTTATCATTGACAGCTAGCTAGGAGAATATCTTTGTCTTTGGAGTAGCCAAAGTTCTCTAGAGGCACTTGCCGAAGAGGCAAGAGGTACCACCCGACTTTAGAAATCTGGCAAACGACTTAATCGAGAAGTTGCATCTGGCCCGTCTGAAAGGATGAACTTCCTTAGGATTGAGTGCAAGTCCACCAACTCCAACGAAAACTCTATTTTTATTGGCCTTGAGAATTTAGGGTTCTAAATTGGTGCTTCTATCCTCGTGCATTGCGAGCGGATCTTGCCTCCTTCGTTGCCAACTCGAACAGCTCGAGAAAGTCAGAGGGGCTTCTCCTTCTCAAATGTCTAGCTAGAAGCGGATGTTGCAGCCATCTCCAAACACCAACTTGTTGCCGCATTTGTAAACCTCTCCAACCTTGAGGATGCCCTTACGGGACACTTTCCAAGATTCCTTGTTCTTGCTTGAATAACTAAGATTCATTTAAAGTATCTACCTTTGATTACCTGGCACATCTTGAAGTGTCTTCTGATTTGCATTGTAACCTCCACCATTTCCCTAATATTGCTATGTTAAAGTCTCGAAGGTTGAGCACCCCTAGGCTTCCTTGATCTTTGGATTTGCAGCCTAAGTCCCACCTCATGACGGGGTAAGAGCCATCATTTTTCCCCTTTCCAGAAGAAAATCATTCGAATTCTATCTTCTTGATCATTCAAGTCGCATAATACGACATGATAGACAAGACAACGTTGACTAATGTCAGTCATCCTCCCAGCGACAAGCAGTTGCCCTTCCATGATGAGAGTCTCTTCTCAACCTTCTTGACCGGGGTGTTCCAGACTTCGTGGCGGAGTGTGCATCTGCTGATGGGGAGGTACATTTACTTGAGCGGGAGTTTGTATGCCTTGCAATTCAGAAGGTTGACCAAGAAATTTTCCTTCTCTGTCTTGTCCCAGGTAGTAGACGTTGCTCTTCAAGTAATTGATGTTGAGCCAGGCCTAGAGGAGAAGTTTGAGACCACCCTGCAAGAAATAAAAATGTCATCTGCAAAATGATGGTTCACGTTTCTCCAGGGATGACTGCCCACCTCCTCAAGATAGCCACGAGAAATGGCTCTAGAATGGATAGTGTCGATGATGTCCATTGGCAGAATGAAGAGCAAGGGAGAGAAGAGGCACCCATGCTTAAGGCATCTCTCTATCTTGAAGGGTTCCCTTCGACCGCATTTAGGAGGCACAAAAGCCATTTATTCGAAAAGGCCTTTGCCTTGAAAGTGTTAAATAGGAGGAATATGGCCTTACATTGTAAGGCAAGCATTAACATAAAGCAGATCTATTACAAAAGTCTTGGTTATTGTTATGAGTACACGCCTCCGGGATGCATAATGCATGTAGATAAGAGTGGCAAGGTGCAGTTTTGTTTTATGGGTTATTGCGGCAAACTTGTTGATATCCAGATCATAATGTTTATCTGGCTTGTAGGCAGTGTATCGACAGTCTGTCTAATGAACCTCAGAAAATACAGGGAGGGAGATGAAAAGAGGGGAGGACTTGAGTGGGTGGCTTTTTATTATAAATCAACAAGCATTTTGATATACAAATTTAGCTTTTATTCTTTGCATATATATTAATTTTTATATGTTGATTAGCGTAATTTGAAAGGACTGAATCGAATTCATGGCTAAATTTGCTTGGGGGCTTAAGGAACCTCTCAGTAATGATGAACCACTTTCAATTTTTTTCAAATGCAGGCCCCTTCCGTCATAAGCTCCTGAGGTTGTTACTACCTTTCTGGTCTAGTGCACTACCGATTCTACCTGTGACTGCACCCCCACGTAAAAATGGTGATACTACGGAAAATGTTTCAGAGGGGCATTTGCGGCATCACAGGGCATCAAGGATTGATCCAAGAAAAATCTTACTCACGATTGCAGTCATGTATAACCTTTCCCAAAATAGATAACCTTCTCTAAGTTCTCTTCTTCATTGGTGGTTTTTGAAATCAGAGATTTGATTCTAGAACTTATTTCGGTGGTTCATGTTTGTTTGCAGGGCGTGTGTGGTGACAATGGGTGTTCTATATTACAGATTGGCGCAGCGTAGTCTTGGTGTAAACATGCTGGAAGATGAACCTCATTGAATACCATTTACTCCATTTTCCTTGTGGGGTCTATAAGCCTCTGCTGCTGCTGATGGATCTCCCTTTGAGTGGATCTTGTTGAGGCTAGCGAACATGCATTCGTTTCGCAAAGGACCCATCAACTCTTCAGTATTAACATAATCGAGATGAGTGCTCTCTAGTGAGCCGCGGTGATCGTCATTTGCAAGGGCTTGATCAAAGATGTGTTTGCTGTGATGTTGATTTACATGGTGAATGATTCTTTTTTTACTTGAATCTATTTGGGGGCTATGGTTTACTGATTCTCGAGGTTCTTTGATTCTAATTCTACAACATACATGTTTATCAGAATGGAGGGAGATTCCACCTATCACAAAGTGATGCAAAGTGAGCATGAACCATGCAAGGTGATGTGGTTAAACATCATTGGGTTTCATCTTGTTGCTCATTCTAGTTGGCAGTGGCTCTTCTAAAAGGCTCCAGGGTTCTTTGTTTCATGACTGGTATATTGAAATGTTGAGATCTCTTAGCTGGGTTGATAAGAGCATTAACACAACTCTCAAACAGATGGTTGATATAAAATGAGTGCAATCCTCTTTCCTGTAGATGTATCAGTCGTGAGCGACTAACATGGTATGACTTAGGGGCTGAAACCCTAACCTGTAAATGGTACTATTTGTGGGCTGAAAGATAAAACTTAGAGACAGAAAGGTATGATCTGGTGGTTAAATGGTACGCAAAAATCCCTTTTTATTTATCAAGGAGGTAATGCAAAAATCCCTTTTTATTTTCACCATTGTTATCCCCAACCCATCGACCCTCTCTTATCTTACTCTTATCTTAGGATCCGTCTATTCTATTCACACCCATGGAATTAATGATGGCATCCAAACTTGTCTTGGCCCCCCGCAACCTATTTTGGCCTGTTAGTTTTGGCACCCATAGTTTTCAAGTCCCAACCCATACCATCATCGTTGCCGTGAATGTCCGACCTCCCACCCCTCTGCGATCGTTCCTGTCTCACTGCCCTCATCCTCCTTCTTTCTTCATCTTCCCCGCACTGAAACCCTAAGCCATTTGGCCCTCCTCCCCTTTCTTCCTCCTCCTCCACCCTTCTTCTTCCTCCGTCTTCCTCATGTGTGAACCCTAGCCGCTATTCGATGCCATTGGCAAGCCATCGACACTATATCGGTGGCTACCTGCCAAAGGTGCCGTGGTGGGCACACATCGAAGTCATCATGGGGAGGTCGGTAGATATCCACCGCTGTAGCTTTGACAGGTAACCACTACACAATGTCAGCGGCATGCCACTGACATCGGTCAGTGGCTAGGGTTCAAGTGCAGGAAGATGGAGGAAGAATGAGGAGGAGGAAGAAGGAAGGGGGAAGGAGGGAGGAGAGCTGATGGCTTAGGGTTTCGACACGGGGAAGATGGAGAAAGAAGAAGGGAGGAGGAGGAAGCAGAAGGGAGGAGGTAGGAGGACAACAGAGGATGTCGTCAAAAAAGAAGGTGGGACCGAATCAGAGAGCGATGGCGGCATCAATGGCGACCCGACTGGGGGTTGGGGATGAGGGTAAATAGGTAATAAAAAAATTTAAAAGATTCGGGTGCCATCACTAATTAGGGGTTGTTTGGCATCACGTTGTGGGCACGATTCTGATCAGGATTCCGTGCCCACGACACAAAAATCTGGTTGGTTGGTATAATATGTTGAGCTTATTCGAATATGGGATTTATTAAAATATCGTTATAATTTTTGTAATTTCAAAATTGACGCTCTGATTACCATGTGGCCAGTCAACGTCGAAAAACTATCGCCTTTTTTTTTTTGTAAATTCTCGGTGAACCCTGCATTCCGGTTGCAGGGTTCTTAATGACACCGATTAATACTAAATGAACCTTGCAAACGAGATAAAGAGTTTTGTATTTTGGTTTCAGTGTTAAATGAACTCTGTATTCAGATTACAAGGTTTAATGTTAATTAAACCCTGTATTCTGGTTACAAGGTTTAGTGTTAATCAGTGTTAAGAATCCGAATTCACAAAAAAAAAAGAAATAAACAGACGTGACAATGAGTTTTTCGGTGTTGAATGACCACATGGCAGTCAGAGCACCACTTTTAAAATTACAAAAATTATAACGTTATTTTAATAACTTTATAATTTTAAAATATTATTATAAAAAAATCCCATCGAATATTAGAACATATTTTTATGGCTCCCCGAGTCACTGTAGCGGAACCCTATCGAGGGCCCTTCTCTTCAGAAACCCCGATCTTTTATTATGCCTGCTACTCCGAGCAGCCATACCTCAAGGTGCTGTATCTCTCTCTCTCTCTCTCTCTCTCTCTCTCTCTGAGCAGCCACACCTCAAGGTGCTCTCTCTCTCTCTCTCTCTCTCTCTCTCTCTCTCTCTCTCTCTCTCTCTCTCTCTCTCTCTCTCCTCTGCACATCCGCTCCCTCTTTAACTCCTCTCTTCTGCTTTTATTCACTCTCGTCTTTTATCTCTCTAGAAGTCAATTTAAATTATGTAGAACTAAATTATACCATGATCAATGTGCTGCAGAATCCTGACTTAATTCGTTGAATTCCGAGCCATCAGCATCTATCGAGCATCCTAGCGGTGGAATCTAGCACCGGTCCAAGTGTTATCACTCAGGACTTAGCATGTTTTCTTTAAATTATTGTTTAGTAGTTTTTTTAAACAAGTATAAATGTATCATCTATTTATTTATGGAAAATAAATACTTTTAAACGATAAATAACAATAAATATATTTTTTGATATCAAATTATGTAAAATTGTTAATGTAATATAATATATTCTATGTTTTATGTTTACGAGCTTTTGGCAAGCTCAGGGGCGGACCAACATAGGGGCCAGGTGGGGCTCAAACACCCCCCCCCCCCCCCCCCCCCTCACTTTTGAAAATCATGCAAACCCCATATAGGTTTTGAGCGTTGAGAGCAGCACAGCCCCCTAAAATCCCGTGAGCCCGTGAGCGGTTGAGCGACTGAGCCCCCCCCCTAAAATCCCAAAACTGAAGCCCCTAAAATCCCGAAACTTCAGCAGCCGAGTCCCTAAAATCTCGAAGGGTGAGTGGTGGCCGACCAAACCCTAAACCACCTGCGATCGATTCCGAGAGGCGTGCGAATCGATTCCGAGAGAGCCTCCAGCCACCGCCGCCCCTCGTCCGGAACCGCCCGCGAGGCAGCGACCTGCTCGCCTGCGCTACGCCGCCATCCACCGTCGCCGACGACGCCGAGCACGGAGCACCTTTCACGGCTTTGCCCGCACCCCCAAGGGCCCCAACTCAGGTAGGCGGCAGGCCCTCCTCCCTTCCAGCATTCCCTTCTCTGAGTTCTCTCTCTCTCTCTCTCTCTCTCTCTCTCTCTCACACACACACACACACACACACACACACACACACACACTGTCACACAGTTGCATAAAAAAAATCGATTCAAGTTTTTGATTGATTTTTTTGGATACAAATTATAATTTGAATTGAATTGCGTTTTTCCTTATCTTGATCTGCTTTTATTTCTCCTTCAAAATTGTAGGATTATGTGCAATGTAAGTTTAGATTGGGGATTTTAATTTAGGGATTTTGATTGGAGGGTTTAGTTTATGGATCTTGATTTGACCAAACTGATCATTCAATCAAATCCAAAATGACTTTAATTTGATGGATTGAATTCCAATCATAGTTTGATTTGGATCGGATTGATAATCCTCAAAACCGACCAGGTTGGATCGGTTTGAGTTTTGCCTTCTAACTAATGCACACCCCTAATGAACAATTGTAGTGATGTTGAGCCACAAACTTGTTGTTAAGAACCGAACAACGGACCTCTCCCTGCGACCTGAGTTCGCCCTCTCTCTCTCTCTCTCTCTCTCTCTCTCTCTCTCTCTCTCTCTCTCTCTCTCTCTCTCTCTCTCTCTCTCTCTCTCTCTCTCTCTCTCTCTCTCTCTCTCTCTGGTTCTCTGCAGAATCACCCGACCTCTCTCCCTCTCTGCACGATCCGAAATTTTCAACTAAGAATGGATGAGTGATTCTTTGATCACATATATTGAGAGAGATATTTTCAATAACATTGATATGGAGAAAATTGTTCAACGTTTTCATAATATGAACTAGTAGAGGACAGCTGCCTTAAGAAGACTTTATCAGTTATCCAAAAATGGTAATTTTGTAATTGTTTTTTTTTGTAGGCCAGGAAATAATTTTGCAATTGTAAGTGCTACATTTTGTTATGAATTTTTGCTAAGCAGATGGTATTTACTTTTATATTACTTTTTAATGTTTATGTTTATGCCCCCCCTGAGGAAAAATCTTGGGTCCGCCACTGGGCAAGCTTATTTTGAACTTTTTGTATTTTTTTAGAACATCGAATTTCCCCCTCTCTGAATTATACCTGAACGCTGAATTTGTTATTTATGGGTGGTGATGATGACAACGACGTTGACAAATCGAGTGCTGAAGAAGATATCGAACATGATGGTAACCACGAACAATGAGCCGTAACGGCGATTTTTGCTGAAGTTTGAGGTTTTTCCTCTCAATTGATTCTCTCACAAGAAAACCCTAAGAGAATTTCCTTCTTCAATCATTCATAGCATAATGATCAATGACGGCTAGATGTGGTATACAAGGAGTCTTAATGAACCCTAATGGCTATTGGGCTGGAAAACCAATAACAAGGCCTTTATAACTTGGGCTTACATGTGCATACTTTTAGCCCAATAAGAATTCTGAAAATACAATAATAAAGGACTGAAATAAAAGCAATAAATAAAAGGGCTCAATAAGGGGTGCATCTATCCGTTCTCAGCGAATTCACAATGGCACCCATTAATTTTTAACATATGCTATTGGCACCCTATTATTTCGGCACCCAGCTGATGGGATATGTTTTCGCTCAAACGTATCTCCGATCTCTAAAATGGCTTATAAAAAAATATAATCTCCCGAACATCTCTCTTACATCACATTTCTTCCTCCTCCCATTCTACCCAGTGTTTAAAATGGCGAAAGGTGTACCGATGTGTTTTTCCTCTTGAGTGGCGAGGCGTAAGCCTCAATTTTTTTCGAGATGTTTTGTTAAAAAATATAAAAATAAATCAAAATAAATACTATTATTAAATGTGCAATAATAATTGAACTAGATATGCATAATAAATCACAAGGGGTTAAAAAATATCCTATATGACACACTTGAGGACTCCATCAAGCAATCTAACAACAAAATGAAAAGTCGAATTATTCAAACAAGCTTCATTCTTTAATATTCAAGATAATAATTAAAGTAGAAAGTAACAACTAACAAGTAACAACAAACGATAAAACATTAACATATGACTAACATTGTCAAAATTCAAAAAAACAAACAATGATACAAACACATGAGAATGGTAAAATACAAAAAAAATCATAGAAAAAATTAGTATAAGAAGCAAGATCATGATCCATACCTCTAAACTTGAAACAAATCTTGATCTACCACTTGTAGTTGGTAGACAATTCACAAAGAAGAAAAATGCAAGCTTCGGAATCGAAATCGAAGAAAAAATGTGTGCTACATCTTGATTTTGGATTTTTGGGAACAAATGGGTTTCAAAACCTAAAGAGGAGATCTAAAAAGGTTTAAGAGGTTTCAATGGGTGAAAAATGGGCCCATAGGGGCAATTTACATATTAAACCCTTAATGCTCCCCCCTCCCCACACCAAACCATGGTTTTAACTCCTTCTCGTCCTATGTTTCACGCCTACAGCAAGAGGCGTACCGCGTACGCTTTGAACGCCTTGTGGCAAACCTTGGATAGAGGCGTACGCCTCTTGCTGCAGAGGTGTAGGCTTTTATATATGGTTGTTGAGGCTTGCGTCTCGAGGCAACACAGAACTGCCTCGAGGCGTGTGCCTCTAACGCCTTTTTAAAAATTGCTTCTACCATTCTCTTCATCTTCTTCCTTCACCGTCGATTGCCAAAATTCATCTAAAAAATTGCTATATAGCTTCTCTTATCATCCAAAACGATCTCATGCCCAGATGTCCTTTATTGAAACCTAAGATGATTCTCTTGAGTGTCTGGGAGATTGAGTAAGTGGACGATCGAAGTTGAACCCTACTCTCTCTCTCTCTCTCTCTCTCTCTCTCTCTCTTATGGTGAGTAGTTTTTTCTCCCACACTTGTGTAGTTCATATTGTCTTATAATCGAGCACTATATATGGAACAAGAGCGTGTATGTTGTAATCTTACAAAAAAAAGAAAAGAAATAAGAAAATAAGAGGATGACATACGAGAGTCGGAGGAGACTTTGATATAGTCTCGGTCACCTCTAGGCTGGGTGATGGGTGCCAACTGCCAAGCATAAGTTAGGTGCCAGTATAATTTTTTTTTAAAATAGAGCGGTGCCAAAATTAAGTGAGATTATTTGGGCACCATTATTAAATTACTAGGTGCCGATAGAGGCTCCCAGCAAAGTATGGGCCAACAACTAGTGGTCATCTCCAAGCCATAGCTTAAGTGCGTGAGTTGTCCTCCTCCTTTGTGTGTAAACTCGAGTCGAATCCGGTAGAACCGGGTCAGTGTCCCCGCCATTAAGTTTCTTATCTAATATTTCCCTTCGAAAGTTTGAATGTAAAAGATCTACTCTATTTCAATTTCAAATATGTAGAAAAAGATAAAACAAGGGAATAATTGATCGATAAAGGTCGATCAACGTTCGAGCTTGTTTGAGGGAACTTGAAATCTCCTTAGACTATTTAACTAGGAATTTTTTCATTATTCTTCAAAGAAACAAAATACATAGTTATATATGTTGCAACCCCTTCTCCTACGTAAGGCCGAATCCTACAAAGTAAGGAACCTCTACACGGGCGATTATAACTTCCTAGATAAGCCCACTAATTATGGAAAATTAAAGAAGAAAGACATATAAGGATGGAATATGAGAGAATAATTACAATCCGCCTTGCTTGAAATCAACCTTGCCTCCAAGATTGAAAAACCTGAAAATCGTTCCTTGATAGTTGGTTCCTCTTCGATATTATTTTCTTCGGTTTTGACTTCTTGTTTTTCTTGTCGCCAACCATGAAAATAATTTCTTGTTTTGTTTTGCAATGATGTTCTGCGGAGGAATTTCATGGATAAAAATACCGGTCGCGGACAAAATATCGACCGGCCGAAAAAAAACGGTTCGAACCGGTATCGGTCTGAACCGGTCCATACCGGTGTGAATTGATTTTTGGTTTCGAAAAAATTTAAAAAAATAACCAAAAAATCCAGAATAATCTAAAATACTGGTTTGTGATGTTTTTTTTCATTAGTAAACTAGTTATAGGTATGAATCGGTCATTTTAAGTTATAAAGTCATTGTTTTCACTGTATCATTCTAAATTGTGGAATTTGATATAGTTATGAAATTGTATGTGTTAGATTAGCTTAGTATTAATATATTATGCTTAGGGATTACAAAACACAATTCATAACCATTGCACAAACATGAATTACACAAATACAACAAAAAAATAAAAATAAAAAACCCCCAAATTAGCATGAACCGATCATGCAAATTTGGAGATGATGCTTATAGATCCATAGATCTAAGCTTTGATGGCATAGATCTAACCCATATCAACATTTTCACCACAATTATTTGGTTTATTTTTTTAAAAAATATAAAAAATAAAATAAAAAATAAAAAATCCCAAATTTGCATAAACCGATCATGCAAATTTGGAGATGATGCTTATAGATCTATAGATCTAAACTTTGATAGCATAGATCTGACCCATATCAACATTTTCACCACAATTATTTACTTTATTTTTAAAAAAATGCAAAAAAAGAAAAAAAAATTGAAAAACCACCAAATTTGCATGAACCGATCATGCAAATTTGGAGATGATGCTTATAAATCTATAGATCTAAGCATTGATGGCAAAGATCTAGCCCATTTCAACATTTTCACCACAATTATTTGATTTTTTTTCAAAAAAAAATGCAACAAAACAAAAGAAAAATGAAAAAAATTATGAAAACATACCTTCAAATGTGGTTTTGATCTTGCAAATCTGAGTTTTTGGCTTCAGATCTTGCAAATGCAGCTAGTATGGAGGTTCACCTCATGTGGGAATGAAAAAAGATGCCCAAAAAATTGAAATCGGAATGAAAAAACCACCCAAAACAACACTTTATACCTGGTACCGGTTCGAACCGGAACCGGCCGGTATTTTGGCGATTTAAGCCCCGCGACCGGCTAAGAAGCACGGACACGGACACGTCGACACGATATTTTTCAAAAAACCAGGACACGGACACGTTAGGGGACACGCTGAATTATATATATATATATATATATATATATATATATATATATATATATATATATATATATAACAAGTCTTATATTATGATTTATAATCAAACATAATGCTAATAGTTAACTAAAAAAGTCTCCAACAAACATCATAAATGATTCATGTGTATAGTTTCAAACTTTCAAAACACAAAAAACAAATAGAACACGCATAAAATCATCATCCATCAAGGGCAACGTCAAGTGTTACCATATCATCACCATCGACGTGAAGACCACGACCTCCATATCCGACCCATTGATGGAAAGATTCGTAATCTCAAGAACCCAACATCTTCAAATGAGAAAAATGCCTCTCCGATAGTATCCGACACACTCCAACACGCATCCGACACGTGTCCGACAATCTTTCTTCATAGAAGACATGTTTTTTGGTGTGTCCGACACGTGTCGGAGAGTGTCGGACGAGTGTCGGTGTTCGACACGTGTCGGACACGGACACGTTGAGGTCCCGGGAGTGTCGGTGCTTCATAGGCGACCGGTATCGACTGGATACCAGTGCGGTTCGGTCCGGTTCCCGGTTTGAACCGGCCGGTATTTTGATCCTTGAGGAATTTATATGACAATTAAAATTGATGTCATTGGAACGTCTCTTATTCATCTCCTATCAGGTTAGATGCGTGAACCCACTTCAAAGTCAGATGTGTGAACCCACTTTGAGATGTTAGGAGATGACGGCTAGGGTTTGGAGAGGAATAGAATGCATTCCATTGAGGGACTCAAGCCCAATATATGTACATGTATCATTATACGATCCGACCCGACTGTACAGTAAACCCGACCCATCTATATGTACATTAACACTTCCCCTCAAACTCACGGTGGATCATGAACCGAGAGTTTGCCTAGAAAATGCCGGAAGCGAGCAATCGTCAGGGGCTTCGTCAGAAAATCAGCAGTCTGCTCCGATGAGGAAATGAAAGGCAGGGAGATGGTGTGGTCGAGAAACGCCTGGCGAACATAATGACAATCAACTTCAATATGTTTTGTTCGCTCATGGAAGACCGGGTTGCTAGCAATCTGAATAGCACTCCGGTTGTCACAGAAGAGAGGGGTGGGCCCGGATATCACCATTGCCAAGTCGAGCAGAAGGCGGCGAAGCCAAACAATCTCAGCGGTGGTGGAAGCCATAGCCCTTTATTCGGCTTCGGTGCTGGAGCGAGCAACAGACTCCTGCTTCTTACTGCGCCACGAAATCAGTGAATC
Source organism: Chamaelirium japonicum (assembly GCA_947650365.1). NCBI lineage: Eukaryota > Viridiplantae > Streptophyta > Magnoliopsida > Liliales > Melanthiaceae > Chamaelirium > Chamaelirium japonicum. Next base: position 115,940,608 of record OX393550.1, read on the forward strand.
ACCCAGAAACACACAGTATCCTGTAGTAGATCGACGAGTGGCTGCATCTCCTGCCCAATTTGCATCGGAGTAGGCACGCAGCACCAACGGAGAGGTGGAGGGAAACAGTAGTGAACGAGTGATGGTGCCCCGGAGGTAGCGGATAATCCGAAGAACAGCCGCATAGTGTACTGACCGTGGAGCCTGAACAAACTGACTGACAATGCCAACAGCATGGGCAATGTCTGGCCGGGTCATGGTGAGATAGACGAGCATCCCAACCAGCCTCTAGTAGCGGGAGACATCCTGGAGCGGCTCACCATCTGTATCGAGAAGCTTCAAATTGAGTTCCATGGGTGTATCAACAGTGCGTGTGCCAGTAAGAGCAGCATCAGCAAGGATGTCGGAGATGTACTTCTGCTGGGAGACTAACAGACCACGAGCTGACCGGGCAATCTCAAGGCCCAAAAAGTAGCGAAGAGAGTCCAGATCTTTCATCTCAAACTGACTCTGGAGGTGTCGCTGGAGAGAGGCGATGGTGGCACTGTCATCCCCAGTGATGATCATATCATCCACATAGAGGAGAAGAACTGCAATGCCCTGACTGGAGGAGCGGGTGAACAAGGCATAGTCGGAGTGACGCTCAACAAACCCGGCGGCCAGAACTGCACTGCGAAATCTTTCAAACCAGGCACGAGGGGCCTGCTTGAGCCCATAGATGGCTCGGCGCAAACGACACACGTGCCCTGGAGGAACTGAAACGCCCGGAGGAGGAGCCATGTAGACTTCCTCGGAGAGATCACCGTGGAGAAACGCATTGGTGACATCCATCTGATGGAGAGGCCACCCTCGAGCAGCTGCCACAGCTAAGAGGGTGCGCACAGTAGTCATCCGAGCAACTGGAGCAAACGTCTCCTCGTAGTCAATCCCATACTTCTGGGAGAAGCCACGAGCAACGAGGCGAGCCTTGTGCCGCTCAATGGATCCGTCAGGTCGAGTCTTGACCTTGAATATCCACTTGCAGCTAACAGGCACCACCCCGGAGGGATAAGGCACCAACTCCCAGGTCTGGGTCCGCTGAAAAGCCTCAAGCTCAACTGACATGGCCTGCCGCCACTCTGGATGTAACGCTGCCTCACGGTACGATTGGGGCTCCCGATGGGTGTGGATAGCAGTAAGCACGATTGGGGCTCCCGATGGGTGTGGATAGCAGTAAGCTATGAAGCACAGACACGGGTACGACGACACGACACGACACGGACACGGCGACACGACATTTCTTCAAAAATGAAGGACACGACACGGCTAGGACACGGCAATTAATATTTATTATTTTATATAAATAATATATAATACATGAATACTACATAAAGATGCTTAATTTAGAAGAATAATTCATAAAACATGCTCCAATTAGATGGGAAATTATTTTATGGTTATGTTTAAGAAATTTCAATGGTAGCACAATACCCAATTTGACAACTACTAAATTTTTTCTTTTGGTAATTTCAACGATTCAGTCTAATCAAAATTGAATTGAAGAGGGCAAAATGAAGTTTATTTACTATGGGGTCGGGTTTGGCACTATGGGATACTCACTAGAGGTCATAAGGGTAATGACAACTATCCAATAAAGTTCACAAAATCCACAAAGTTCTAGAATTATTGCTAAAAGATTATCTTAATATTTGTAAGAAAAACCCTATTAATTATATCCTATGATGTTATAACCTTAGAGTATATAAGTTAAAGCCAAATCTTAATCACAATCGTCCATTACACCAAGCCCCAAACAAATCATCCAACTCATCCCTGATCCCATGCAAACAACGTCCCTGCCGTGTCCCAGCCGTGTCCTGGCCGTGTCCCAGCCGTGTCCGGCAGTGTCCTGGACAAAAAAAAACCAGGACACTTCGGAGCCGTGTCCGACACGTGTCCGGGTCGTGTCCGAGCCGTGTCCGTGTCCGACACGTGTCCGACACGGACACGGGGCTCTCTACGAAGTGTCCGTGTTTCATAGGCAGTAAGAAAAGCCTGAAAGGAGGGTGAATAGGAGACACTGACAGAGTAGCCAGAAGAGTCAGTAGAGTCAGAGGGAAAAGCAGAGTAGCCAAACATGTCAGGAGAGTAGTTATATCTGTCAGGAGGGTGATGTTTGCGCGCTGGGTAGCGCCGAACTGGAGCAGGATCCACGACCGGGGAGGAGGGGGCAGCAGCATCAGGCGAGGGATTACCAGTGTGAGCCGACTCTGGAGGAGGAGCTGCAGACCGGCGAACATAAACACGAGTAACAGGTGGTGGTGGAGGTGTCGAGGAAGACGGAGGGGGTGGTGATGGTGCGGTGGAGGTGGCTGGGAAGATGGAGAAGGAGTAGGCGTGGATGGGACAACAGAAAGCGGGGGTAGGACATGGATGTGGAGATGTGAGGAAGGCGATGAGGATGATGCAGGAGGCAAGGAAAGATCCCGAGACTCAGGTGAAAAGTACGTGACGTCCTCAACAAAGGAGACGTGACGGGAAACACGGATCCGACGAGCCAAAGGATCGTAGCACCGATACCCCTTGTGCTCCCAACTGAGCCCCAAGTGAACACACCTAACAGACCTCGCAGAGAGTTTGGTGCGCTCATGGGGAGGAAGAAGAACGAAGCACGTGCAGCCAAACGTGCGAAGAAGAGAGTAATCAGGTGGGCTGGAGTGAAGGCGCTCGTATGGGGTGGCACCGGACAGAGCAGACGATGGAGTGATATTGATGAGGTGGACAGCCGTCATGACAGCTTACAGCCCAGTAGGAGTGAGGAACAGATGCAGAGAGAAGCAAGGCTCGTGCAGTCTCAAGGACATGACGATGATTGCGTTCGGCAACGCCGTTCTGCTCATGGGTGTGGGGACATGACTGCTGGTGAAGAGTGCCGTGAGACTGAAGAATCTCACGCATCTCAGAGGAGAGATACTCCTTGGTACAATTAGACCGAAAGGTCTTGATGCGCCGACCAACTGAGTGTGTATCATAGTGGTGAATCTCCTAAAGATGTGAGGTACTTCAGATCGATGACGCATAAGATAAACCCAGGTGCATCTAGAATAGTCATCGATAAAGCACACATAATACATGTAACCCGATAGAGATGCAACAGGAGCAGGACCCCAAATGTCCGAATGGACTAAATCAAATAAAGCATCAGACTGGGAAGCACTAGCAGAAAAAGGAAGAGTTAGATGCTTTGCCAGTCTACAACCCGTACAAACAGAGAGGGGGGAGAAAGACGCTCGACCCAAAGCGCCCGAACGGAATACGCTTTTGAGTCGATCACTCGATATATGACCTAAACTTCTGTGCCACAGTCGGCATCAGAGGTGACAGACATGACAGACGCAACGGAAGACACATGGAGATGGTCCAACTGGTAGAGTTCTCCTGCCCTACGGCCCAGCCCAATCCTCTGACCTGTCCGCGAATCCTGCACAACACAAACAGAAGGGGTGAAGGTGACAGTCAGTCCAGAGTTGCAAAGAGAACTGATAGAGATCAGATTAATATTAAGACGGGGGGTATGATGGACATGGGGTAGGGTCAGGCGACCAGAAGGGTCAGAGGTGGTAGTGATGGAGCCACATTGCGGAATAGGGACGAGAGTCCCATCCGCAGTGCGAACCTCTGGTGGGTGGTAGTGGGAGAACAGTCCATGAGGACAGTGGAGTCAAAGGTAAGGTGACAGGAGGCACTCGAATCGAAGATCCATGGAGCAGTAGTACCAGAGGTGGCAGACAAGCCGTGCGCAGTCGCGGAGCCGGTGGAGGCTAGGTGGCGAAGAAGGAGCTCTCGAGGGTCTGAAGACGGTCCGGCTCAGGCTGAGAAGGTGCTGTAGTAGCAGTGGGGAGCGTCGAGGCCTCTACAGTAGCTGTTGTACCACCAAAGTGGCGGAAGGAAGACGAACCATGTCCACGGCTCCGTCCACCTCGACCGCCGCGTCGATCGTCGCGGGAAGTCGAAGCCCAGCATGGGGCTCTCTCATCCGGACCCCAGCGGGGGTTGCGTGGAGGACGTGTAGGGCAGTCGCGCTTCATGTGGCCGGGGTCCTTTCAGTAGTGACAGAAGACAGCCTCATCGGAGAACCCGGCTGCCAGGACAGTGTCGGAGCCAGGAGCAAGTGGAGGAGGACGAGCGCCCTGAGTCTGAAGACGGGTCTCCTCGTCGAACAAGGCGAGTAGAGCATCCTCTAGCCGAGGGAGTGGCTCACGGTGCAGGAGCTGGGCAGCTATGAGAGCAAATTCCGGCCGAAGCGCTGCCAAGAACTGGTGCAGGTGGCCCTCGTCGAGGTAGCGCTGGAAATCCCGGGAGCGGGGGCATGCACACCGCTCCGGGATCAGTGAGTCCAGCTCATGCCAGTAGGCACTCATCTGACTGAAGAAGGCGGGGGCTGTAGGGGGGGTCGGGGGTGGAGGAAGGGGGCTGTAGGGCGGGCAGGAAGGTGGTCGGGGGCTGTAGGTGGGCGGAGGAGGGGGGTCGGGGGTTGTCGGGGGCGGTAGGGGATCGGGGTTGTAGGGGGGTGGAGGAAGGGGGTCGGGAGGGTGTCGGGGGCTGTAGGGTGGCGGAAGGGGGGGGGGGGGGGGGGGGGCGATGGAGGAGGGAGACCGGACGGGGTGGGCAGGCGGAAGGGGGTTTCGGGTGGCTGTCGGGTGGCGGGAAGGGGGGCCCGGTGGGGGAGAGGGCCGGACGGGGTGAGCCGGTGGAGGAGGGAGGCCGGTCGGGGAGGTGCAGCCGAAGGAGGAGGACCGTCATCGTGGGAGAACCCTAGAGCTCTGATACCATGTTAGGAGATGACGGCTAGGGTTTGGAGAGAATAGAATGCATTCCATTGAGGGACTCAAGCCCAATATATGTACATGTATCACTATACGATCCGACCGACTGTACAGTAAACCCGACTCATCTATATGTACATTAACAGAGGGGAAGTGTGTATGGTTGGTTTAGGAACAACCGATGCTCTAATGTCTGAAGTTAGCACAGAGTCATTAGTCATGATGTTCAATCCTCCTCTAATATTCTAGCTTGCCATAGAACACCTCTCGTCAAACAACTGGGGGTGTCTATGCTTTCTTTTGGTTTCTTGGTTACTGAAGTTTCTAATAGACCTCTTGTGTTGTCTGTTAGCTCTCTTTTTTCGCTGAAAGATTCTTTTTAAATTGTACTTCAAGTGCCTCGTATCTTATGTTTGAATTGTTACCAACTTTTTGCTGCTAAAATTTGTTCCTAATGTTTCATTCCTGGTACAGTGTTCAAATAAATATAACTTCACATCATTGTCCAACTTATGTGGTCAGTTCACGTGTAACTGGCTAACGCTACTTACACCTTGCATTTCAGGACTGAAGTTCCTTCTGAAAATGGATGCTAAATACTCAACTGAAATGTTCAAGTGAGTTTTCCTAATCACACTTATTTTTCAATATATTCAGACTCTGGACTAATACTTATGTTTATCAGTTTCCTCAATTCATGTAATTAATTTGTTGTCTGTAGACATCTGGAGAAGCAAAGTGAAGTACTTATGGAAACATATCGTTCTATGTCTCATGAGCTACATAGACTTCAGGTTAATATTTGAGAAGTTTTAGTGATGAACTCCTGTTTTAGAAGTTCTTGTTTTAGTCACATAAAGGTGTATGCATTTGCTCTGCCGAAATATATGAGATTCTGATTATATTGATTTGCTCTTTCTGTTCCTTCTAATGTGAAGGTGGAAGAAGAAATGTTGATGTCCAAACTTTATGAGTTCATGTTAGCTGAAGGCCTATTGAAAAAGGTATGCCACACTTTTCTTACGAAGAATTGAGCAACGAGAGAAACATGTACTGCTGCTGTAAGCTGCTAGTTTAGCTCATATAAGAGGAAACACGGATCTGCTGCTAATGTTAAAGAAAAGGCAATATTTTTTCGTTCCATTTCTTCTTTCTTTGGGTAGTTCTATTCTTAGAAAATATAATTATCCTTTCCTATGAATTTAATTTTGGAACACATGTCACTCATTATAGCCTCAAATCAAGAAAAATGTTCTACTTGTTTAGCTAAATCATTGTTGTTCTTACGGGAACCTGAAAATATGTTTTCCTGATAAATGAATAAATTATCCATGAAGAAATTTTCTTAGTTTGTTGTTCTTTACTTTATCACTAACGAAGTTTAGTCTTCTATGGAATTTTGTCATTGAATTGGCTATGGTCGTTGTTGAATTGAATATCAAGTCCTTACATTTACCCTTCATATAGTTCAACAGGAAACATGAAAATACTAAATTTATGTGCTTTACAAAATATGGGCCTATAAATGCCTTCCTCTGAGTCTGGACAAACATTTCATAATCTGTGGTCCATATATTGTTTAACGATACAAGAGGGGGATGAGGTTGGCTAGGGGCTCACCTCTTGAACTTCAGGCATGGGTCTGATTTATTTTTATTAATTATTCTGGAAGAGAAATTCTGGGTTTCTTATGATCTTAATGTAATATAGCCTCAAATCCGAATGCCAGAGGGGTGGGAGGGGGATTAGGTTTTAGATAGGGGTTTGACCTCTTGAACTATAGGCATGAGGCTGATTTTTTTAGATCGTCTCTTCTGGAATAAAATATCTGGGTTTCTTATGATCTTATTGTAAAATACCCTCAAATTTGAAAAAGAATAGTTCGGATATCAGTAGATTTAGAAGGTTCAGATCTTTATCCTAAAGTGGCAAAGTCTCACAGCTCCAGAATAAGAGAAGAACAAATAAGAGCTTATGCTTGCTGAAGGATTATTAAAAAGGTATCCTACTTTTTCGTATCAAAATAAGAGTAACTTGTCTTGCTGTTGTTGGGTGTAGGTCTAGAGTCTAGACCGTAGAAAAAGAAACACGAACATGCTGCTATTGTTAAGGAAATCACGGCCTTCTCTCTCCTTTAGGTCTAGACCAATAATTAGAGAAACCTACATCCTACTTTAGTTCCAGTTATGTTACCTATTTCTTCGGGTAACTTTACTTCCCTTTCCTTTTTCTTCGGGTAACTTTCAAGACAGGTATGCTACTCTTTTCTATCAAAATAAGGTAAACTTGTCTTGCTGTTGTAGAATGTAGGTCTAGACTATATAAACAGAAAGAAGGATCTGCTGGTATTGTTAAGGAAATCATAGCATTCTCTCTTATTTAGTTCCATTTCCTATTTCCTCAGGTAAGTTTGTTCTTCAAATATATGAATTATGATAGTTACTAAGAGTACAATATAAAAATATATGGTGGTTATTTTATTTGATTTTCTTCTACACCTTTTAGTCATCAATGCCTCAATGGGTTTAGCTATGGATCCATCTCTTGAACTTTAGGCGTGGATCTGATTTTTTATATTGAATCTACTGAAAAGAAAATCTGGGGTTTTAATAGATTTAATTGTAAAATAGCCACACATCTAAAGACAAGTTGAAATATGTTGAGAAGGGTCAAATCTTTATCCTGAAGTCCCAGTAAGAAAAAGAATAATTATGATTTTTTAAAACTAATTTTCTGCAAAATTCCGACAAAATACAAGAACGTTTCCCCCATTTAATGCATAGGTACCAGCTATTCACCGCTGTATCACATGTTGAAAGATACCTACTGTTTTATATTTTGTAAAAAGAAAATCAAATTGTAATTTTTTAAGTAATAATCGGATCATATAATATTGATAAGAAAACTCGGGCAATATAGTTAATGGGCCCAGTCACTTGGGTAATGCAAGGAAAACCAAACATCACTCCATATTTCACTCTTTCCTTGCTTCCTTTGCTCCTTTCCTCCTTAAAAAGTGCCAAAAGGTACTATTGTCTTTTCTTTTGTAAAAAGAAAATCAAATTGTAATTTTTAAGTGATATAATTGGATCATATAATAATAATATGGATAAGAAAACTCTGGCAATGGAGGCCAGTTGTTAAGGGGGACCATTCACTTGGGTGAAGCAAGAAAAACTAAACATCACTATCAGATTTCACTCTTCCCTTACTTTCGTCGCCCCTTTCCTCCTTAAAAAGTGCCTTACCTCTTGATTTTCTAAAAATGCCCAATGTAACCCACCCCCCCCACCCCCCCCAATGTAAGGATTTTTTTCTAATTTCAAAACTTCATTGCCCCCACCCCCCCCCCCCCCCTAAAGGAATTTTGTCAACTTTGTGGGGGCCACGACCCCCTTGGTTCAGCCCCTAAATCCATGAGGAGTCGATGAAGACAAAGAAGCACGCTTCTTCAAAATCTCTCACAAGAGTAATAATCTCAATTCAATATAATTATCCTACATGTTTTTTTAATCTGCTTTTTAGTGTGGGAGGCAGCCAAACATGGAAACAAAGGAGAGAGAGAGAGAGAGAGAGAGAGAGAGAGAGAGAGAGAGAGGAGAGAGAGAGAGAGAGACCCGTTGGATTCCGCGCGTGAAGAAGGATCGGGAGAGAGGGGACAACATTCCGGCTTCTCATATGAAAAGGAATCCCGTGGGGATCTTTTTCAGGCAAAATAAAAGGGGATATGGGGCCCCGCTGCTTGTTTCCACGGGAATAAAGAATCCCACGTGGGGATTGCACGGAGACAGTAAAAAAGAGGGGTTGGCGGCTAATAAATAGTGATGTTGTGGGCCCCCTTTATTAAAGCTTTTATATATTATATGGAACCCCCCCCCACCCCCCCCCCCCCCCCCCCCCCCTCTCCCTCCTATTTGGCTTTAATATATGGGCTTTGGGGCTTGCTTTGATCCATTGTTGGAAGCATCATATGATGGCTCTATCATCATGCATGGCACAATCATATTAAATCACATAAAGAAATAAACATGCTAGCCAGTTGATATGGTCTTGTACGACAACCTCGTACCGTAGGCTAACAAACATGATAAAATTAATAACTAAATGTCCAACCGTTCGATATTTGCCCGGAGGCATGTGATAGAAAACAAAAAATTATAAGCAATATAATAAAGCGATAGTATTGTAGGGGCTTTTGCTATTGCCTCGCAATTACCTAGCAATGAAAAGAGCCAGATTTTATGGGAATTGTGGGGCTTTTGCTATTGCTATCTGATGTCTTACTTTTTTCTTTCCATAAAACTAAGCTTGGAGGGGGACAGAACCAAACTAATATTGATATGACAAAATCCATTTTGTTTAGATAGTAGAAATCCACATTCTGAGCAACCACACATCTCTCTCCTCTCTCTCTCTCTCTCTCTCTCTCTCTCTCTCTCTCTCTCTCTCTCTCTCTCTCTCTCTCTCTTAATTTTAGTTGAACACTGTCACTTGAACCTAACGAGTTGGTGTGGTGTTTTGTTAGTCTAATGCTATCCCGTCTTCTCTTCAGGAAAAGAGAGGGGGGACTCGGGCAAACACATCATATGAGGCCTGATGATCACATGATGCTGCGGCGTCCCTTTCACTGGTTGTGATTAGTGGCAGAGGATGCTGTTATCAACTTGCAGTTTGTGAGACAGCAATCTTTTATGTGATTGACTGGCTGTTGCAGAGTGGAGATGCAGTGGAACCAGAC